>QEPC01007215.1:555644-582592 GCA_003113815.1 Sphenodon punctatus
AGAGACCTGCATTCCTTCACTGCCACCCATCGTTCCTGGCGTCCAATATCAGAAAGCCTCTGGGCCACCAAATTCTTAGCAGCTTTATAGCCAAGAGGGGCAAGGGCCTCAGGTGAAAAACCAAGATGATTTAGCTTTGTTACCAAAGCCATTAACCAGCTACTGGATGCCTTATCAGTAACCACCAACTGGGATAAGGGGGCTGCCAGGTCGAAAAATAACCTTAACCAATAATTCAAGGCTCCCTTCCAAATCCTCTCCTGGAGAGGTATCAAACCACATTCCATATAGATGGCCACACTGCTAATCCCAGGAGGGGCGGTGAGCAAGGCCCACAAAAAGCCTGACTGTAATTTCTCAAGGTTCTTAAGTTTCCCCAGAGCCCACAAGTGAGCACCATACAGAATTTGTGACACGCATTTGTGCACAAATACTTTGATTGCCGGGGTTATCAGCCTACTGCCCCTAGAATGAAAAAAAGATTGAAGGGCTTTAACACGGCAATATTTACAAAAAAAACCCCAAGGATTGCCTCAGGCCAATCTGTGTATATGAAAGGAGCACCGTGTCATCAGCATACAACAGACAAGAAACATGGGTAGCACTAACCACAGGTGGGTGACACTTCTCAGGGGGGAGATCCTTACTCAGGTCATTTAGATACAGGTTAAAAAGAGTAGGAGCCAGAATGCAGCCCTGCTTAACCCTGCTTTCAGTCTTGATTATATTAGACAGAACCCCCACATGATTTAACTTAACTCAAATATATGTATTGGTATGTAAATCAATTATCAAATGTAGAAGTCTCCTATCAATATTAAGAGCCAAAAGCTTGGTCCAGAGACGTTCCCGAGGAATCAAGTCAAAGACAGCTCGAAGGTCAACAAAAGCCACATACAACGCTTTTCCTGTACTAGCAAACTTCTGAATCAAAAAAGAGAGGAGAAGACAATGATCCATTGTAGACCTACCTTCTCTAAACCCAATTTGTTCGTTTACCATAATGGCCTGGAACTCCAGCCAGGTCTTTAGTTTAGGGAGCAAAAACTTCGCATAGAGTTTACCAACAATGCTAAGTAGGCTTATAGGTCTATAATTTTGGGGGTCATTGCAGGTACCCTTCTTTAAAATAGGAACCACAACAGCTTCACCCCATTTGGCCGGAATAATGCCCAAAGCATTTATTCCTGTAAACAAAGCCCACCAGTCTACTCTGCTCTTTAGGAATTCGTCTGGGAGGAAGTCAGAGGCCTTACCAGTGTTTATGGATGCAATCAAATCCTCAATTTCTCCAGGCGTAACTGGCTCCCATTGGGGCATCAGTGGCCGCAAAACCAAAGTCTCTCCCTCCCCATTAGGAGATGCATAAAGGGCTGCAAAATGTGCCTCCCACTCCTCCGGTGGAACCTGGGCACACCCGAGATTAAAATCCTTACCAATTCCTCTAACTAATTTCCAAAACTTCTGGGTATTTGGGTCCCCAGTGGCCCTGTCAATTTGTTCCCACATCTGCCTGTAATGAAGATCTCTTTTAGTCCTAAGAAGATCTCTCTATATACGCCTCCTATCCGCCAGCTCTTCCCTGAAGCTATTGACATTGGTCGCCCTATAGTGTCGATATAACTGATGCAGCCTAGCTTTTCCTCGCGGCAATCTTTATCAAACCAGGGGGATACAGTATCTAAAGTGCCCTCTCTCTGTGGTCTATCTCTACTATTAGTAGAGAGCATAGGGCGGAGACAATCCATCAGCCCCTGGTATGTGTGCAAACAATCTTTTGGGGAAGGTGCTTCCAGTAAATCTTTTTTAAACTGCTCCCCCTTCCCAGACTGCAGAGCTGCTGACAAGGAAATACTCAGGTCTTCCTCCCAATTCCTCCTGACTATCCCCTGACTCAAGTCAGTTGTAGTATCAATCTGCATATAGGATTGGTCAGGATTTAATATAAGGCACAAGGGTAAATGGTCACTAGTCGACTATGGGCCCACCTTAAAATTCCCTGATAAAGGAAGAATACCTGCAGAGACTGCAATATAATCTATAACACTGCTACCTCTTCCAGAGATGTAGGTAAATTCACCTGGATAATCACCACATCGACATCCATTTAACACATAAAGATCCAGTTCCATCAATAATTTGGAAAAAAGGACTCCATTCCTGTTTAAACCAGAATCCTTTGAGCACCTTGCCAAAAGCGGAGAGGGGTCAGCCTCCTGCCAAATTTGCCCATACTTATTTAAATCCTGCACCCGGGTTCCCATATGGATGTTAAAATCTCCTGCCACTATTATGCCAGCCTCTGGGTACCTTTTCTGGATCATCTCAAGAACTGCTGTTACCTCAGTCCAAATACTTTCCTGGTAGTGCAACATGTTTGTCGGAGGGATATATACTGATACAATCACCAACAGGCAATCAGGGAACTTCAAGAGACAGCCACACGCATAGCTGGTTATATTTGGAAGGGGAACTATCTTGATTTTCAGGGCGGTGTTTACCAAACATGTTATACCCCCACTAGGTCTGCCCTTGACAGCAGCCTTAGTGGCTGCCTGCCAAAAAACCTCGCAGCCTTGTAGGAAGGGCAGGTCCACAGTGTCCAATTCCGTGGCTCCCAAAGCACGATAACTTGTCCAGTTACTACTGGTCCTTAATGGACAGCTAGTCCCGGGATTTGCTATATAAACCCGGGCATCCCCCTCATCCCCTTCTATACTATGGAAATCCTCGGCAGGGCCCGAGGCAGGCTGGATGATTGTCACATCTACTTCCGGGGGGAATTTTCCTTGAGAGGTCTCAATACGCCCACCTCAAATCTATCATTTCCCTCTAAACCAATCCTTGCTCCCCTGGCCAATACATTTTTGCTTGTTTGCTTTCTCATATCCTCAACTCCCTCAAAAAGCATCCTCCTAGGAACACTAGAAGTATTTGTGTCCCTTACAAGATGGACCTCCATATCGGTTTCCATATCTAATAATAATAGATTTTCACTGGCCATTTCCTCTGTAACTCCAATCTGCTTCTTATGATTTTTATTTAAAGGGAGAGGCTGCTGTTGCATAAGCAATGCCCCAGACTCTATAATTGGGGTATTTATTTCCCCCTTTGGGGCACCGAAGAAGGAAATCGGGCCAGGTCTTTAGATTTGGTGTCACAAATTTGTAGCAGTTTGCTATGAACATACACTTTAGCAACACAAATCCTGTTTTCAGCCAAAATTTGACTAGCTCTGAATAGGCATTCCACCAAATGACTTCTCCGGAATGAAATTACTCCTTTAAACAGATCTTGGACCCTCTGCAGAATCCTGATTTCCTTGATATATCTCTTGGGTAGCAAGGAATTGCAGGAAGAGATCGTATATGACACGCCACCAAATAGAGAGTAGACCATTGGGGCAGAAAGCCCGAAGGAAGGGGGAGTGCTGTGATCACTATGGCAGAGAAGCAATAACTAAAATCCCCAACTATCACAGGAGGCGATACTACAACCCCACAATGAGTATGCCCAGTGTCCAGAGAATCCTGGGGGACAGAAGTCTTTCCACTCAGACTGGGATGTTTCACTGTAGAACTGTTTTCCTGCCCCTGCTCATGACTTCCAATACCCACAGCTTGATTTAATCCAGTTTTTATACTTATGTTATTTTCTTCCACAATGCGGATTAGAATACACAGCTGTGCAAAAATATGTTGCAAAGTTTTCCCTATCAACATAGTTTGATCGGCTAAAATCTGAACCCAGTTACCCTTACTTTTATCATCCAATCCCAAAACAAAAGAGGGGTCACCAAACTTAAAAGGGGAATCAGGGCTTGCCGACAAGCTAGGCCCCTCTTCCTCAGTCAACCGTAGCTTACGAGATCCCCCTCCCTCCTGCTGTAATGCAGATCCCCTCCCCTCCTGTTCATCAAAGTTATCAGGGCAAAGGGGGGCAAATCTATTGGAAATACTAACGCCTGGATTCTGGTGGGGCATGACCCCCGGCCGAGCAGTCTGTGATTCAGATGGACAAAAAAACTTATCCAACTTTCTTTGTTTCAGTGGGGGAGTTCACACTAAATCCCCCAGCTGGTCTCTTTGGGTTGTACCCGGCATACTCAACACCGATGGAAAAAGAAGGCTCAAAACAGTACTGTTAATAGGGAAGGAATCTAATTCCACCCCCTTGGCTCCTGCCGGTGCCTAAGGCCGCGCACACAAGGGTGTGCCCTTGCGCGCACAGCCGTTGGGTGCATGGCCCGGGTGAGCGCCTCCGGTGGCTGTGGTCTTTTAAAGCCCCCGTCTTCACCTCAGGTCTCGCCGGCTCTGCACTCTCGGCTGCTGCCAATCACTTGCTTGCCGTGCGCTCTCAAATCGGCTGCGCCATCCACAAGCCCTGTCTCCACCAGAATCTGGTTAATAATCACACTGATGACTTCCTTAATTTAGTAAAAAAATATCAGCGCTCTCCTTCATCTCTTTTCACTCAGTAGACTACTGCCTTTTGTATTCACACAGTGACCACCTGACTTTTTCTTCTGAAAGACATAATTCAAAAAGGTAGTTTAGAAAGCCATATTGAATGCCATTCACATGGGTGGTTCAATTCATTTTCTCTCAACATAAGTTTAAAGCTAGTAGGGAAAAGAATTGCTAGTCACTATCTAAGGAGAATGAGGAAGTGGTTTTGGTGTACAGCATCTATCACATGTCTAGAACAATATCATTTAACTCCTTCCAGAGGAAGATTCCTTACTGGTTTTGCTAGAATAAAGCTCTTTGGGTCAGGAAAAGCATCATCAAAGGTTTCTCATGATGCAAAATATCCTTTGCTGTACAGTCCTTAAGAGTGATTTGGTTTGAACAATTCTGTATGTCACTGAACCCTGAATCCCAATTTATTTCTTTACTGGATGCTTTCCTTTTTTCATAGTACAAAAAACTATAAAAAGGACTCTTTTGCTGCAAGAATAATTGACAATACTGGTTTTTAGTCCCTGTTCCTGGGTTATACTTATTTATTTTTCAAATTTATATGCCACCCTTCCCACATGGCTCAGGGCGGCTCACAATCCATAAAAAACAGTAACATTCAACAATAAAAACACACATCCCTCCCCTCAAACGTCCTCCCTCCCCCCTACAGCCCTACCCAGAAACCCACCCAAGCCCTATTTATCCCTACCTGCCAAATGCTCTTTCAAATAAAAACATTTTGCACCGCCTCCGGAGGATGCTCGGGCTCAAATGAACCTCCCGGGGAAGGGAGAGCCACAATATGGGGGCAGCAACCGAGAACACCCTCCTGAGCCCACACTGGATATGGGTAACATATGAAACCCACAGGAGGGCACCCCCTGCTGACCGTAGGGGCCACAAGCATGGTAGGATAGGTGGTCTTCAGACATCTGGAACCCAGACCATTTAGGGCTTTAAAGGTCAAAACAAGCACCTTGAATTGTTCCTGGAAAGCAAGGCAGCCTGTTCAGATTTCAGAGCACCAGTGCGATGGGATCCCGGCGACTTGTCCCTGACGACTCGTATATGCCAAAAAAATGTTCAAGGTAAGTAGGTAGGTGTGAATTTCGCGTTACAAATAAAAAAATCCTAACATTTGCAGATATTTCATAATCTATTTATCCATACTGCACTTGAAATGAGAAAGGAATTTATTAGCCCAAACAAGTATTTAGAAAGCAATAATGCTCTTTAAAGATTAAACTTTCATCTTTTTGGTTTTTATGCCTTGGTAACCACACTATTCCACCTTCAACCAGATGAAAGTTTTACAACTCAGGTGAGAGCCAGGCCTTAGATACCCAGGCAACATGCATCTTTAGTGTGAAATATGGATTTATTATGGAAAAACCTGATTTTTGAGTTATAGCATTAAAGGCCAGAGCTTTTACTACTAATAAAATTTGCTCTAGGCAGATGTGTGTAGGGAATATGTATATTTTTGTCCCCCCCCCCTCATTTCATGATATGCTGACAGTATAGTAAAATTGTAGTATTTATAATTTTCGCTGTTGCTTAGAAAATCTAGCCATAGTCCTAAATTGCAGGCAATAAACTTGAGAAATGAGAAATATCATGTTTCTTTATATGCAAAATAAAAATGCAATGAGCAATATAACATAGTGATGCTGGCTTTATTTTTGTTAGTAAATTTAGGTCTTATACAAGGTATCTGGTTGACTGATGTAGACAGAAAATCTCTCTCTGTCTCTCTCTCTCCATGAAGTATAAACATGTTCAGGAGTTGTACCACCTTCCCTAAAATCTGTTGCCATGAAAGATTTTGAGATGCCAAAGACATCATATCCATGACCAGAGTGGGAATGGATGTTGTTTGAGTGGGTATAATAAAGTTACAAAGAGAAGAAAGGTAGCCAATGCCAGTTGTGAGAAAAGTAAGATATGTAGATTCCCAGCGCCGGGCTATTTAAGTTGCACAGTAGTGTGCCAACGATAATGGTGAAACAATAGACAGGACTAGCTGAAATAAACTGAGGCTTGGAGTTGAGTGGGAGAGAAGGAACACTAACAATCGACTAGAGATGTATGAGTGGCAAGTTCAATTTAAAAAAAAAACAAAAACAAAAAAACCTTAAAAATTACTGCATGTGTAATTGCTGCATGTGCCACCAGAGCTACTGCTGCCATTTTGGAAAAGGGCAGCTGGTTTTTGCATACACAAAATGGCCACTGCATGTGTGCAGACTGGCTGCCCTATTTCCAAAATAGTATCGATGCTGCCACCGTCATTTTGGAAAAGGGTGTGAAAGTTTGGCGGTAATTTAGCAAATGCACAGTAATTTTTTTTCTTATTTTTTTCTTACTTAAATTACTGCACCTGCACAAAATGGTCAACAGACTGTTCTCCACATGCATGCCATTTTTTAAAAATGTCAGTGGCAGCATCACTGCCATTTTGGAAAAGGACAGCTAGTCTTTACATGCACAGTGACCATTTCTCCCATGCACAGAATGGCTGCACTTTTCCAAAATGGCAGCGACACTGCTGCTGCCATTTGGAAAACAGCACACATGTACAGAATGGACTGGTGGCCATTAGTGCATGCGCAGTAATTTTAATTTTTTTAAAAAATGTTTACGTGATTTATATACAGATCTGTACTACAAATCCATTTCAAGTGCTCCTCTATGCAGAATGCATTCACCCCTGCCCCACACACTGATTGTGGACCCCTCTTCCTATCTGCCCGTCTAGTTTAAAAACACCCTATTTCCCAAGGGAGGGATTGGTGCTATCCTGCTTAGTTGATGCAGCTGAGCTAGAAAACCGCCCCCACCCCCCCAGGGTTAGAGGTGATGCTGTGGGTTGCTTATCCCCTGATCAGTAACCCTAACCCCCTTACCTCTTAAGCAGATGTCTCAGTTTAATTCTGTTTCCAATTTCCATACCACTCTCAAAGATTATTTAAACCCTGGACCTCTGCTTATCAACCCTAAACCTATGAGTTGCAACAAGTCCTTGCACTTCCCATTGAACTCACCTAGCAAATACCAGTTACATAAACAGATGGTGATGGAACTACAGGGAAGGCAAAAAAATCTCACTTATAGGATCGAGACGCATCTTCGTGAGATGGGACTGTCCCCCGAGTATCTTGCCCACAAGCTCCCAGAAACTTGGGGAAAGGAGGTTCTCGGTCGGGCAGGTGACATTAGGAGGCAGATGGAGGTAGCCAACTTATCCAAATCCTTACATATGAGAGATCTTTTAGCCTGGGTCCCGGAGGTAGGGCAAATCGCAGACTATGTAAGGGTACCTATATAGGGTAGGGAAAAGCAATTGTATACTTGGGCGCGTTTCAATGCTTGGCCATCTAGTGTCCTTGAGGACCGGAAACAAGGGGTACCCTATTTGGAGCGTCTTTGTCCATTCGACAGTAATTTTGTCAAATCTGTCAGTCACATAATGTTGGATTATCAACTATATAACAAGCCCAGACATGACTGGGTGGCACCAATCATACAGAAATACCCTGGTAGGGACAGCCAATTCTTGTTATCATGTCTACTGAATAACCCATATGTAAATGTCATCAAGAGTGTCACTGCCTATGTCCTACAGGTCCTTTATATTAGGAAGTCCTTCTTGGAATTTTCTCACTCCTCCTTGGTTTGGCTATACTGTTGACCATGGATTTATACATTTAGCATTATTTAGCTAAATTAGATGACTGGCCTGGTTAAGCTTTCTTGGAAACTCTGGGCATCTACACTAGACGAGGACACCAGAGGGGGTGAAGGGCATTGTTGGTAGCTCACCCCGGAGTAGATTTTGCAGTTAAGACTGCCTGAGCCCTTTGTTGGTTTATGTAGTGATGTACAATGATCTGTATAATGTTTGTTTTTGTGTTTGTGTATTGTTTGTGTATTGTTTGTTGAGCTATGGCCACTGGCTACGTAATAAATATTTTATCACTTTATCTCACTTATAGGCCCAGCCAATCAGACCAGCAAGGTAAAATTCCTCCCTGACCCCAACAATGGCAACCAGCTGTGCCCATAGTGCCAGTCCAAGAGGGTGTGTGTATGGCCCTTTTTACACAGACACTATAACACCATTAAAATGGGTGTTACATTTTATTATACATATTACAGGCAACACTGCAGCCCTGCAACATGGGCCCTTTTCACATGAGATGCCTCCACCCAGTTTCGCTGGGTGGAGATGGGTGGAGGTGTCTGTGTAAACACCACTTGTGGTGGGTGGGGTGCATTTCTCTGGGTGGAGGTGTCTGTGTAAACACCACTTGCGGTGGGTGCAGGTGCGTGCATGCTCCCGTGCAACACCCATATACACCCACCACCCTCCCATGGAGCAATTGGCAGTGGAGTCCGTTGCTCCGTGGATGGGCGGTGGGTGGAAATGGGTGTTGCACAGGAGCATGCATGCACCTACACCCACCGTAAGTGGTGTTTACACAGATGCTTCCACCCATCGCCCGTGGTTTTCACATGGGCAAACACCAGTAGAACACCCATTCCCCCACCCATCACCGCACCATTTTCATGGACGCCCCCACCAGTGGAACACACTCCAGCACACCTGGGGAGGGTGGGAGGTGGGTGGCTCCTTGTAAAAAAACCCCAAATTTAACGATAACCGCCATATGCTGGAAATAGGTAATTGAGGAGAGATGTGGAGCTTGTCCTGTCTCACTCAGTACATACTGATACAATGGAACACAATGAATTGCTCTCATCAGAGCCATGTATTTTTGCCTTGCAGTATCCGGACACCTTTGATCAATACAGGATTGCTCACTTGAATGCGGGAGCAAATCCACATTTGTCCATCTATCATCCATCCCTGCAAGGTCAAGCGACCTTCCAATACTCAGCAACCATGAAAATGAAATACCATTGAATCCTATAGATTCCAAAATCTATTTTTCGACCTGTTTGGGTATCCTCAAAGGAGAATAATTTCTAATTTTAAGCCAATAATGGATAAGGTGTAACCTGGCAGTTATCTGTATATTAAGAGAGCCAGTTTCTAACCTAGTCATAGCAGCTGGATCTTCCCAACATTTGCCAATGCCTTGTTTTCGCCTCCCCAGATTTCCGCACTGCACAACAAAATTGATTCCGATCTTCTCTTCCCTGCCTTCAGTGCCTCAGCCCAAGATCCTCTCTGAAACCTGTTATAAAATGCAAGGATTCCACCTGATGCTTGATGAGCTTTGCTAGCCACCTTTTTAGTGTGGGCCTCCCAGCTAAGCGTGCTGGAGAAGGTTAAACCTAAATAACAAAAAATATTCACCACCTCCAGTGCCTATTAACAAACCATTTATGCCACTTTTGAGAAAATTTCTAGACTTTTGGAGACACAGAAACTAACAAAGTCCTCCAGAAGACACTGGAGACCAACTTTGGTATAAGAGAGCAATACAGCATCGTCTGCGTATAGCAGACATGAAATCCCATCTCCCAGTATCTTGGGTACATGGTACTCCCTTTTTTTCCAGACAACTACTGAGATCACTCAACAAAAGATTGAAGAGGGTCGGAGCCAGAGCACAGCCTTGTCTAACCCCCTTTGAAGTAGGAAAGGGGCAGGAAAGCTCTCCTGCAATTTCATATCGTATCTGGGTTGCATAGATCTGTAGATCCTGATAGTATTCCTTTATATAGAGAAATTAAGGCAGGGTCCATATTTAGGACATACAATTTCTCCCATAGCAGCTGTCTATCTACAGAATCAAATGAAGCCTTCAAATCCATGAAGGCTGCATAGATCTGTAGATTCTGGTTTATGTATTTCTTTATAATATAATATAATGAAAAACATTGGTCGATATATGATCGGCCGCCTGAAACCCTGTTGATCTTCTTCAACTATATCATTAGATATTTTTCACAAGCTGAACAGAGATGTTATGGGGCTGATCCCAGACCCTGTATGTGCCCTGTATGCAACCCCAGGGGTTGTGGAGACAGGTAACTGCCAGCTAAGCACTGGGGTAGTGCTTTGAATTCTTGTTAAATTGCCACAAAGCTGTTGTAATAGTCCTGAAAAGTGACAGTGACAAAAACAATGAAAAATGACAAAAAATTTCAGAAAGTGACAAAAATGATGAAAAATACTGGAAAGTGACAAAATTGGCAGGAAATGATGGAATATCATAGGCGCTGATATCAACAACCGTGGAAATACAGAATCACCGGAGACTGACGAAGTATCAATGAACTCTCGCAAATGCTTCCAAAAGGCTGATTTTCCTTACAGAGTGGGAACACTTGCTCTAATCTCATCCCTAGCACAGGGACAAAAGTCCTTCCTGCACAGATCTTTATTCATAGCTCAAGCTGTGCACAAATATGTCAACTTCCTCCATGGAGAGGTTTTGACAAAAACAAACAAACCTGGACCTATCTTACAGGTTGCCACTGATCATCTAGTGGAGATGGGCATAACTCATTGGTGCTACAGATTAGGTTTTAATGTGTTTGATAAATATTTCTACAGAACTGTTATTTGATCACGTGGGCAGGTGACAAGGAACCTTTGTTTCACTACTCAATTTCTATTCAGTCTATAATGTACCTGCAAAAACAAACTTTTTGTCTTCAGACTTTCCTATTTATTTATTTTTATTCTAGATAATCTTGAACAAAGGCAGATCTGGCATGCTTTTGGTATTGTCTTCAATATAGAACAGGGGTGATTAATGATAAAGAAAATAACGTAGGGCAACATTTACAACATCTGTTCAGTATCAGTATGAGTGGTAATGGGAGTATAGAATTTAGACAATAAAAATAGCTGTATAAATGGCTTCCTGAATATCTTCTTCCCTCAAGCAGTGTTTATGGGGAGTGCATGCATGTAGCTAGAGCCCCTATCACAACTCTGCTTCTCTGTTTCATATGCAGAGAGATGCAGAAACACCTTCATGGCTTTGCCAGGGCTTAATATTTCCATTCAGAGAGGTGGTTCAGATCCTGAATGTCTATGAAGGATGGTGTTAAGATTTCATTTTTACAGGTTAATACAGAAATGATGAAGACAATGGGTATTTTTAGAAGTGACGCTACCGCACGTGGGATGAAAACACGTGACGCTAACTCCACTTTAACACTACTTTAACATTTCTCATACATATTGCAGGGCTGTATTGGGCAGGCACACGCAGTGGCCAATGCGGCCGCTGCGCCCGATCCTGGACCGTGGCCGGGACCATGCTCTGGACTCGGCTGAGGTAACAGACATTAATTTCCACTGTTTTTGGACTGTGGCCCAGCTAACCACTTTTCAGGAGGTGATGCCGGCCTCCCCTCTGGAATGGTGGTTATTCTGATTCCCACCGGAGGTTGACTGGGGTGAACATCTGGTGGGAACCCCTTTAGATGTTATGGGCCCTCCTCCACCACAGGGGATTGACTGTGGTAAAAGGGAGGCCCGTAATGTCTAGAATCACCCAGACATGGCGGTGCACCTTACTACCCTTTGCACTGAATAGGGATGGGCGAACAGAATGCGGTTCGGAAGTTCGGTCGTTTGGTTCAAAACCCGAGTTCGGGTTCGATAGTTCAGTTCAGCTGAGTTCGGGTTGGCCGAACTTGGCCGAACAGTCAAAAATAGCGCTATCGAAACTGAAACGAAACCAAAACCGAAACCTAATTTGTGGCCCTGAAAGAAATCTGAACAAGACCGAACTGTTAGGTCATTCGAGAGTTTGGTTCGGACGTTCGGTTCAGACGTCCGAACAGACTGAGTTCAGTTCGAACTCCGAACAACCGAACCGCGTTCTCCCATCCCTAGCCCTGAACCATAGTAGCGCTACCACCAGCTGTTCCCCACACTTTTCTGAGATCACAACCAGTGGTAACTGCTACCATGGTTCGGGGCAAAGCGTGGTGAACATCTGGTTGCCACCAAACAGAAGTGATGGTGGTTGACCCCAGGGTGGGTTAAGTGTGGCTAAGCGTGGTATTGTCACTTGGACCACACAGGGGCATTCCCAGGCATGTAAGAAGTCAGAACTAGAGATTCAATAAAAGCAAGACGGGTGTTTCTGCTCAGAATGGCTCACAACAACTGAAGCAACAGGATTAAACACAGTAAATAAAACACATGATACACCCTCCCCAACTCTGACCAACAGGAATCCTTTCCCCACATCCAAACATCCCATCCTACCCATTCGTGCACACCTCCATCTCTCACCTCGAGGAGTCCACTTCCCTACATTGAGGCCCATCCCTCTCACAGGGGAGCTGTCGCTGACCTCTGTAGGCTTGTATCCTGCTTCCTCACTGTTACCTGGGGAAGTCCCTCCCCTGAGCCTTTTCTTCTTGGCCATCTGTCTCCCTCTCTGAGGTGGTGGCCTTCCCTCCCCACTGTCCCCTTAATTACCCTCAAAAAGTCACAGGGTTGTAGTAGTAAAATATGTGTCAGTACAATAATGTAAACAAGGAGCCACTGGGTGTGCTATAGTATTAAATGTTATAGTGAGAGTGCAGTATACCATGGGGTCACTGTTTTCAGGTTGCAAACCATAATAATAATATTTTTTTTAAAATCCACCCCAAATTTGCCCAGGAAGTCATATAGCATTTCATTCCTAGTTAAGACTTTGAACATGTAACATCCAGTACTGTCTTTGGTGTTAAGATGGTGAACCAAATTCATCCCTAGAGAAATTGCGGCAGTTAAGCCAAAGATGAGGCTGATTTAGTTTGTCCACCATTTATCTTTGTGATTCTCCAGAAAGCAAATTTTAAGCAATGCTCTGTCTAAAGGTTATTCACCAGCTACACTGTACATGTCCAAAAGCAGCCAACCATTCCTCCTTGTATCTGATATGAAGTAGTACACCTGACACCAATTAGAGTAATTGAACGTGTACCTTAATTAACTCATAATACTCCTGTTTATTCACAGAAAAAGGTAATTAATCAGCAGGAATTTGGATCTCTTAATTTAAACAGATGTCTGCTAAGACCCCTGATGTCAACATATGACAGCTTTAGTCCAAAAAATGACATTGCTGTTAACAGTATAGACACTGATTAGAGTGGGCTGTGCTTATTGAGAATGTCATTGAATCATAACAAATTGGTCCCTTTAGCCAACTGGAACCTGACGCATAAAAAGGAGAAGAAATCAGAGACAACGAAGGACAGCAAACAAAGGTGGCCCAGACAGAATACTTGCTGCCAAGAAGTTCTCAAAGTCCTTCATTAATGATAACTTTGTTGCACAAGAAAATATTAATTATTGAGCAGTGATAGAAGAAAATTATAGGTAATTATTTCTTGACAGGCTGGTTTAACTGTAGTTTGTGTTGTATGGTTCTTACCAGAATAGAATTAGAAGAATGTTGTTCTTATGCACATCTTTTTAAATGCATGCCAAACTAAAATGACTTTATTCTGAAGTATCTAATAAAAGCAGCCTTGTGGAATTATTTTAAAAACAGAACACTCAGAAATGCTGTATCCGTTTGAAATGTATCTGATCTGTGAGCCTGGCAGAATCTCTACTCAGTGTCTAAATGACACATTTTATTCATGTTTGTGCTATTCTTTATTTTTTATGTTTTTTCTTCCTCTCTCAGTAAAACAAAATATTGTTTTTCCTGTTCTGGTCCAGTATGAGCTATTACGTGTCTGGCTCTGTGTGTATACATTTTATAAACTGAGGATGTACAAAGATTTCCAGAGCATAAACATTAAAATCATCTTAAAGATACTATGTGATTATGCTTCAGCATCACATAAAAAGTCATAACTATCAGCATGTCTACAGTTTGCCCCATCTTCGACATCACACATTGAAATGGGTGAACCAGAGGTTGTGGAAGCCCTGCCAGGTCCGGTTACATGGGATCGATGCCAGTCATTTCATCCGCTGAGGCGGAGGATGTTCTTGGGACTGTTAGGGCCAATTTTTGTAAACTTGACCCATGCCTGTCTTGGCTGGTTAAGGCCAGCTGGGAACGGTGGGGCCACTGCTGGATCAATGCATCCCTTTGGGAGGGCAGAGTGCTGAGCTGCCTCAAAGAGGCAGTGGTGCGGCCTCTACTCAAAAAACCATCACTTGACATTGGTTCCCTCGCCAGCAACCGACTGGTCTCGAACCTTCCCTTTTTAGGGAAGGTTATTTTGAGCATGTAGTGGCTAAGCAGTTGCAGGTAGGGATGTGCGAACAGAGTTTGGGTGTTCAGTGTTTGGGCCATTCGCTAATACCCTGAACCTGAACTGCCCAGTGCCCGAACCGACCAACCAATTTTTTAAAAAAAACAACCTCACCCCACCCAGGGATCGACCTACCTGGTGGTTTCGGGGCTCTGGCCCTGGGTCCGGTGGCGGTGGCAGGTCTGGCTCTGGTGGCACTGCTAATTCTGTTAAATCTGTTGGTGGCTTTTGATACCATTGACCATGAGATGTTGGTGACTCGTCTGCAGGACTGAGCTGGGGTGGGATCGTTCTTGAATGATTCTGCTCCTTCCTGACTGGAAATCAGCTGGAAATCAGCATGTGGTGCTTGGGGACTGTTTTTCATCCCCTCAAGATCTCACGTTTGGAGTCCTGCAAGGCTCCATCTGTCCCCTCTCCTGTTCAACGTGTATATGCAGCCACTTGGTGAGGTCGTGAGACGGTATGGGGTGTGTTGTCATCAATATGCTGATGACACCCAGCTCTACCTGTCTTTTTCATCCGACCCAGGCCCAGCAGTCTGGGGGCTTACCCAATGTCTGGCAGCTGTGGGGGACGAGGGCGAGCTAACTGAGGTTGTATCCCAACAAGCCGGAGGTGATGGTAGTGGGTAAGGCAGTGGGGGATGATGGCTCCCATCAAGGGATTTGTCCTTCCATGACTTTCCAGGTTCACAGTCTGGGTGTGCTCCTTGATCTGCAGCTGCGCCTGGACCTCCAGGTAGAGGCTGTGTCGAGGAGTGCGTACCGCCAATTACATCTGGTGTGACGGCTTCGGCTGTATGTTTCAGATAGTGACCTGGCTACTATCATCCATGCTTTCATTATCTCAAGATTGGACTATTACAATGCGCTCTATGTGGGGCTACTCATGGTGACAGTTTGGAGATTGCAGCTAGTGCAGAATACAGCGGCCCATCTCCTTGTGGTGTTGGGCCACCATGAGCACATTAGCCGGTGCTCTGGGCTCTGCACTGGCTGCTGATAGTCTTCTGAGCCCGATTCAAGGTGTTGGTTTTGACGTATAAGGTCCTATACAGCCTTGGCCTGACTTAAATGCGGGATCACCACACCCCATGTGCTGTGGAGCAATCGCTGCAGTCCTCCAGGAGCACTCAACTCAAGGTCCCTCGTGTGGCCCGGGGGGCCACTATGGAGAGGGCGTTCTCAGTGGCCACACCTCGGCTGTGGAACTCCCTCCCAGTCGAGGCCCAGTTGGCCCTGGATTTCCCTGCCTTCCACCATATGTGTAAGACCTAGCTGTTCCACCTGGCTTTTGGCGAGGGAGATGAGGTATAGGGTGAGGTGTGTGGGTTGGGGGTGGGGTTTGATTCTGTTTTCCTTCTCTTTTATTGTGTTTTGGATTTTATGTGTTTTTATGATGTGAGCTGCCCTGGGATGCCTGGAGCTGGAGGGGTGGGATAGAAAATTGTTTAAATAAATAAATAAATAAATAAATAAATCTTATCTTCTTTTTTCCGCTGCACAATGTTGGACCCTTAATTGTGAAGAAAATGTACCATAATGTTTACACAGACTATTAAATGCTGCTAGGTAGATTTTAGCTGATTTCTTCTGGGAAATAGAGAATGCTGGCCTGTTGTGATACGGATCACAAAGAAAAGCCCGCAGTCTCATAACTAGATGGAGTTGGAGAAAAGCGCTCCTGGCCACCGCTACAACCTGACAATCCAGGTTCAGCAAGGGGTCCAGAAACACTCCAAGGCTACAAATATGATTGACCAGAGGGGAATGGACTCCACCAATAACAAGAGTCCCAATTCCCTCCAGGTCACAGGATCTTGTATTAAGCAGCATCAGTGTCAGATTAGGGGCCCTACTGGCTTTAGCCCACAAATATCCTGAGACAGGGGAGAGAACAGGCACCAAGTACCTCTCCTGATAGTCTGTCCTCCCCCAAAACCATACATCCCCATGCCTTCAATGATCTCAATAGGTGCCCCCTTCCCCCATAATGCCCCCGTCTGGCTCCCATTTGTCAATTCCCACCCCTCAAAGATGGCAAAAATCAAGAGGCCCAAAAGGGCCTGGGGGAGTGTATAGCCATAGAGGGTCCCACAAGCCCAGCACTCCCAGTGGTGGATTAATCAAACAGGCAGGTGGAAAAAAATTCCCTCTTGTTAGCCAACCCACAAAAACTCGCCTGCCCCATTTCCCCATGCTCATATACATTCTCTCGGGGGGGGGGCAGGGCACTCCCACTTTCTTTTCCTCGCTCCATGTCTGCCTCCCAGCCGCAGGTTGGGCAAGACCCTCCCCCCCACCTCACGGAGACCAGTTGACTCCCACCCCACTTCTTACTTCCACCACCCTCCTCACAGGGAGCCATGGCACTCCCTTCCACCCTCTTTCTCCATGTCCATACATCCCATCTCGCAGGGATGTATGGGCAGGGCACACCCTCTTCCAACAGGGGGGAGAAGAGTACTCTCACCCTCTACCACATGCTCATCCCTCCCCCTCCCATATAAAACATATGTTTTTATGTGTTGTAACCCAACCTGAACCTTAATGGGAAAGGCAGGATAAATTTTCAAATAAATAATAATAAATAATATGGAATATCCAGATTTCAGGGAGAATGTATGTAGAAGCAAGCAAGATGAGCTCATCACCTACTTGTACCAACTCGCTCAGAATGAATTGGCAAGGTGGAGTGGAGGATAGATAAGGAATGGATAAAACCCTGAATTTATCCTTCACTGTTCAGAGTAAATGAACCAGCGCAGGATGGATAGTAATTCACTGCCGGTAAAGTCCAGCAGTAACTCAGTACTTCACAGAAAAGAAATTATTTGTCTGATGCACAGTACCTCTGGATGCTATTCATGAGTTGAACCACTCTTTACCCATGGCTGTACCTAAGGATACTACCTACCTAACAGAACCTGCCCTCTGACAAGGTGCAGATACACTATCTTTTGTCAGGAAAATGGTGGGTAGGGGGAATAACTAGGGATTGGACTATGGGCAGTATCAGATTAATCTGATCGGCAGTTGAGGTAGTTATGGGGCGGGGATGGCATGGTCCAAGGGGGAAGGTGGATAGCACTCCTAGGGGACCGAGTTTCCTACTGGAGATTAAGAGAGTCACAACACACACACCCCACTGAGGGTGAGGGAGTAGCAGGGTCTAAGGGCCGCCTGTAAAGGGCTGCTGCTGCTTAATGTGAGGTCTGTAGTAAATAAGGCTCCGGTAATCCAGGATTTGATCCTGGACCAGCCTGTGGACCTTGCATGTATTACAGAGACCTAGCTGGACGAGGAGGTGGGACCAACTTTGACTGACCTCGTTCCGTCTGGGTATGCCGTGCAGCACCAGCCTCGCACAGGGGGTGGGGGTGGGCTGGGGTGGTGGTGAAGCTATTGTTTTTAGAGAGGAATGGCCAGTTAGGAGATATACAGTTCAGGAGATTCCAGGGGTTGAGGCCTTCCATGTGGTGCTTGATTTGGCTGGGGGCAAGCTTGGGGTGCTGCTGGTGTACCGGGCCCCTTCCTGCCCAGTGACATCCCTTGCTGCTCTAGCAGAGCTAGCCTCAGAGGTGGCGCTGAACTCCTCCAGGACTTTGGTCCTGGGGGATTTCAACACCCATGCCGATGCCGGTCTTGTGGGAGTGGAGTGAGAGTTCATGGTCACCATGGCAACCATGGACTTGTCCCCGGTTGTTAACTGCCCGACCCATGTGGGGTGGGGGCATACCCTCGACCTGGTCTTCTGTTCTGGCCTTGAGGCGGGTGATCCGTTAGTGGGGAGGTGAAGGCTATACCCTTGTCATGGACAGATCATTATCTCCTACAGCCCAGTATCTCAGCACACCACCTCCAGAAGGGGAATGGACCAGTTAGGGTGGTCTGCCTTTGAAGGCTGATGGAACCACAGCAGTTCCAAGAAGCCCTGAGGGAGTTAACCTTAGAACCGGAGGGTCACTCTATCAATGAGCTTGTCCAATATTGGAATACCCTGATGGGGGAGGCCATTGACAGGGTGGCTCCAAGACATCCCCTGCCTTCGTCTCGTCACCGCAGGGCCCCTTGGTTTACTGAGGGTCTGTGGTGTATGAAACAAGCAGGCAGGTGACTAGAGCGACACTGGCGTCGGACTCACTCTGAATCTGATAGACTTCTCCATAGGACCCATTTGCGGTCCTATATTGAGGCTGTGAGGATAGCAAAGAAAGAGTTCTTTGCTGCCCTCATAGCATCTGGAAAGTCACGTCCAGCGGAGCTGTTCCAGGTGGTGCAGGGGCTGGTCAGTCCGGCCTCCTTCCGCCTGGATGGGGACTTGTCCCAGGCCTGCTGTGAGGAATTTGTCACCTACTTTCCAGACAAGATCGCTCGGATCCAGAGTGACTTTGACACCGGAATAGGAATAGTGGTGGAAGAGTGCAAGGCTATGGAAGTCCCGTCTGGTCGATCTTCTTGAGATGAGTTTTAGGAAGTGACGCCAGCCGATGCAGTGGATGACCTGGGGTCGGTCAGAGCCACCAGTTGCAAATTAGATCCATGCCCATCCTGGTTAGTGAAAGCCTCCAGGGAGACTTTGGGGATGGTGCTGGCAAGGGTAGTCAAAGTTCCCTTTGGCAGGGGAGATTGTCACCCAGTCTCAAGGAGGCTGTGGTGCGCCCCCTGTTGAAGAAGTCATCTTTGGATGTGGACACACTCGCCAGCTACTGACCTGTCTCTAATCTCCCCTTTTTATGGAAGATTATTGAACGGGCAGTGGCACGGCAGCTCCAGGGTCATCTGGAGAGCATCAGTTTCCTTGACCCTTTTCAGTCTGGGTTCCACCCTGGCTATGGTACAGAGGTGGCATTGGTGTCCTTGGTAGACGATCTCTGCCGGGAGATAGATACAGGACGTTCAACATTTCTGATCCTACTAGATATCTTGGCCGCTTTTGATACTGTGGACCATGGGCTGCTGTTGAGATGACTGCGAGCTCGGGGGGGCGGGGTCTGGACGGGACTGTCCTTGGGTGGTTCCGTTCATTCCTCTCTGGGAGAAACTAATGGGTGGTGTTGGGGTCTGAAACAGCTAGCCCCTGGGCCTTACACTGTGGCATTCTGCAGGGTTCAATTCTGTCTTCGGTACTGTTTAATGTGTATATTCAACCCTTGGGGGAGATCGTGAGAGGGTTCAGGGTGCAATGTCATCAATATGCTGATGATACACAGCTGTACCTCTCCTTTTCAACCTACCTAGGTACTGCCATCTCAGTACTTTCCCAGTGTTTGGAGGCCGTGGCGGATTGGATGTGCCAGAGCAGACTGAGGCTCAAACCTGATAAGACGGAGGTAATGGTGGTGGGTAGGGCGAGGAAGGTGTTGGCCCCCCGTTAGGGGGGGGGAACCCTCCTGTAGCCCAGCAGGTTCAGAGTCTGGAAGTGTTATTGGACTCAGACATCCTCCTGGATCGACAGGTGGAGGCGGTGGCTAAAGCCGCCTTCCCCCAGTTGTATATGGTGCGGAGGCTGCAGCCATACATTTCCAGGCCCGACCTGGCCACCCTCATTCATGCCTTCATCATCTCGAGGCTAGACTACTGTAACGTGCTGTACATGGGGCTTCCCTTGATGCTGGTTCAGAGGCTGCAGCTAGTGCAGAATGCAGCGGTCCGTCTCCTCACGGGCACGGGTCGATGGGAGCACGTTACGCCCGTGCTCTGTTCTGCACTGGCTGCCTATAGCGTACCGAGCCAGATTCAAAGTGTTGGTGTTGGCCTATAAAGCCCTACATGGTCTGGGCCCCTCATATCTTAGGGACCGCCTCGCCCTCCGTGCCCCAGGATGACCCCTTCGGTCTGCCGGGGGCGCCTTCCTGGAGGTCCCCTGTGTAAAACGGGGGGCCACAATGGAAAAGGCGTTCTTGGTGGCCGTGCCGTGACTCTGGAACTCCCTTCCGGAGGAAGCCCGCCTGGCCCCAGGTCTACTGGCTTTTTGCTGAGCCTGTAAAACCTGGTTGTTCGCCCAGACCTTCGGAGGGGATGATGGGAGGATGTAGTGGGGGGGGGGATGTGTTTTATAGAATTTTAAAATATTGTTTTTATTTTAAAAAAATTATTGTTGTTACGCTGCTTTGTAAGTCACCCCGAGATGCCATGGCATGAAAACGTAAATAAATAAATAAATAAATAAATAAAATAAATCTGATAATACCGATAATTGTCGGTATCGGAATATTTAATTTTTAACATTGCCGGTTTTACCGGACTTTTTTTACATCAACGCCATTTAGCAATGGCCACATGTTAAAAAAATGATAAAATCGGCAATGTTAAAAATTCAGTATTCCAATTCCAATAAATCTGATATCGGGAGATCCGATACCAATAAATCCGATATCCGGTAATCCCCCTCGAGTCCCACCCCTAGGAATAACTATCCAGGCTTTCTCAGGGACTCAATGACAGATTATGAGAGCAGCTGCTGCAGGAATTGGCTAAGGGAAATAAGATTCTCAGTATAATCAGGCTATGAAGATGGGTTAGAACACAAGGTTCAAGAATGGGGTTTTTTTTCCTCACGTTCCTGCCATTTTCATAAATTACTCTTCTTTGCCTGATCCCTGAGAAAGGAAGATGTTGGACTGACTCCCTGTTTTTAGTTCAAGTCATTTTAGGAGCCTCTAAACCCTTTAGTTGGACCAGTCATCCTGCATATTGTAGGGTGGTCCTGCAAACATGCCAAGCAGGACAGTCCTATTTGCCATTCAGCTGCCTAAAGAAAGTGTCCGGCATGTGCTCCATCATCTGCGCAAGCCCTATTCACTTCAAATGGGAGTGCATCAATCAAAGTGCTTTCAGAATTAAAGTAAAAGGCTACCTGAGTGGCTGTTGAAAAAGTAGAACCTCTCCTCTCACACCCTTCTTTTCTATCTTACATGCACCTAGGGTCAGGTACATGCATAAAAATAAAATGCATTCTTGGAAACCTTGGCTCACTGGTATTGAATTTTAGTGGGAAAAGTGCTGTATCAGTAGTCAGGCACTTATATCAATAATATCTACCCTAATATGACACTAAAAGCAAATGGTGCCACTGCTTTAAGTTGATTTTGTATCCGTTACTTTGGAGAAAATAAACTCTTTGCTACTTGTGCACTGTCCAATTTGAGATAATACCATGTTACTGGAAAATCTGGTTTAAATCTACAGTAAGAACTGCATTCACTTAGGGTGTTAACACATGAGAGGGGAGGCCCTTGGAGCCCGTGGTTGCTCTGTGCCCCTCACCCACCCACAACAGCCACCCACAGGCTCCGTGCAGAACCAGAACTAATAGTCAGGTGTTCCTCCCTGCCTCATTCAACCTGCGCTCCCCCCACCCACCAACCATAGAGTTGCGGTCCCTCTTCAGACACCTTAGGCTGCTAGTCACGGCTCTATGGTGCTGAATGCAGGTGGAGGTGGCTGTGTACCCAACAGACAGGGGTGGCCGATGGATGTCCTATGTCCTCCCCAAAACATGGGAAGTGACCCCAGAGCAGCACATTGCCTAACCTTTCCCAGATTTGCCTGCACAGTGTCATCATCCTTCCCTGGGATGACTCCTTGAGTAGTGGCTCCGGGGTGGCCTCGGAGTGAACATTTGGTGGGCACCTGACAGATGAGTGGGTGTATCCAGGATTAATGGAGGCAAAAGTAGGGTAACATCTCATCTATTTACACCTTTGGAATCCAAACAAGAGTGTGATCCCTAAAATACTCTGTGTGCAGACCTGCCATTGAGTTTAGCAGGAGTCAAATATGTGGAGAAGATACAGGATTAGGCCACTATTCTACAACCCTTTGTAATTAATAAGAGAAAACTAGGATTCAGATGTGTCAGATTGTGCAGTTATTTCATATGCAGACGCATAAGTATGTACCTATTTCAATATACTTTTATGCTAAAAGGAAAGTCTTCTTGTTCCGTGTGCCAGCAGGCGACTGGGAGCACTGAGGAGGTTTAGGTTAACAAAGGTCTGAGCGTTCCATAATGGAGATTTTGGCTGTTTTATTTTATATAAAAGCCTTCGAAGCTGAAGAAGTGAAAATTATTCCCTTAAAAAAATGGGGTGGGGGAGGGAAGCCTTACCATGCTCCAGCTCAACTGAAATTAAATGAAGCATCCAAAATGAACTTTGCTGAGGTGACTTTCACTTTTGTATTTTACCGCAGGCAATGTAAAATCTTTTTCTTTGACCAAGTATTTACCAGGCTGGGATAGGGGTATTATCCAGAGGTGGGAGGTTCCAGAAATTCCAGAAATTTTAAAATATACTTTAATGTACTTTTTATATGATTTTTTGTTTGTAAACTACTTTAAGCTTATGGGGAAGAATGGGGCATATGCTCAATCAATCAATCAATCAATCAATCAATTTTAGCACAGGATAAAATCTAAAATCAAACCACTCCCATTTTGTCTCCAAGAATCAGAACCATTTAGAAAAGATAGGACATGTTTTCAACCAATTTGAACTTATTCAACTCTGCTTAGGACACATGACCATGATTGTTCACCATCTAAAAATAAAATAGTCCTTAAGAAAATATCAGTCATGCAATCCACAATATGAGCAAACCTCCTGTGACTGCTTGAACCCATTAAAGGCATTAGAGTTCTGAGATGGCTCAAGGGTCTAAATATAAATACATGGACTGAATTGCATTATATGCACCCTAATCTAGAAAATATTTTAACTGTTTCTGGTGGAAGGAAGAAACAAAATGTGGTATGATGAAGGAACAAATATACTTCCTAATGTGTGCAATACTTGCAAGATGTCGACTGGAACAGAACATTTATAATATTTGTGCCATTGGTTAATGGCTTTGAAAAAGGCTATGTTGGTTCTTCAAAAACATATATGCCTGCAAGAGTAATGAGGCTGTAAAATTAGGTCTAAAAAGAGTGCTATTATCCTTTAAAAAAGACAAGCTTTTAGCTTATTCATCTCCAATGGCCTCTATGCTTATATGAATTTCTTATTACAGCTAAACAAGCACACTTGCAAACTGAGATAGCTTTCTGTTATGACTGCAGTAAATATGGCTGTTCCCTGTCCCCCTCCCCCCCAAATTGAAATACCTATGTAATAATTTGCTGAAGCACCTCTACATTGTAAAAATGTGGCACTGCTGTACTGAGAGAGGATTTTCAACAGATTAGGTAAATATAAGCAATATACTGAAGTATTATTCTAGATTAAAACCAGTCTTCAGAATGCTAGTACAAAAAATCCAGAGCCAATCACCTGCACATAGAGAGGCCAATTTTGTATACATTCAGTTGGGGGAAAAAAGAGTGCCCAAAATACAAAAATTATAGATTCAAATCCATTTGTCAGCTTCAAAAGAGCCAAGCTGCTATACTTGTGCTTGCCAGAGAAGTATGGAACAAAGCTATGATCTTCATGCCCACTTTCCTGCAGCTATACAGCAGTAATCATTTTTGTATGTTGCCTTAACACTTCAGAAAAAAAATATGTAATAGAATATAGTACCACAAATACCCAGTGATTTGACAATAATGTATTTTTCTTGCATACTGACATTTCCCTTTACTGACTGATATTTTTTCATGTCATGTAAACATAAAAATGCAAGGAGCTAAGTCATATGAATAGCAAGTACTATGGTAGCTTGAAAGTCGAAAATTCATTTTCTTCAGATTCCTTTGTGGCTTTTCTGGCCTAGTGGATTACTCTTCCAGACTGATTAGGAGGAAAAAGGGAAAATATTGGGTCTGATTCAAGGACCTTAAAAGTGAATGAAATCTTTAGATTAATTTGACATACCCACCTTAGTCTAAAAAGTTCGGTGCAGGTAACAAGCACTTAGACATTAGACAAATTGTTAATGATCTCACCATCAAACCAATTATATCATCATTATTTATCACAGCAGTGCGGAACTGCCAGAACATGTTTTACCAGCAACAATATTATTATTATTATTATTGTTATTATTACTACTTATCATTTCTATAGTGCTATTGGTGTATGCAGCGCTTTACAGTCACAGATTTTCAGAGACAAATCCCTGCCCATTGGGCTTAAAATCTAAGGGTAACTCAAGAAAAGACACACACACACACTCTCATTTTACAGATGGGGAACTGAGGCTGAGAGGTTGTGCCTTGCCCAAGGCCACCCAGTGAGTTTTTATGACTAGAGCAAGATTTGAACCCCCATTTCCCAGGTCCATGTCCAGCACCTTAGCCACTACACCACACTGGCTCTCTTATTATTGAAATAAGAAGAGCATAAAAAATTCCATACTGGGTCAGACCAATGGTCCATCAAACCCAGCATCCTATCTATGACAAAGGGTAAAAAAACCCAGACATAACAGTGGCCTGCTTTGGCCCACTGTGTCCTGGTAGCCACCAGCACATCTGTTTTGCCACTGCCATATGTTAGCCCAGGACTGCCCCAGGACGATTAGGAGGCTAGCCCGGGCTGCATCCTCGGAAAATCTCCAAGGTCACAGCCTGGGCTAAGGGCTGCCCATGCAGGCTACCGCAGGCCACAGTGGACCAGCACATCTGTTCTAGCATGCCTTATCTGCTGGAGGTTGGGGGCTGCCATGGTCAGCTGCCATGACTGCCCATTATTGGCCATTATGGCTGTCTGTCATGGGGGGTGGGGCAATATATTAAACAACACTGGTCCCAGTGCATACCCCTGGGGCACCCTGTTTACTTCTTTCCACTGTGAAAAGTAACCACTTAGACCATTACTATTATTGTTGTTTTGCTATTTTATTAAATATTGTACAAAAAATCCCTCCCACGAGCAGAAATGTTAAAGATCCTTCCCCCCCCCCTTTTGCTGGAGTTCTTTATTGCCCTGTTCCCATTTCTTCTTCTCTTCCTTGGTTTCCCTATGAGTAGTTTAAGTCTTGAAGGAAGCTAACTAAAGTGTGTTACAGGTGGTTAGGTTGGGTAGTGGAAGCCAGTTTTCTTCAGCCTAAATATTTCAGTAGGACATGATAAATAAATGAGAAAGAAATCCCATTCTCACACTGAACAGTTCACTCAGCATTACTAACTGAACGATGGAAGACAGGGTGGAGGATAGCCAGCCTTGAATGTATACATGGGAATAAAAATCAAAGCACAATCCAATCATGTTATCATGAAGACTGTGACCTTTGATGTAAACAATGCTAAATAATGTGTGATAGTGCTATGGTCAACAAATTATCAAGAGAGCATAATTGGTTTAGAACTTGCTGAGCTTAACAAAAACCAAACTCAAAACAGCTGAAGCTTGATCTTACAGTTAAGATACAATTGTTGAAACGAAACCTTAGATTCATCACTGAAAACAGAGGAAAGGGAAAGCTGAATTGGAAATGGCAAGAACCCATGAATGTAGTTGGCTCCATTTAATGATCTGCACGTTGGGCCAGATTCATCTTTGCCTCAAAATATAAAATATAGACTCTACACAGAAGGAAAGGAATATCACAGAACTGGCTATGATGCCATGGTTTCTAAGTTGTCATGGCCCTAATGCCAGGTTGAGCAGATTGAGTAAGGGGGAACAGGGACTGAATTGCAGGAGTGGTTCGTGATTCTCTGGGGAAGCCAAAACAGAGTTGGTAGCTCTACCACCCTTGGGAATAATGCTGTATGCTTTTGTCTTGGGCTTCCTCTGCCCCCAGTGCCTCTGAGCAGCAGCCCTGTTTGCTGGTGTGGCTGGCTGCTGCCATTCATATGGGCAGGGGCTACGTAGCTGCTCATTGCCATCGAGCTATTTGACTTGCCCTGCATGGAGCACTCTGGATTTACTGGCGGTGCTCCGTGCCTGGCCATTAGAATTTAGTAGTTTTAAGCAGTTAGAAAGGTAGGGGACGGGACAGCAGCTCCGTTGCCATTCAGTGCATTTCTTTTCCAGCTGTGCTGGCATGTTTTAGTTCCACTGGAACTATTACCTGGAAACATTGGTTTCAAACCAAACCGCCCTTTGTATCAATGATCATGGTAGGAGTGAACTGCACAGTATCAGGCCATTATATTGGTGGGAGATGTACGTTCGGGCAAACAAAGACAAAAATCTCAATAGACTGGAAAAGGAGCATTCATGTCTATTGCTAATCCAATTGGAGGGAAATCATATATTGATCCTGGACCAAGCAACTGACTTCATGTGCATTATGGAAACCTGGCTGGACACTGAGTCGGGGTCAATTTTGGCTGATTTTCTTCTGGCTGGGTACTCTGTATAGCATTTATTTATTTATTTATTTATTT
>QEPC01007215.1:600358-622564 GCA_003113815.1 Sphenodon punctatus
TATATATATATATATATATATATATATATATATATATATATATATATATATATATACATATTGACTGGCTACGCTACAATCCCGAGGAAGGGCCCATTGTTGCCCGAAAGCTTGCTTATTTCCACCAACAGCAGTTGGTACAATAAAAGATATCATTCAAACCACTTTGCTTCCCTCTCTATAGACACACCCACACACAGCACTCTGAGATGATTATTCTAATCAAACTTTATTCTGGGGGAGAGTTTGGTACTTGTATTTCTGTATTCCAAAGGAACAAATGTGCAAAATCGAGTTGCAGACATGCCAGCTTATAATGTCATTTTGAAGATGCTCAGAATGCAAACAAGATTTGAAGGGAATGGATATGCCATTTTAAGTCACTGCATTCATATGGAAGTTATATCATCTTCTTTTACACCCGATTTACATCTATGATTTTGTTTTTAACAAAGCACTAATATACATGCACCCATGCTTTGGTGGCATTATGCTTGCTCATACTGTATTATAAAGGGCAGCATGAATGGAACAGCACTCATCTCATGCCACATTCCAATCTGTGATTTAATAGTTTCATACCTGTTTAAGCAATAACAAGATGATTATAATAGAAAGTAGGCTTGTCACTCTGTACTCAACTTCTGATTAATAAGGCACTGTAAATGAATCAAATAGTACTCTGCATTTAACAGTGCAGGAATCATTTTATAATATGAAACTAATGAATTAAAAAAAATTGTCCTTTTATTTTCTGATTAGATGCTAAAGTGCGTAAAACAGGAGTTGAATGGATGGCACATTTCATACCTGTGATATAGGAGTCTTAAATAATATCAGTCAGTGATGATTCCTTTATTCTATATTTGTCAAATGCCTTTGCACAGTGTACTTTATATTGTTGGCCTATCATATTATGTGGAAGGAACGTGAACGCCAAGCTGGAATTATGAAGACGCCACCAATATGGCACATTCTGATCATCTGTATTTGCACATACACACCTGGACTCATTTTGTTTATTCTATACTTGCCTTGGGAAAGGGCATGCTACTAGTTTTTCTTCTTAAGTAAAGTGGATTTAGAGTCAAGGAAACATACTATACTGCCCACATTGCAAAACAAAGCTGTGTATATACCAGGGAGAACATCATAAACGTCAGGTCAGGCTCCTATTCTGTCTCAAACAGTGTACGCCTGGGCTCATGTCCCAATTATGGCACCCCTAAAGGACAAGGGGATGGGGTCTTCCTATGCTGTGTCCCTCCTAAGGCTCCCAGCCAAAGTTGGCCTCTCCGTACCCCGAAAAGGTTTGGTGTTGCCCTGGCTCCCAGTGAGGCACTTCAGAATGGCAGCAACCCCACTAGGAAGGAGGTCTTAAGAATCAGTGGAGCCAGCACACTACCCCTGCCCTGCCCGCTCTTAAAACTTCCTTGTTAGTGGGGCCCTTTGCAGGCACCATGAGTGCTGTTAAAAATCTTTTAGAGTGGGAGGCAGAGTGTTGACTCTACACCCATGTACTCTGAAAATATCCTAGTAGTACTCAGGCTGCTTGCAGAGAGCCCCCGTAAAGTTCAGGACCCAGGCTCAACAGAGCCCCATCACTATAGTAGCTACACCCCTGGACTCAAGCAACATGCTTCTCATTTTTTTTTAAGAAACCATGTGCAATTGTGAGAAATATTCGATGTTTTTAAATGAGCAAATCTTGAGGAAGGGTCTGTGGCCATTGAATGGCACACTGGAGAACCACATGGAGTGATTGGAAAGGGATTCTAATGGGCAGCTTCCCCAGGGTGGCCACCGTGCCCATGCAGGTAGCCTCCACACACTCATGCCATCATGGACTGACCCTGCAATCAACTCACATGAGCAGCTGTTCTCCCTCCTCCCCAAACAGCAACACCCCCCACCTCAAGTCTCGTCTAACTGCTTATCCTCTGCCATAGCACACAGCTGTGGACACCATGGAAACAGGAAGCAGCCGTAGCCAGTAACCCCTTCCTGCCCAGGAGCCTCTGCAGCTGCTAGCAGTCCTGAGCAATAATGAAGGCGCATACTGGGAGTGGGAGGCGACATGCAGGAAGCTGCTGTCCTTCATGTCATTGGCTTTTCTCTCATATGTTGCAAGGGGGGGTTGTTGTGCTTTGAGTCACCATGATGTTGTATTTTGCACGCGTGTCCTGTCACAGAAAGCTCCAAGCAGGGTTGTGGGTGGTACCAGAGAAGTGGCCATCCACGGACCTGTCTGCTGGCATGGATGGGCGCCCTGGTTCATACAGG
The DNA here is from genome assembly GCA_003113815.1 of Sphenodon punctatus. Classification (NCBI taxonomy): domain Eukaryota; kingdom Metazoa; phylum Chordata; class Lepidosauria; order Sphenodontia; family Sphenodontidae; genus Sphenodon; species Sphenodon punctatus. The sequence continues at coordinate 602,642 of QEPC01007215.1, forward strand.
CAGAGAATGCATGGGTGCCTGTCCCCATGCACATTTTTGGTTTGCCCTGCATGGCACACTCCAGATTTTTCAGCAGTGCCTCATGAGTGGCCATGAGTGGGTGCTGTGTGGCTTACAGGAGTGCATATCCCCATGCATCACCTTCAAATGAGTATTTGGATGCATTGTTAATTAGTGGCCATGCATGATAGCATCTCATTTAAAAACAGCCATTGGTCTCCATGTTCAGTCAGTCTTCTGTCCTATTAGCTTTGTCATATGTGGTAGTCTTCTTAATTTTGGTAGCTATGCCAGCCCTGTACAGTGCTTTTGACCTGAGAGAAACCCAGCTCAGATTTTCTATAGCCTTTGGAATTTTCCCCATAATGGTGCACAGGTGGCTGCAAGTTTGAATTTCACTTCCTCTGAAAGTGTTTCCTACACTTTCTCTTTTCAACTAATGTCCTGCTCTTGTAAATGAAGGCTGGTTCCTCATACTTTAAATAAGTCAACAGAGAGGTAAAACAACAGCACAGTGAGGATGGAATAGAACTACTCATTAATCTTAGCATTATTGTCCCTCCTCACATGTTTAGCTAACCAAGCACACACCTCCACTACTGCTATTGTAGCATCTTAAGAAACAGCTGTTTAACTACTAGGTAATATACAATATGCATATTCTTTAGTGGCTGAATTAATAGTACTAGTGATTACTTCTGTAACTCAATTGGTAGCGCTTCCAAACAGAAATGTAAAGTTCAGGGTTTCTAGTATGGGTTATGTGAGGGATGTTATATGTATGTATTGATTTCATTTTGAATGTTTATGTTTAATTTTTTTAAAAAAAGAGAGTGGCCCAGTGTATAGGGCTTCAGAGCCAAGGTGAAAGGCTTTAGAAGATCAGTGGATGGAGTTGTCCCTCCTGGAATGTTTCAACTGTTACTATTGAATAGGGAGTTTCTTTTGGGGTACAAGAACACTTAGCGTGGCTCACAGTCACTGAATGCTAAAGAATATGCTGCTTTATTGATCGTGAAGGAAAAGGTAGAGCCCATAATATTCAAATTCTGAGTCAATCAGTTAACCCCTTAATTACGGTTATTCTGCTTCCTATTAGCCCTGGGACCTGTCTGACTGATGTGAGTTGTGAAGTCGTTTTTGTGCAGTTTACTAGAATGAGATCACTGACTGATTTCTTGTACATCACTAAACAACCGGCATAGTTAATGACATTTGGGTTTTACTAATTCAAGCTACAGTCTGACCCAGTGACTTACAACAGAATGATTTTGGACCTGGTTGCTTCAGATACTGCCTAAATCCCTCATCCTATAGTTATTTTTATATGTTGAGTGATATTGCAGCATCTAAGAGACTCAAAATAATAGCTTTTTTGATTAAATGAAACAAAATTGGAGACAGGATGCTTTCAGAGAAAGGTCTCAGATGGGGTGCAGCAAGTACTTCAATTTGTATTCCTGAGTCATACGCACATCTTCAGGCACCCCACTGGGAACCCAGTGGATTACTGGCCCCCATCGGGTAACTGGATGCTAGGAAAAAAACTATCCTGGAAGTGGTTTTCTGGGACTTTCTGGGATGCTGATTCTGGCTCCAGCCTACGACTGCGCGTTTTCTGGGCTGACTCATTTGCCCGGCTGCTCCTCCAGTTGCTGCTCAACTGAGCTGGGTACTTCCCGCTCCACTTTTCATGCACTAAGCCCTGGTTTCTAGCCTGAAAAATCAATGGGCGTACGACGCACCACAGTCCCCATAGCAGGGTGCATGGAAGTTGCACACATGACTGACATGCTAGTCACACTCACTCCTGCTCCATGGACTGTGGTGCACCATGCTCCCATTGATTTTCCAACCAGAAGTCAAGGCTTGGCGTGCCGGGAGAGGCCTCCTCACTCCCTCCCCCCCCCCACTCACAAAAGTGGAGCAAGAAGAACCTGATTCAGCTGAGCAGCGGCCAGGAGGAGCAGTACCTGAGTGGAGCAGAAAGGCAGGTGAGTTAGTCTGGGAGTGTGTGGGCATGGGTAGCCCTTCGGGTCGCATCCAGCACCATATGGTGCCTGACCACGGCCAGGTCGAGTCGAACAACCCAGATTCAACAGGGTGTCCATTGTGTCTGCCCAGTTGCACCTCTAGTCTCACCTTCATAACTTGCTACATCAATTGGTCAACGGTCTGGCCCCCATGTATTTGAAAGCTTGCCTGCCCTACCATGTTCTGTTGCATCCCCTGTGGTTGGCCAGGTGCACGCCCCTGCATGTTCCACCTGTTACTTTTGCCCATGGGATGGAGGGGAGGTAGAGGGGGCATTCTCGGTCATTGCCCCACTTCTGTGGAACTTCCTTCCCCCTGAGGTTCGCTTGAGTCCAGGTCTGAGCATCTTCCAGAGGTGGTGAAACTTTTCTGTTCAACAGGGCATTTGGCAGACAGGGATAAGGATTGGTGTTGGTTGGGAGGTTATAGGTGGTTATGGGTTGGGGGGAGGGAAAGTTTTCAGAGGGGGAGGGGTTAGTGGTCAGTTTCCTGGGGAGGGAATTGAGGGTTTTATTTTATTATTTATTTTTATTTTATAAAAGATTTTTATCCTGCCCCTCCTGCCCGCAGGGCAGCTCGGGGCAGTGAACAACAAATTAAAACAATAAAACAATAAAAGAAATTTAAAAGTTACAAATCCCATATGCGGGAGAAAACAACAACTCCCCCCCAAGCCCCCAACCTCCCTCACCAAAAGCCTGGAGGAACAGCCAGATCTTACACAAATGTTGAAATGACAGGAGAGTGGGGCCAACCAAGCCCCCACTCACTGTAATATGTTTTAGGAGGTTTCATAGTTTGTAAGCTGCCCTGACCCATTTTGAAAAGGGCAGCATATACATTTAAACAAACAAACAAACAATAAACCAGAGCCTGGATTTGTAAAACTTGATCTCATGCTCCATGGTTCACTCCCCCCATCCCATCCCATCCAATGCATTATTGGATAAATGGCCTGAGTAGATTACAAATTATTTATTTATTTATTACATTTTTCACCCCCCTCTCTCTCTCCTCACACATCCCCCACTCAAACATGTGCCACCTGTAGCCCCTTGCAATAAGCTCTCCTTCAGTGGATTCACCTCCCCTGTAGATTCACCAAGATACTCGGTTTTCCAAAGAGATCCATATCCAACATCTGATTCAGGCACTCCCTCTGGCCCCTCAGATATCCTCATGCTTTAATCAGGGCACTGATTAGAACAGGTGGCAGGGAAAGTCCAGGCACCATCAGGGACAGCACAACCTCCAGCTGGGCACACCTGTCCAGAAGAGTCAGGGCCTCAGTCACATCATACCCTCTCATCCGGTTCAGGGGCCCCACTTGTGCAGTCCCCTGAACCCAGAACTGCAGCACTGTGGTGTGGTGCTTGCATTCCATCAATCAGACATAGAAGCCCATCATATGTATGTGCCACCTTATGAGCGCAAAGACTGCCTTGAAGGATGGATCTAATGGTTCCTGCCTCACCCAAATGTCAGAAAAGGCCAGGGTATCCAGCACCCCCCACAACTTCTCTAGACCTCAAGTGACCCAGGGTGGATGCAGCACCCACAAACGAATACTGAGGCCATTGGAGTTTATCAGGCACAGAACGTGCAGCAATAGCTCCCTAGAATTGACTGGGGGCATGTAGAACTTCATGCTGCTTACAAGCAAAAAGAAATTGTTACTTTTCAGATTAGAACATAGCAGAGCTACTGTCAACCAACAATAGCTAGGTGTGCAGCCAGTCATGGGATGACAGAAGCCCAACAAAGGCCAGTAGGTGGTCATGTGTGCTGCATAACCAATCCCAACCTGCCACACACCAGCTATGCAAACGTTTAAAACCCTTTGGTGCATGGTTGCCTGAAGACCCTACAAACACCTGACATACAGCCATGAAGAACAAGACTGTAGGGGTGATGCAGGTGCTCCTCACCACTGCTTATGCGAGCCTGTAAAGCGATCAAGCAGAGGAGATTGCTAGGTACTGACAGGTTCTGCTCTGGTGCACACAACAATGCGGAGCTGCTGCAGAGCGCGATGCTGTAGACTGCAAGTCCTCCAGTGGCAATGGGCTGTGCAGCAGAGGATGGACACCCTGCTAGGGGAACTGATGCATGCTGGGAGGTATCTTTCAGGAGACATGACTGCACTTAACAATGCCCTGTGCCTGACTGTACCCACCAAGAGGATTGTCTGTGTGGGTGAGAGAAGCACAGACTGGTGGGAGAACATACTCTCCTCCTGGGGACATGCTGAGTGGACATCAAACTTCAGGATGCCCCGGTCCCTCATCCTCCAGATTGCAGTAATCCTCAGGGCACAGCTGGAGAAAGAATCCATGGTGATGTGGGCACCTATCCCCATGGAGAAGCACGTTGTAGTAGCCATCTGGAAGCTGGGAACTCCAGACTCAAACCGCTCTGTTGACCAACAATTTGGTGTGGGGACCTCCATGGTCGGTGCCATCCTTGTCAAGGTTTGCACCATGATTGTGAAAGTGCTGCTGGACCACGTGATACAGTTGGCTGAATGCGAGGAGGTGATGGAGGGCTTTCAGAGGGAGATGTTCCCCAACTGCATAGGGGCCATCGATGGGAACCATATCACTATCATCTGCCCACACCATAGCAAAAATAACTACATGACTGCAATGGGTTCTTCTGAGTGGTTCTCCAAACTACAGTGGACCATTGTGCACGGTTTGTGGATGTGGTAGCTGGCTAGTCTGGGAGGAACCATGACGCCTGCATCCTTCACAAGCCCTCCTTTGTGTGCATGTACATGGGGACTTTGAATCCAACACTGTAACTCACATCAAGGGGGTGCTCATGAAGCCTCTTATTATGGGGGACCCTGCTTATCCCCTGATGCCATGGCTCATGAAGGCCTACAACATAGCCCACACCCCGGAGCAATATTTTTTCAGCAGGAAGCTGTGTGCCACCTGGTCTTTTGTCAAGAGGGCTTTCAAAATTCTGAAGTATACGCCCACTGCTATCCCCTCATGAATGCACTGCTGTATAGGCACAATGCCATGATGGCTCCATCCATATAGAAAAACATCTTCAGGAGTTCGTAATATGGCTAGGTTTGCCTCCCATAGCTGGACATTTAGTTGCTGTCCATTATTGCTGTATAGCCCCTCCTCAGGTCCTTTGCCCACTGACAACACTGGGCCATTTCCCTGGTGTACTCTGCTCAGAGATGTGCTGGAACACCCTCTTGTTCCTGCAGCATTTTACGAGGTCATACTGGACCCGATCCTCCCCCCACAGGGTGATGAAGGCCCTTATCTCCTCTTCACTCCAGGGCATGCCCTTCTAGCGGGCAGCTGGGGGACTGCTACCGGCACAGCATGAGCCTGCCCTGATGTTGAGGGGGTGGCAGTGCTGGTAGATGACTGTGAACACAAGGAAGGACACACATGCTTCTCATTTAGGTACCATTGGTTGGCCGTTTAGATGCCCCCCTACCACAGTGCATTACCGTACTCTACTAAACTGGCTATCTGCTCTATGTTGGACTGTGCTATTTGCTTGTATGTTTACCGTGGAGGGGTGGGCATTGGGCATTTGTTGGAAACCAGACTGCCCTCACTCAACGTGGATTTGAATTTGCTGTGTGTTGTCTTTAAGGGTGCCGGTGACCACGGGAGCAGAGTGAGGCAGGGATTTGTCACTGGTTGGAGCACTCTGGGCTTTTCACCCACAACTCTGGTGCTGGGGGACCTGTATGCAGGTGTGGCTGCATGCACCCTAACAAACAGGGAGCACCACTGCGAGTGCCCGTTATCTCGGATTAGCCACCATTCACCCTCATGGCAGGCTCCACACTCTTCTAGGATGATGCTGTGAGGGTTAAATGTGGGGGGTCAGGTGGCATACGGGGGGCAAGCATTTGGTGGTCAGCTAGTAGACAAACAGGTAGTCACCCATCTGGAGGGGGCTAATCTGAGCTACTGTCTCATCTGTTAACATCCTGTTTTGATTTTGTTATGATAATCAGTTAATATGTTGTTTAATCTGAAATGAGTTCATATTTGTAATGAACAAGGAAATATCTACTATCCAGACCCTCTGACAGCAAAGGCATAAGTTTCATAATGTGTAGCTATCAAGAGTCAGCTCCACCTGAACCAAAATAGCAGTTCTTGGTGCTATTATAATCCTGGTGTAACGGGTGCTCATTCTTGGCAGCTGAGTACTTATTTTGCAGTTTGCTGGAACAAGAAAATAATGAGACACTGCACACTGTACTTCCTATAAGAGGTTGTGAGATTGTAACTCTGTTGGGAAAATATTGCTCATTTTCAGCTTTTGTTAAAATGCAGGTCATTTCAATATGTCAGAAGTAGAAAAAAATAGTTTTGCCTGGTATTTTTAAATGAAAGAAATGGATACACAAGTCACACTAAAAATAACACTAAGCCTTGGCTTTGCTGTATAACCTCAGTTCAGGAAGTGTTAGTCAAGTTACATCTATAAACTCTAGTTTGCAGCTTGGGTAGACTGATCTTCATACCACTTCTCTTGTGCAAATCCCCCATCACTTCAGTGTGGTTTGTGCCCATCCAGTGCTTTAAGGATCCTAAATGCACTTGCAGCGTTGCAGCCTCACTGACTTCAATGGGTTGCTATTGACCTAAGTAGCTTTAAACAGCTACCGCGGAAGAGTTTCCCCCCCAGTTTTGGATTGCAGCCTTTATTTTAATACAGCCATGGGCTAACTCAGCAAAACTTAAAACCTTCAGCTTCAGTCCCTGTCGTATGCTAAAATGTCATTTAGTCATGGGACATTCGTCACTCAGTGTTTCAAGATTTTCTGGAGATAAAGCTATAAATTTAAAAGAGAAAGGCACAAGAAAGTTTAGTATGTCATTTGTGTCTGTTTCACGGATAATCCTATCAATTTATAATAGTATGTACCAAGGAAAACTGAAAGAATATATTTAGAAATATTGTACTCTGAGACCAAGATAGAGATTGGGTGGTTGGTTACATGAAGTCCTGAGCGTGCTGCATCACTCTGGTATCTATTCCTAGACAGTGTGTAAAAACAAGAAGGCAACTTCCTGTACTGAGATATTAATGGTGTTGGAAAGTTACTTACAGTCAATCACTGTAGGGAAAAAACCAAGGTCCTGATAGTATAAACATTTACAAATGAGTAGTCCTACTGGAGTCAATGATGCTACACATTTTAAACACACTGCACGATCAGGGCCAAATTAAGTAATTTCTGGTACAGGAAATGCCATTACTTTCATTGACCTGCATAGTGTGTATGGTTATGCACAGGCATTAGTGTCTGCAAGATTGAAAACTTTAGCAATTTACTTATTAAAAGCCAAATCCCAGGATACTAGTTTATGATTGGGGAAAGGGCAAGGAATAGGACAGAATTTCACAAGCTCCCCATACAAAGCTCATTACTTGGTCTAAGTGCAGATGTGATTCCCCCTCCACCCCCACCCCCCGCCCACACTCCAACAAAATTATTGCAGAAAAATGGAACTGGGAAAGACTCTTCCATGGTAACTGATTAAAAAATTATTTGAGCCACATGAGAGAAGAACAATATAGTTTTAAGTAGAGAATAATAATTGACAAACCTTTGGAGGAAATATAAGATGGTGACACTAACTGGTACTTAGCTTCATTTAAAAAACGAAGATTATTTATCATGTTGCTAATAATGCTCATTTTAATGTAGGTCAAGAGAGTAGTGATTTTTTAAAGTGTTAACTTGCTCAAAACACAAAGGAATCAAGGTATAGGATTAACATACAAGCACTTAAAGTTTCTTCTAGCATCTGAAATGGGAATAACAGCAGTAGTGATGAGAGAGGAATTTTCTAAACACCAATATAACAAGCAATATAACTTGCCATCTACTTTGCAGACAAGATTGCTCAGATCAAGAGCAACTTCAACGCTGGATTAGGAACAGTAGAGATGGAGCACGAGTGATTGAGGCCCCGTCTGGTCCATCTTTTTGGGCTGAGTTTCGGGAAGTGATGCCAGCCGATGCTGTGGATGTCCTGGACTCTGTCAGAGCCACCAGCTGTGAATTAGATCCATGCCCATCCTGGTTAGTGAAAGCTTCCAGGGAGACATTGGGGACGGTGCTGTCAAAGGTAATCAATGCATCCCTTTGGCAGGGCAGGTTGCCCCCCAGTCTCAAGGAGGCCGTGGTGCGCCCCCTGCTGAAGAAGCCATCCTTGGATGTGGATGCACTCGCCAGCTACCGACCTGTCTCTAACCTCCCCTTTTTAGGAAAGGTTATTGAATGGGCGGTGGCCCTGCAGCTCCAGGCTCATCTTGACAGCATCGGTTTCCTTGACCCATTTCAATCGGGGTTCCGCCCGGCTATGGTACAAAGACGGCACTGGTGGCCTTGGTGGACGATCTCTGCCGGGAGATGGATGCAGGATGTTCAACACTTCTGGTCCTGCTAGATCTCATGGCCGCTTTTGACACAGTGGACCATGGGCTGCTGTTGAGACGATTGCGAGCCCTGGGAGGCTTGGACGGGACTGTCTTTGGATGGTTCAGTTCATTTCTCTCAGGAAGAAGCCAGCGAATTGTCCTGGGGGCTGAGTCTTCTAGCCCCCAGGCCCTGGATTGTGGCATGCCACAAGGTTCAATTCTGTCTCCATTATTATTGAATGTATATATGCAGTCCCTGGGGGAGATCGTGAGAGGGTTTGGTGTGCGTTGCCACCAATATGATGATGACACCCAGCTTTATCTCTCTTTTTCAACTGACCCAGGTCCTGCTGATTCAGTACTGTCCCAATGTCTGGAGGCCATGGTGGATTGGTTATGGCAGAGCAGACTGAAGCTCAACCCTGATAAGACAGAGGTGATTGCAGTGGGTAGGGCGAGGGAGGTGCTGGCTCCCGTTGTAGAGGGGATCCGCCCTCCTGTAGTCGATCAGGTTTGGAGTCTGGGAGTGTTATTGGACTCAGATCTCCACCTGGATCGGCAGTTGGAGATGGTGGCGAAGGTTGCCTTCCACCAGCTGTATCTAGTGCGGAGGCTGGGGGACGAGCTGACGGGACAAGCTGACGGGAGCATATTACTCCTGTGTTCCACTGGCTGCCTATAGCGTACCGAGCCAGATTCAAGGCGTTGGGTTTGGCCTATAAAGCCCTACATGGTCTTGGCCCTTCATACCTCAGGGACCACCTCGCCTTCCGCGCCACAGGGTGGCCCCTCCGGTCTGCCGGGAGTGCCTTCTTGGAGGTCCCCCATGTAAAGCAGGGGGCTGCAATGGAGAGGGCGTTCTCAGTGACTGGGCCGTGATTATGGAACTCCTTCCCGGAGGAAGTCTGTCTGGCCCCAAGTCTATTGACCTTCCACCGGGCCTGTAAGACTTGACTGTTCTCCCAGGCCTTCAGAGAAGGGGAGGGCAGTGGGATAAAAAGTTAGGGGGGTTGTTTTTAGGTGGTTTTAGATGTGTAATTTTTGTATTGATGTTGACATCTTAAAGTATTGTTATTTTGTTGTAAGCCGCCCCGGGATGCCATGGGCATGAGGGGGCGGCTAAGAAATGCAAACAAATCACTAAATAAAATTAATAAATAGACAGAAGCAAGGACATGTTTTTAAGAAAAATGAAACTTTGAAAGCAGAGTATATTTATTTATATTTATTTATTTATTTTTCACATTTATATCCCGCCCCCTCTTGCAATGCAGCTCGGGGCGGCTAACAACAATAATAAAAACAATTAAAATTCAGTTAAAAATCAGTATAAAATACAACAAAAAACAGGGCTAGAAAAACAATCATAAATAGATAAATGGGCGGGGGATTAAAATCACCCCCCCTCCCTCCCAAAGGCCTGGGAAAACAGCCAGGTCTTACAGTTCCGCCGAAATGTCAAAAGGCTTGGGGCCAGGCGAGCTTCCTCCGGAAGGGAGTTCCACAGCCGCGGCCCTATCACCGAGAATGCTCGCTCCATCGTGGCCCCCCGCTTAACACGGGGGACCTCCAGGAGGGCACCCCCGGCNCGAAGGGCGAGGCGGTCCCTAAGGTATATAAGCTTTTTTGCTACATTTTTACACTAATCTATGTGCGTATCAGAAAAACAGCAGCAACAGCATCAGTATCTAGACAGAGGTTGGAAGGTACCTCAGAGGTCGTCTAGTCCAGCTCCCTGCTTGAATGTAGGATGTCTACAACATCCTGACTAATAGCTTTGTCTTTTGGAAATCCTCCAGTGTTGTCGAACCTGCCACCACCATAGGCAACTTGTTCCATTGTTGTTGTTATTAATTATTATTATTATCATCAAGCATTAAGATAAAGCCAGCAATGTATCTGGCGTGTTACAAAGTAATGGAATAGACATGGCCCCTGCCCTCAGGCTTACAATCTGAGAGACGGGGAGGATGGGGGAGACGAAAGAAGGAGAACAGAGGGAGAGACAACGGGTGTAACATTCATGAAGATGCGAAGTCTCAGGTGCACATGCTTGGCTTGGTTACATCGAGAATGCTGGCTGGCTTCTCCATGTAGTGAGGATATGACTACACAGTCATCAGGTAACAGATTGTACTGGATGATAGGTATCAGCAGGAGTTAGGAGAGTGGAGCGAGGAGTTGGGGAGGGCAGAGCCAAAGAGGTGGGTCTTGAGGAGGAATTTGAAAGTACGAAGGGAGGGGGCGAGACGGATGTGGGCAGGGAGGGAGTTCAAGGAATGGAGGGCAGCTAGGGAGAAGGGACGAAGGTGGTTAGGGGAGGTGTGGGAGAGTGAGAGAGGGGACAGAGGAGGAGTGGAGTTCACAGACTGGAGTACAGAGGGAAGTTAGCACAGAGAGGTACGGGGAGCAAGGTTGTGAAGAGCTTTATAGATGAAGACTAGGAGCTTGTGCAGGATTCATTCAGGAAGTGGGAGCCAGTGAAGAAAGGAGAGGAGGGGCTGTGCATGTGGTTGAACCAACGGGCGAGGTGGATGACCCTGGCAGCAGAGTTTTGGACAGAGATAAGGGGAGAAAGGTGAGAGTGGTGTAGGCCAGTGAGAAGGAGGTTACAGTAATGGAGGTGAGAGATGACCAGGGCATGAACAAGGGTTTTGGCAGAAGAGACAGAGAGAAAAGGGTGGATCTTAGCAACGTTACAGTGGGAGAAGCGACAGGATTTGGCAACAGTCAATTTAGTGTTTAAAAGAAAGGGGTGAGTCAAAGATGAAGTCAAACTACTGGCTTGGGGGACGGGAAGGATGGTGACCCCATCGATAAGGATCGACAGGGAGGATGGAGAGGAAGGACATTGCAGAACAGCTCTTACGGTTAGGACATTTCCCCCGATATTTAACTAAAATCTCCCTTGTAATATGAGCCCATTATTTCTAGTCTTGGCCTTTGTACTTATGGACAATAGTTCCTTCCCATCTTCTTTGTGGCAAGTCTTTAAATGTTTGAAGACTGCTATCATTTCTCACTTAATCATTTTTTCTCCAGATTAAAATGTTTTTTCAACCTTTCATCATAGGACTTGCTTTCCAAATCCTTTATCATATTTGTTGCCCTCCTCTGAACTCACTCCAGTTTGTCAGCACCCTTCTTAAAATGAGGTGTCCAAACCTGGACATAGTACTCTGGGTGACATAGTACACCAGTGTGTATTTACCAGATCATAAATACCATTAGATATCACAAGGCACAGACCCTGACTAGCTGACAAAAGCATTGAAGCCTGAACAAATTACATGATGATTGGGAAGGGGAGGGGTTTTAAGAAACAAATGCAAAATCACATTGCTTCTAATGACTAATATATTTCTGAATTGCTTTTGTAGTAAATTTTGCTTCAACGATATATCACATTTGATTTGCTTTTAACATTTCTGCAATCAGTAACCAATAAAGTAGCCATGGTAAGTTTTCCCTTTGGTACAATATCAATCTTTGATTTTGTTTTGTTATCCCTAAGAGACTGTATTTTAGCTATGAAAAAAATTCAACCAGCAGTTTTAGACTTGCTTGATAGGTACATTTACGTGTTACTGCAGTATAAAGCTATGGTAAATTAGTTACTACAGACAATTAAAATTGTAAAATTGGATCTTACAGTGATTTGCCATTTAGAAAGGAAGACAGATTACAGCAATTTTCTAAGTGACCTGGATACAGAGCAAGCAGAGAGTTGTGAGACAAGTTTAAGATGTATGATATGAAATGCACACCCCAAATGAAAACTTTATTTTGAAATCATTGGTAGTAACATTTTATTTTAAGGGTTGATTAATATAAAAATGTTACTGATGAAAATATATGTGACAAATAGGGAAAATCATTAGCACCAAAATGTTCCTTCCATGTTTTACTGTAAATTCTTCAGGGATTCATGATACTGTTAGGAACAACATCTGTTCACCGAGCCTGATTTACTTGAAACAACCACCAGGGAACATAATATACGGTAATTATTTACATCTATGTCCAGATGTAAATTTTATGGTCATTTTTATTGCTCTGCTTCTCAAACCCTAGTCTTGCTGTAACATATTAGGGAGTTTTTGCCATAGATAAAAAATAATCCTACTGTGTACATTTTTGTGGTTTGCCCTGGGAAATACAAGCGGAAAATAACCATTAATCCAATTGTTCTGTCTGTTTTAAAGTGCCACTTAACAAGACACAGTAGAAGCACAAGTGCACTGTTCTAGCTGCCAAAGCCTAGCCCCAGGTAAGCCTGATTAAGAGACTCATCTGTGTTTACTTAGGTAGAAACACTGAATGAAAACAGACATAACACTAACTCTACTTTAACACCGCTTTAATATTTCTTTTGCATGGTGCAGGGATGTATTGGTGCCCTGTGCAGCCCTGCAACATGCATAAGAAATGTTAAAGTGGAGTTAGCGTTATGTCTGTTTTCACCCACTGTCTCAAATGAGAGGGTTCCTCTATGTTCAACATGTGATATGCTCTACAGTAGGGGTGTGCACCAGGGACCCATTACTGAATTCATAATTTTGTTATTATTTAATTATTATATAGTTTTGGATTTTGTAATTTCATTATATACAAATTCATTTTCATTACTGAACTTCGTTTCCCCTCCCATTGATTTCTATGAAAAATTGATTTCTGGATGCAACTTCTTCATTGTTGTTTATGCAGTTTGCTTGACATTTGAACTGATTGTACCCCTGAGCAAGAGAATACACCTGCCAAATTTCATAACGATTGGATAAAGGGTCCCGATTCTGCAAGCACTTGAAGTTTTGTAGTTTCTGCACGCATTTGCAGCTGTAACATCAGGTATTTTCAGACGTTACGAGATCACAGTGAACCACGGTGAATACCCACTGAGTCAATGTGTCTCGAACGTGGTGGCCGCCAGATGTTCACCACGCTCAATCGGCACATGGGGTCAATTTGAACCACGCTTCCCGGGCTAGCGGGGGGAATGTCCCGGGAAGCGTGGTCAAAGAGATCCCCAGCGGGGACCAAAAAAAAGTAACGTCTGGCCGGGCCGTGGCGAATCCGGCCCGCCGCGGCGGCCGCATTGGCCCCGCCGCCTGCCCGTCTCCCCGGAGGGCGGGCGGTGGGAGCGTGGAGGGGGCGGGGCCGTGCGGCCGCATGTTGCACTGTGCGGCCCCGCCCCCTCCCAGATTCCCCACCAGGATCCCCCCGGCACGGCTGTTATGGCGTAATGGGGTGACCCTGGTGGGGAATGAATGGGGTGATTTCGGTACGGGGCCAATGGCCCCCGTAACGTCTGAAATCACCCATCCTTGTTTTCCATATAATTTGGGTGAAATTTGTATGAAACCCATCCTGAAAGGGATCATCTCTACCAATGTTCAGAAGTATTGGATAAAGGGTCTTGATTTTATTATCAATTTAATCATTTCATGATTTGTACACATATTTCCAGGCATAGCATCTTTGTTTTCCATCCAATTTGGATTAACTTCTAACAGTTTCTTCCCCTTACCCAAGGGAGCACCCTGAAAAATTTCAGAAGGATTGGATAGAGGGTTGGAAGTTTATAAGCAATAGCAGTTTCATTATTTTAATAGAATATTTCAATCAATCAGGCAATCAAATTTTAATTTATACCCTGCACTATTTTGCCAAAGGCGACTCGAGGTGGCTTACAACATAATACATACTTCATAATACATAATAATACATAATAATACACAGAAAATGGTGCACCAATGCACCAAAACAATTCAAAAACCCAACAACAGCTAATGTATTCCCCTTTCCCTATTGCTTGGGCACTGCCCCCCCCCATCTCACCGGGAGGAATTCCCCCCAACCCCTCTCCCCGGGGACTCCCTCTCTCTCTAAGAATCCCCAATCCCTAGTAGTCGGGCACTGCCCCCCCTCTCACGGGGAGGATTCACCCCCCCACATGGGTCACCTCCCATACTCTCACCATGAGGGTTGACCCTTACCTCCTAACCCAATTCCCTTGTTCTCCATCCTCATATTTCATACGCCTAATCCCCCCCCCCAAACCCCTTAAAAACACATAATTCAAAGCCAAAAAATGAAAACCTCCCGCCCCTGGTGCAGCTGGTCTCGGCCTACCCAAGAGTTATCCAATATCCTGGCCCCCATGGCCCCCACAAACAGCTCGACCAACGGCCAACACCCTTTGGGTGTCGCTCTTCGGGCTAGTGCCCCCAGAGCCCAGCCCTTGCAGATATACCTCTAGGGGGGAGAGGAGAGGAAGGGAGTCAGGTGGCAATCTTCTCTCCCTCTGCTGCCAAATTAGCAGCCCAACCCAGTAGCAGAGTCCTTAAATCACTTGCAGTCCAGCAGCAGATATGTCCTTAAATCACTTGCAGGTGTTTCTTCTATTTAAACTATAGAGGTTTTACTGGATACAGACATCTGCTTTTTGGAGCATTTGTACAGAGAGTGAAGAAGACAGGCGGAGGTGGGAAGAACAGAGGAGGGGTAGGTGCCAGAGGCACTGGCACAGGCTTCATTCTTTTGCACCCCAAAATCTGTGCGGGAATATGTGGAGGTGCAGAGTTCTGCTTTTTTGAGTACGTGCAGTGATACTAAAGACTGCAGCACAGTCAGTCACACACACAGAGGACTGAGTCAGCCTCCTGGCCACACAAGATCTAGCCATGGTAGTGGCTATACAGCTTGTCAGAAACTTATATTTACTCTGAGTGCCGCCCACCCCCAAGTCTCCCTGATTGTAGTTATTGGGTACTGGCAATCTGGAAGCCAGAGAAGCAGGTCCAGAGAATTAGCCTATCCCAGAAATTCTCTTATGTTTGTCACAGTGTTACAAAAAGCCAATTGGCCAGCAGAAATGTCAAGCATGTATTCTTATTCTGTACTGTGCCCACCCCAAGGCCCCTTGCTTGTTTCTAGGAAGTTGGAAGAATCTGGCTCTGCTACCTAATCTTTCTGAAACATGGCACAGATTATCCTTTTCGTTAGGGGTATACTATATTCAAATTGCATCCACATTGGATTGGTAGAAAGGATGTTACAGTAAAATGCATGAAAAAACTAATGCTTATAAAAATCTGTACCCTACATCCAATTCTTCTGAAATTTGTCAGGCCTGTTCCCTTAGGTGAGAGGTACATCCTGTCCAAATTTTATTAAAGTCAGATACAAAACAAAAAAATCACAACCTAAGATATGTGTCCCACAGTCAGGAAATAACAAAATAATTACAAATGCCAAAAAATGGTTGTTATTTCAGAATTATTAAAAAAAAATTCATAATTATAATTACACTAACAAAATGGCCAAATGTGTTATTGTAATATAATTACAAAATGTCACTTTCAAAGGCCAGCCAGTGTATTCGAGCAGCCCATCTGGTCCTGTCCTGGCATTGATGGTGGTGTCCAAAGAGGAATGGGCCAATTTGGGCATCCCAGTGAGGAAACACATGTGGTGAGTCCCTGGACACAGTGGGCCAGTGTCAAGTCTGTTTTCATCCACAGTCTCTCTCTGGATTCTACCCCTTCTCCCAGGGAGTTTCCCTTTCAACTCTAGCTTTGACAGCTCACTAGGGGGGAGGTAGCAGGAAGTGGTGGAATGGGACATTGCTTCAAAGACCCTGCCTTTTGGAGATTTTCCCTTGCAGCCCCGAGCTTTGTCACTTTCACCAGAGGGTTTGGTTTGAAACTGGGAGCAATAGCATTGCCAGTTTCATCTGCTGGGGAGTTTACTTGGGAACCAGAGCAGCCAGCTAATGAGTTTCCCTTTCAGCCTTGGTTCTGTCAGTTTCACCATGGAGGTTTTTCCACCTGGGAGCAGCCTCCTCAATTTCACAGGAAGGTTGGGGAAGAAGGTGAGATTGCTTTGTAGAACCCTCCTTATCTGAGCATTTCCTTTGCAGTCCTGATCTTTGTCAGCTATGTGCCTAAAGGAATTCTATCCAACTCTTGTAAAATTCCTCAGTGCACCTAACTCTGTACAGTCTCTCTTTAAAAAGTGAGGAAGCCATAGAGAGGAAATTTAAAGATGGTGAGGGGGGCTGGATCGCCCAGTTCCCTGCCATTTCATCTGCTCCAGGTCTTCCCTCACCCATCATTCCACCCAGCTCCCCGTCATTTCAGCCACTCCCAGTGTCCTTGTATTGTCATTCCACCCAACCTCCCATCATTCCAGTTGCTTCTAGTGCCCTTGTGCCCATCATTCTATCCAGCCTCCTGTAATTCCAGCCACACTGGAGACCTCCTACCCATCATTCTACCCTGCCCCCTCCCCCAATTTCAGTCATGCCCAGAGGCCTCCTAACTATCATTCCATCCATCCCCGTGTCATTCCAGCTGCTCACAGGGGTCTCATATACATCATTCAACCCATATCCCCCACCCTCCCAGTAATTCTAAATGCTCTGAATGACTTTCTACCTCTCATTTGACCTAGCTCCCCTCCCTGTCTTTCCATTTCATTTGCATGGATTCTTCACTTTTTCCTCATTCTGGATTCATTTATTCCCCCCTCCCTTCCTTCCAGATCTTCCCTACTCCCTCTATTTCAGTTAAGGGCTACTGGCATTCCAAAAGCTCCATTACTTTAAATTGTTATTCCTATTAACTGTTGTTTCCAATCAGCATTCCTTGTGCCTTGCCAGTTCACCTGCTTGGTATATATATCTACCAGATGTCTTACATTGAATCCAAAAGCACAAAAATATCAATTTATACTCCAAAAATTTTCTACATAACCTTGCTGCGGAAAGGGCAAATTGAGCAACTGCTTCAGTGACCAATGTGCTTTTATCAGCAAGAAAATAAACCAGCAATCCTAAAAAAGATAAACACGGGGCCAGATTTACCCTGAACCATAACTCATATCTGGCCCGAAAATTAACTGGGCAAAAGAGTAAGTAATGAGTAAGGTCCTCAGCCCCTTGCACACCACATGGGCACGTTTGTTCGTCGTACAGTAGCCCGAGATATCTACCTTGCACAATCGCCAAATCGAATAACTGAAATCTGAGGGCAGTAAAAGCCCACCTCATGGCAAAATTCTAATATCAGTTAGATATTTGCCACCGGACCTTGGAGGAAGAATATATTGATAACGTAGAGATGTTCTCACCATCCTAACCTGTGCCCTTAGGGACTGAAGATCTATGTCCCTCAATCTGTCAAGTGAATCCCTGTCTTAATTGGGAATTGTTGTTTGAAGGAGAGAGAAAAACCCATCGTATTAAGCTTATTATGAATATTATTAAACCATGGGTAACCATCATCTTCCAACTCTGTTTTCAAACTGTCACTAGTCAAGGAGTCTGAAGGATTCAGAACCAATTTCAACATATAGGACAGAATAATTTTCCTTAATATAACACCAAGAGACGCTGTTCCCATTTCTAATTTAACCTGCGCCTGCTGGGTAGTTTGCTTGGAAACCAGAGCAGCTAGCCAGTTAGTTTCCCTTTCAGCCCCAGCTGTATCCTGTCCATAGTGTGCAATAAACTTCCATGGTGTCCATACAACAATTGAGTGTAATGAACTCCCATACAAGATTATGGTGCAATAAACTGGATGATAATGGATGACAGTGGCCACATGGATGACAGTGGCCAGATCTGAATCAGAAATAAAGGGTGCAAGCTTCTCACCAGAAGGAGTTGGTGAAAAGCACTCCTGGACACTGCTGCCACCTGACAATCCAGGTGCAGCGAGGGATCCAAGAGCACTCTGATGCTGTAAACCTGAGTGACCAGAGGGGTTCAAACCCCATCAATGACAGGTGTCCCAATCCTCTCCAAGTCCCAAGACTGGCTAGCCATTATCACTTCAGTCTTGTCCGGATTAATCTTCAGTTGGCTTTCCCTCATCCAATCTCCAACAGCAGCCAGACATCGGGTAAGCACCGAGACTGTAGGACTTGGGTTGGATGAAAAAGAGGTAGAGCTGAGTGTCATCAGCATATTGATGACACCTCACCCCAAACCTCAGAATGATCTCACCCAGTGACATCAGATATATGTTGAACAAGATGGGGGAAAGAATAGAACCCGGTGGGACACCACAGGGAAGGTCCTGAGGAGATGACGAGCAATCACCCATCACCACCCGCTGGGACCTCCCCGACAGAAAAGAGTGGAGCCACTCAAGAGCAGCCTCATGCACTCCTACCAAGCCATGCAGTTGTGCCTCATGATCAACTATATCAAAGGCTGCAGAAAGATCTAACAAAATCAACAAGGCAGAATTCCCCTTGTCCATCTCCAGGTGCAGGTCATCAACCAAAGCCAAAAATGCAGTCTCCATGCCATACGCAGGTCGAAAACGTGACTGAAAGGGGTCCAGGAATCTAACAGCATCGAGATGCAGCTGGAGCTGTTGAGCAACCACCCGTTCAATAACCTTTCCTAAAAAGGGGAAGGTTAGAGACAGTCTGATAGCTGGCTGGAGCATCAGCATCCAGAGATGGTTTCTTAAGTAGGAGGCAGACTACTGCAGTTTTAAGGGTGTCCAACACCCTCCCCTCCCAAAGGGAGGCATTGACAATCCCAGCCAAATTTCAGAAGGAGTGGATGTAGGGCTCAGATTTTACAAGCATTATGGTTTTTAATGCATTTATGGCTGTAACTTCCTTTATGCCAATCCAATTTGGATGCAGTTTGTCTATTGTATATCTCTAATAAAAGAGCTCATCTGTATCAAGTTTCAGAAAGATTAGATAACAGTTCCAGATTCTATAAGCAATTTATGTTTTGTAGTTTGCACACATATATATCCAGCTGCAGAAACTTTGTTGTCCATCCAATATAGATGAAATTTGGACCCAGTGTACCCCTCATGCAAGGGAGCGTCCCTGCCAACTTTCAGAAAGATTGGCTAAAGGGATCCAATTTTATAAACAATTGACCTTTTGTGATTTGAACAGAAGTTGTGTAAATACAAGGCCTGAACGTTTTGGGAGAAAAACTAAAATTTCAGGACATAAGACAGACTTCAAGCAGCAAGGACGAGAGAAGGGGGAAGCAGCCCAGCAATCAAGAGACATGATTGACACATCAAGGCTTCCCAACTGGCATCCAAAACACACCCTGTAGCACTGTGACAGAGGACATAAGAGAATGTTTTATTTGCTCTTTCCTAAGCAGATGCTTCCAACTTCCTAGTAAAAAGCAGAGGACTTTGGGTGGGCACAGCATAGAATGAGGATACATGTTTGACATTTCTGCTGGCCAATTGGCATCACAACCCATCTTGTACCACTGTGACAAACAGAAGAGAATCTCTGGTATAAGCTAATTCTCTGGAGATGCTTCCCAGGCTTCCAACTTGCCAGTACTCAATACCCCTTCCTTCCTGCACATCATCAACCTCTCCCTCTCTACTGGCTCTTTCCCTTCTGCCTTCAAACATGCCACAGTCTCTCCTATTCTCAAAAAGTCCACTCTTGACCCCTCTGACC
>QEPC01007215.1:634930-674887 GCA_003113815.1 Sphenodon punctatus
AAGGACCTGATGGATGTATCTCTGGCCAATGAGCAGTGAAAGCAGGTCCCAGCTCTTGAATGGCACCCTGTAATTCCTCAATGCCTCTCCCTTCCAGAAACAATCAGGAGGACTCTGGAGGAGGGCACTGTAACCCTTTATATTGTAGGGCTGGGCTGCTTCACTCCGTGTTAGCTCTCTTGCTTGTCAGGGTGCATTTGTAGAAGCTGCTGGTGCTCGCACTAGAAATCCTTCCATATATATTCCTTATTCCCTTCCCTACAACCCAATCCTTATTCCTTAGGTACACATAGATAGATAGATAGATAGATAGATAGCTGGTTTATTATATATTGGATTAGATTTTATTAATACGGCACTAGCTTTCGCCATGGCCTCAAATACAGAATACAAAATACAAAATATAATTACGAATATTAGAAGTTTTATTATATATATTAGGATTATAGGATAGGAATATTTTGTATTATACATAGGTTAGGTTCAGCTTATATTCTGTATATATTATATAAATAAAACTATTATTGTGTGCAGTTCTTTCTGTATCGCAATGAGAAGGGGAAGGAGTGCAACTTATAACAATAATTCTTCATTTGTGCATGAAATCAATACCGATAACTGTACCAAAAACAAAATCTTTGTTTGAAATCGGTACCGATACCGATAATGACAACAATAACGAAAAATGACATTTCATTATTAACAAAAATGACACATTTTAATAATGAAAATGATAACAAAAATGAAAAATGACATGGGACCCTGGTGCACACCTCTAAAGTCCATAATATTGGGGTGGGGAAGAGCTTCTGTTCCCAGCTTCATTGTTGCTCCCAACAGAAGAGGATTGGAGCTGAAAGACCAAGGCAAAGTGTGGATGCATAGAGCCTGTTTTGTAAATGAGAATGATATGTAAGACTACTAGGGGGTGTGCATTTCGTTTTCGTTATTACAATAATGAAAATAAAAGTATCATTTTTGTTTTCATTATTGTAATAACAAAAATGAAAATAATAATAAACAAGTGTAACAAAAAAATTCATTTTCATTATTTTCATTAATTTTT
Source organism: Sphenodon punctatus (assembly GCA_003113815.1). Classification (NCBI taxonomy): domain Eukaryota; kingdom Metazoa; phylum Chordata; class Lepidosauria; order Sphenodontia; family Sphenodontidae; genus Sphenodon; species Sphenodon punctatus. The sequence goes on from QEPC01007215.1 coordinate 635,997, forward strand.
AGTATTTTCTAGTAATTCCTGGCAATTTCCAGTAATTTCTAGTACTAGTGATATACCATAAATTACCAAACAAATACCAATAATACTGAGAATTACTGTAAATTACCAAAAAATAACAAAAATAACAATAACAAAAGTGAATAAGAAAAGAATTATGAAAACAAATGCAATTTTAAGACTGAAAAGGAAACGAAAACGAAAACCATTTCCCCCCTACACATCTCTAAACTGTACAGCATCTTTACTGCTTGCATTGTGCACACATTAAGGCGGGGTTCATGGTTTTTGGAGCATGAGTGAATTTGTAAGAGCTTTAACTCTTCTCTTAAACTGTAGGGTTTTTGTTCCTAGAATAATATAGATGTAGGCGTTGTAAGCACTTACCACCATGCCTCGTACTTACTACTGCAGCCAGAAGAAAATGGGACTAATCAGGGCACTAAGCAACATCACAGCATGATACTTTAAACACAGAAACAGACATTTGGAAATCAATGGGACTCATATGTTTAAAGTTAGTCATGCACTTCGTATCTTAGTGAATGAGTCCTAGCTGATTGCAAGATTGTGCTGACTAGTTGTATCAGGCAGCTTGAACAGAACTGCTCTGAATTTTCCTAACACAAAATAGTTTGGCTATTTAAAACAATTTCCAGCGATGAGGACATCTTATTTTCCTTTTTAGAAACATTCATGTCTATAACCATCGATAGTTACCTTGGACCAAGTGTTTAACTTTGGCCCTTTTTACACAGACGCTCTAACACCCATAAAATGGGAGTTAAAATTTTTTATACATGTTGCAGGGCATCACTGCAGCCAATCACCATGGGCCATGTGCACACATGATGCCTCCACCCAGTTCCTCTGGGTGGAGATGGGTGTTGGCCGGTGGGTGGGGAGCATTTCTCTGGGTGGAGATGGGTGGGGGCATCTGTGTAAACGTCACTTTCGGTGGGTGTTGGTGAGTGTTTGCTCCCGGCCAACACCCATCACCACCCACACCCACCCACGGAGCAACGGACGCCACTGCTCATATGAATTCTCCAGGCGCCCATCCATCTCCTGGAGGGCGGGCGGCCAGGGCAGCATGGGGTGGGGCGGGGCTGTGTATCCACACATTGCGCCGCGCAGCCCTTCCCCTCCCCCCGGATTCCCCACCGGGATTGGCCACCGTGTCTGTTCGCCGTTACGCGGTGGCCCCGGCGGGGGATCAAAGGGGTGATTCCATGCCGGGGCAAATTGGCCCCGGCATGTCTGAAAATACCCATGGGTCCACCCTTCCACAATCCTACATCCAACATGTCCTGCAAGCGCCAAGCCTCAGCTTTTCAGTCAAGCTCAGGTATTCATGAGCTCCAGTCCCTCTAGAGCTTTTTGTAGCCTAGGGTTTGGCTCCCCTCTGTCTCCCCACTACCCATCTGACACATTGCTTAGCTCCCCTGAGGCTTAATCCTCTCTCATCTTTTTTCAGTTCCCAGCAGGTCTTTAAAAAGGTGGGGGGAAGGGGAAATCCTGTGGGCATAGGACTAGAGGGGGGATCCTGTGGGCATAGGACTAGATTCCTCTCAGTCTTCAGTTCTCTTTCCTTGGTAATCTCTACCTTTATTTGGAACCTAGCCTTACATTGGTCACCTGACCCTGTCACACTACTCCTCTCATACTGGTCTGCATAGACTTCCATATATCCTGAATAACCACCATTCCTTTAAATGACCAGTGTATTACATTTTATAACACGTTTAGGGATTACACTGTCACATCACACCATGCAAGGAGCTGCTTTACCCCCTCAGTTAAAAGCAAGTAACATACCTCAAAAGGCTAAATGCCATGTTAGTACACCTAAGTTACTGTCCCTGAAGGTAACACGAACAGGGCCTTACATCAGGGGTGTGGAGCCCATGGACCACATTCAGGGGGTCACCTTTTGTTCTGCCAATGGCACTGTTGCATAAGAAAATAGTTCAGAATAGTGCTAAATAGTACCAAATCAAACTAAACAAAGAAACAACGTCAAAATACAGAATAAACGAAATACCAAAATGCAGTAAACAGAATACTGAAGTGACTGAACTGAAGTAATCAAAACAAATAAACAAAGCAGGAAGTTAATAATACTTCATCCCTGCTTTGCTTATATTGGCTGAGTTTACCAGATAAGGTATTTGCAGTGGGCATTCGTTTCAGCTCTAATCCTAATAAAGGAATTTTTTATTGCCTTAAATTGAAGCACCCAAATAGAATAACAACATTTTAAAGAATCATGTCCTTTTTGTATGTCCTATTAAGTTGATCTTTTGGTAGATATATAGGAAATTTGAAAATCCAAGAGAAGGGCTGTGCTGAAAATGACCCATAGCATTTTATATGTTTACCTAAAACTGCTATTGAAAGTCTTTTGTGCAATTTTTTTCCAACCATGTTTAGAAAATGGTAAATCTTTTGAATTGATTTTGAATGATGGGTAGATCATTTGAGTGCCGCAGGATTATATATTTGATGATTGCAAGTGATTCTCCTGCTAGACCCTTTTGATCCTTTCAATTCAGGCATACACAGAAAAATAATAGCTGTTGCCCTTTTGATGCCAAAGATCACAAAGAATGCTTATTTGGATGTAAAGCATGTCTGGACTGTGAGGAACTGTGCTGGTCACTAACAAGCCCTTGTCAAGAGATGTCAACAATTATTAAAACAAGTGGTATCTCAAATGACACTTCTAGGGTATTGTGGATGCTATTAGTCTTAGTGAATTGTCAGCCAGGTTGTTGTTGACAGCTTTCTGTCAACAGTTGCACAGAGTACTTGTTGAGCTGAGAGAGGCCATTGTTTGAAAGTGCTTTTTTCAGATATTCTTTAAAAAAGAAAAATTACTAAATGGATTTACAAGGAGAAGGATGGTTTTTAGCACTGACTGTGGTCTTGCAAAAACTGAAACTTTAGTTAGACTGGAATTAATACCAAAAGTTTTTGTAGAACATGATTAATTATTTTTAAAAACTGAATTTTATGTTCCACTGTTAAAAACTCTAGTTAGGAAGCAACATACATGAGCCTGGAAAATTGGATAATAAATCTTTTGTGTTGTATTTTGAAGTGCCCTGTGGATTTATGTGGTTTAAAGTGCAAGACCTCTGTTCCAAACCCAACCAACCTCTTAGAATTGATCCTCTATGCACTACTGCATAGTTAAAGCATGCCACATCTCCAGGTTAGTGAGTGGCCTCTGAGACTTGTGATAGGCAGTGGTGACCAAAATCACCCAGAAAATTTAAAAGGTAATGAGTGATAAGTGTCTAAGAGATTACATGACAGTGATGACGTGAATTTAGAAGGCTGAAATACTTTTCTGAGAAATAAACTGGAAGGTTTTTAAATTTACGAATGCAGTTACATAACTCACTATAGAGTGAAGCTTGGTGTCAGTTGCTAGTATCCAAGAAATTTCTATCTTGGCAGACAGAGGCCTGAGTACCATAGCTCAAAGTCTGGCAAATGAATTTAACTCAGACTGTGATTTTTACTTTATTTTCTGTTCCAACTTCCAAAGACTATTGTGCAAAATCAGTAGAAAATGTCCTTATTACACAAACTCCCTGGCTGATTGGATCAGGGAAGAATCAGAGCAACATAGTAGGGTGTTTTAGAATGGGAAGGGGAAATCTAAAATGTTATGTGACTTATGCAGCTCCTAGAGTGTTCACACTTGCTCACTCATGTTTAATTTTTTTCTTGGTGGGTCTCACAACATTGGGGGAGAATGGCTTGAGGCAGTATGTCCATAATGTCTCCTATGGTTTCTGACAATGTCCTTTAATGGATGGACGGGGGTGTTTCGGTGCAGTGAGTGGAGATGGGTGTATGTCCATTTACATGGACACCCACCCACCTCCAACCACGGAGCCTCCTCCGTTTTACCAGATGGGTATGCGGTGGGTGGAGGTGGGTGTGTGGCGGGAGTGCTCACACGCAAACACCCACCGCTTGTGGTGCTTACATGGGCACACCCATCCCCCCACTGCACACCCATCCCCCCACCCCCAACTAGTCATGTACAGAGACTGCCTCCCCTCCCTGCTGCACACACGCCCGACCACCGGGGGGTGGGGGGATGTCCGTGTAAAAACGGCCAATGAATACCATATGTCTAGGTTTCTGAAAACTTTAGTGGATTTGGCTGTTTTGGAGACAGGAGTTAAGTTGCCAGGATTTGTTTAAAATTACAAGAATTATAGAATTCTGAGTTCTGGTTTGGCCATTTCAGTATTTAAGGGAGTGGGATTTCTGATGCCTTATTAAAACTACAGTATTTAAATTGTAGCTCTGCTAATCATGGTCCATCTCCCTGGTCCATACAGTGCCAGATTGTCAAGTATTTGGTACCCCAAATCAGGACCAGATTTCCAAACAAAATCTCATTTCTTGTTTAGGCACAAAAAGTAGTGGCTGGATTTTCAGAACTGCTGAGATCCCATTGTGTCACTGCTAGCTGGAATTTTTGAAGAGATCAACAATTTAGATAAACGGGAGTTGAGCTCTTTTACCAATCAGATCCCAGTTGGGTGGTCTGAACGTTTATTATAATCCTGTTGATTTTATGTCTTCCTCCTACCCCAGCAAACTTCTTCTCACTTCCTGGGTGCCGCCATGCAAGGTGCTTTGGGCAGGCTGCCATGCCTTTAACAGCCTTAACCTGCTCTGGGCAGCCATAGCACATCATGCAGTGCATCGTGTGGCCAGCAGCTGCCAGATGTTCCCCCCACCATGTAGTGGGGCAAGCAGCTGTCTGCTGCACGATACATCCTTGGAAAAAGACATAGGGCATGTCACATAGCAGACTTACCCAAAATGGGGGAAGGCTGCCCAAGGCATGCTAGCCCGTGTGCCCAGGACCCTTCTGCAAAGCTCTGCATGTGGGTGGGGTCAGTGGGCTTTAAGAAGCCGGTGCGTTCGCCCATCACATGTGGCTTCATCATGGCTGGAGGCGGGATTTTGATTGGGCCTGGAAAAGGAGGTAGAGCAGGGCCAGCTGCCTGCTCATGTGACCAATGTCTGGCCTGCCCCGACTTGGGCGGGATACCTGACAGTAGCCTGCTGGCACGGCTGCTCCACAGAAGCTCTTCTGGTTCTCCACAGTTCATATGACTGCACCCCCTCTTTTCTTTAACTGTGACTACCGGCCCTGCAATACTCAATAGCAGACATTACTTGAAATACTAAATCTTTTAGGGCTATATTGTATTCATTAATGTACTAGACACAATGCACTGGGTTTTTGCTATCTTTTTTTATGCCATGAGACACTTCTCTATCTCCTATAACAAACACAGAAGAGCTTTATTATATTCATTTATTTACATTATTATCCTGCCCTATACCTAGGGCTCAGGGTGGGTTACAATACACATGAACATATAAAATAAAGGGTTGTGGGGGGATAACAATTGAACATCGAAGAAAGGCCCTTCTAGAACCCCTAAGAGTTGTGATATGATGGTTGCCAATAAAGATGCCAGCTCTCATAATGGCCCTTTTCCACACAAGCGCCCCCCAACGTGTGCGGAGGGGGGGTGCCCATGTGAACACTGCCTGCGGTGGGTGTGTCTATAGGAACAGAAACCACTGTGGGTGGGGGTGCATACGTGCTCAGGTGCTCCACCCATCTCCACCCACCACCACCCACCACGGGTGGCATTCACACAGATTCCCCCCCCCCACTGGGTGTGCAGGCGAGTGTGCAGTGGGGGGGCATCCGGGCTCCCACTGCACACTTGCCTGCACACCCAGTGGGGGCGGGAGGGCGTTCAAGCACACACTGTGGCAGTGGGTAGCGGGATGTGTGTGTGCTTCTGTCATACACCCATCACCCACCCATGGAGCCATCTGACAAAACGGAGGAGGCTCCATTGGTGGAGGTGGGTGTGTGCCCCTGGGAAAGTGGACACACCCACTTCCACCCACTGCTGACACATACCCATCCCTCCCACCCAGCAAGTCCATGTGAAAATGGTCATGTGGGCATTGGGGAAAATGGCGGTGCCTCTGTGCGTGGAGATGGGTGGAGGTGGGTATGCACCCATTCCTAGGCCCAATGCAATACCCGATGCTCTGTGGGTGGAGATGGGTGTGCGTTCCCATGGGCGCACACCCACCTCCATCCACTGCAGGTGCACACCCATCCCCCCACCCACCATGGCCTATTTGAAAAGGGTCTATATTTGGTATTGAAAGTGCTATTGTGGAGTACTTGATAAGTACATGATAGGAGACAAAGGCCCTTTTCACACAGACACTCTAATACCGATAAAATAGGTGTTAAATTTTATTATACATCTTACAAGGCACCCACATGGCAACACTGCATCCCTGCAACATGGGCCCATTTCACACGAGATGTCTCCACCCATTGTCGGTTACTTTGTGGGTGAGTGGTCTGTGGAGATGGGTGATGGGCGGGAGCATGCATGCAATGCCCATGGTGTTCACACAGACACCTCCACTCATCTCCACCCAGTAGGGATGTGCGAACGCGTTTTGGAAGTTCAGAGTTCAGCCCAAACTCGGCCTGTTCAGATGAACGAACTGAACTTCTGAACTGAACGCTCAATCTTCCAAACAGTTCGGAAAAGTTCAGATGAGTTCGGGGGCAGGAAAAGTGTGACTTTGGGCGGGAAGAACATGACTGGAAGGGGCAGGAGCTGAGGAACAGAATTCCTGACACCAGGGGTGGACATCAGGGGTGGTTTCAGGGCCAAAAATACTGATACCGAAAAAATTTCGGTTTCGCTACTGATAGCACTTTTTTGAATGTTCAGCCGAACTGAACTCCGCTGAACTGAACAGTCGAACTTGAACTCGAGTTTCTAACCGAACGACTGAACATCTGAACGGCGTTCTGTTCGCCCATCCCTACCACCCAGTGAAACTGGGTGGAGGCATCTCGTGTGAAAAGGGCCCATGTTGCAGGGCTGCAGTTTTGCCCTGTGGGTGCGCTGTAACATGTATAATAAAATGGAACATCAATTTTATCAGTGTTAGAGTGTCTGTGTGAAAAGGGCCAAAGGCCCCTTTCAAACAAGCAGTGATGAGTGGGGGGCTGGGTATTCACCAGCAGTGGGTGGAGGTGGGTGTGCGTCCATTCCCATGGGTGCACAGCCATCTTCACCCACTTGCACCCATCTCCACGCACAGGGCAACCGGAATTGGAGTCTGATGCTCCATGCATGGTGGAGATGGGTGGAGCTAGGAGCGTGCAGACACCCCCACCCACCACCCGCGGTGTTCCCACGGGTGCCCCCCCATCCCCCCCACACCTGCCGCAGTGTTCGCATGGGTGTCCCCCCCCCACACACTGAATACGTGTGCGGTGAGGGTGGGGACACCCATGTGAAAAGGCCCAAAGTAGTTCAGATGGTATCTTTTATTGAACCAACTTTTATTGGTGAGGATATACAAGCTTTTCAGCCACACAGAATTCTTCAGCAGGTGATGGATAAGGCCCTTTTCAAATGAGCCGCTGTGGGTGGGGGTATAAGTGCATCCGTGGTGGGTGGAGGTGGGTGTGCGGCCAGTCCCATGGGTGCATACCCACCTCCACCCCCGGAGCATTGGGCATTGGATGGGTGGAAGGGGTGGAGGTGGGTGTAGTGCAGGAGTGCACATGCACCCCCATCCATTTTCCATGACATTCACATGGGTGCCTCCACCCATCTCCATGCAGCGAAACTGCGTGGAGATGGGTGGGGGCATTTCGTGTGAAAAGGGCCAAAGGCTCTGCCATTTTCCCAGATGCCTCCGTGCATGGGTGATGGGTGGAGGTGGGTGGAGATGGATGGAGCGCAGAAGTCTGCACCCCCCCCGCCCACCCACAGTGGTCGCTGTTCCCACTGACACCCCCCCACTGTCCCCCTACCACAAGTGGCATTCACATGAGCACACCCCCCACCGCATATGTGTGCCGTGGCGGGGGGGGGGCACCCATGTGAAAATGGCCTAAGTCAGAACATGACACAAAGCACAGCCTACTAAGGCCATTTTTACATGGACGGGGGTGGGTTGGGGGATGGGTGTTCCGGTGCACTGGGTGGAGGTGTGTGTGTGTCCCTTCACATGTACACACACACACACCCCTCCACCCATCTCCACCCATGGGGCCTCTTCCGGCTTTCTCGAAGGCTCCGTGGTGGATTCGGGTGGGTGATGAGTGGAGGTGAGTGTTGCGTGGGAGTGCACATGCACCCCCACCCATCCCCCATGGTATTCGAATGGACGAACACTGAGCGAACACCCATCCCCTATCCACCGCTGGCCGTTTACATGGTCACTCCCCTCCCCCCCGCCAAACACCGAGCAGTAGGTAGGGGCGTCCATTTAAAAACAGCCAAAGTGAACTTTCTGAATTCTTTGCTGAGCTAATGGACACAATTTTCTGTTAAACACTTTTAAGCAGTCTATAATAATAATAATAATAATAATATGTAATCCAAAAACTCAGACTGCATCTACTGCTGATTTTCCTCAGTCGCTGAGGTTTGTCTAATGTCTTGACCTGCAATAATTTTTTTGGCCATCTATCCCTCTCTTTTTAATATATTATGTTTTGAAATACGCAGAACAAGCATGCTCAAATGTGGATCTAGTTCATCTATCCTGATTTCATTTTCTTGTTCATTCCCCTATGAATTCATTTTCAGTGATTTCATTCCCCTATGAATATCCTTTGCTAAAACAAAGAATAATGTTTTGTAAGCCTTTTTCTCTCTCATATCTCAAGTTTGCAAATTCTACAGTATGCACGGGAACTTTAAAAATAATTCAGTTCTCTGAGTTGTGGCTATTATTTCTCTGTTCATATTTTTAAATCTGTCTCCCAGTGATCACTTTGTCCATCTTACTGAGTGTTTGGATCACAGAGTCTACGCTAGAGATGCTACTGTTTAACCAGATTTAGGCAAAGTTCAAGAGCTGGGCATCTGGATATTTTGTTCTTGACACATCTAGGCCATGTTACCGTAGAGTTTGAAATCTCCACTATGTCCGATTTTCAGTTCCATAGTAGATGTAGGTTGTTTTTAAATGACATGCTAACATGCAGATTCACCCATCCCCAACATGTGTAAAAGTCCATGTAAAAGTGGTGGTGGGTGGGCACACACTCCCATTACCCACCCACCCCCATCCACCTCCCTGCACCAAGCAACTGGAAAAAAGCCAGGTTTCTCCATGTGGGGGCATGGGTGGAAATGGCTGGGGATGAGTGTTCACCCCTTACCGACCCATGTGGACAGAACAGCATACCCACCCATGGGACAGGTTCTCCACCACCATGGAGAAAAGGCTACATGAGGACTAGAGAGGCCCAAAGCCTGGCCAGCAACCGACACCCCTCTCCCGATACGTTCACAGCCCAGCCAGGAACCCTTAAAGGAAACACGCCTGAAGAGTTGGGTGCACTGGCTTCTAACACCACCCATGGCCCCAAACCTGAAAAAGAAAAGAGCCAGCACCATGGATGGACACAGTGACAATCAGGAAAGTGAACCGCATCTCTGGCAGGGGTGGGGGATGCTGCCTCAAGGAGCCGCAGAGGGGGCGCAACATGACAGCTGACAGGTACCATGTTCCTTGACAGGCAAGCACCAGCACAACTACCTCCACCACCACCACCACTGGAAGAGCCAGGTGAGCCACAGCCATAGTCCCCTCTGACAGCCAAATATGTCAGCAGAACCCCAGGGAGGTTTGGGGGACAGTGTCCTATAGAGCAGATGAAGAGTGAGAGCCAGATGTCAGCTGACAGGTATGCCTTCCCGACACAGGCGAGCAGCAGCTCCGCTTTCCCCTCTTCCACATTCTCTGGGTTGTCCCAGCACACAATGCCTTTCCACAGTGAGGTGTTTTGGGTCTTCTGCGTGGACAGGGAGATCGTTCCCACCGTATCATTTTTGGAATCCCTCTTGTCACCATATGCATCATGTTAATTCACCCATAGAGCTAGGCCAGGGCATTTCTATCTGAGACGCAATGGAGCCACAAGGTTGAACAATAGGCTCAGGGATCATGGCCAGGAAGGGAGAGTACCTGGCACAGGTGTGAAATGTAATTCCTTCACACACACCCCATAGGAAATCGATCAGACAGTGGGGGCGGGCTCCCCTCTATGGGATTCCCATCCAAAATGCAACGACAACCGTCTTAACAGCTGTAGCAAAGAAGAATGGCTGCCATAGGCCCTATGGGGTATTTGATGAGGAAACAACACACATATGCCCATTAACCATTGTGTTTATTTACAGTGAAAGCTATGTACAGATGGGTGCAGATCATGGAGGGTGTTGGGGAAGCAGTTGTCTACTCACTGGCCTGCCTCCATGTGGGCAATGTGATGACAAAAGGTGTTCCTGTTCTCACGTGCAATGCACCTTACAGTCCCACCCCGCGCCTGTTGGAGCAGGGGCACAGCTGTATCCACTCAAGGTAAGAGGGGATAGTTGAGGCCACCCCCATGGGTTCCACATATATTGTGGATCATGCAAGTTGCATTGATGAGCATGGGGGCCTTATCCAAATCAGAGTAATTCCTGTTCCAGAGGAGGCACCGGCACATCCTTGGAACCCCAGAAGCTCATTCTAAGACAATGTGGGTGGAGCGCAGCCATGCATTGTTGACCACATGCATAGGTGTNCCCCAAGCCTCCTTGCTCTTGGGTAGCCCTGTGGGCTTTGCTGACCCCCGGGTCCAAGACAGTTGGCTATCACGAAGGGGAGTGGGTACATCAATTCTGGAGGGGACCAGGGGTCCAGCCTAACATGTATCCATGTTTTAGGAGGTGTTCTTTTAATTCTTTGCTTCTTTTGAGATAATTAGTATTGTTGTTGCAAATGTGTTTGATCCTGAGTGCCAAGCTGTAGATGATGTTGATTTTGGTGTATTTAGGATGGCAGGAGTTCCAATTTAAATAGAGGTGTGCCTCAGTGGGTTTGCTATGTAAGTCAGTGACTAACGTTTTTTGTTCTATTGATAGGAAAACATCAAGGAATGGGATTTTATCCTTTCCTATGTTATTGCTGTTGCATGTAAATTTGATAGTAGGATGAAAGGAGTTAATGTATTCTTTGAATTTTTCAAAGCTTTCACATATATTTCATCAGTGTAATGCCACCATACTAGTGGTTTGTATGTGGAATCTTTAAGGATTTCTTCTTCAAGATTACCCATAAATAAGTTGGCATATGATGGAGCCATGCGTGTCCACATAGCTGTGCCCTGTATCTGGAGATAGTGCTTGTCATTGAAGGTGAAGTTGTTGCATGCCAGAACTAATTTTGCCAGTGTGGTAATAACCCCTGTCATAGGTTCATTTGAATCCTTTAGAAATGTATCTATAGCTGAGATACCATCCTCATGTGTTATGTTTGTGTAGAGTGATGTGACATCAAAGGTGGTAACTATTGGGTTGTCATCAAACTGGTGCTGTTCGTTTAAGGATTCAATCTTGAGAAGGAAATCATTTGTGTCCTTAATATATGTTAGAAGGTTATGTACAAGATTTTGTAGCTTTAAGCCAATATGGAGAGAAAGTCTCTCAGTGACTGTATTATTGCCTGACACAATTGGGCGTCCTGGATTGTTGGCTTTATGGATTTTTGGTAATATATAAAACCTCCCAGGAGTTGGATTAGGGTTGATGAGAAGATCTGCAGTTTCCTTATTAAGTTGATTTTTCTCCACAAATGTTTTAATGGTATTTGATATTAGGTCATTCAAATCTGCTGTGATGTCTTTATGAATAGGTTTGTATGACCTTCTGAGATGTAGTCCATTGTTTTTAACACCACAACGGCCCCACATTTGTCTGCTGGCTTAATGACAATGTGTTTTCTCTTCTGGAGGTTTCTCGGGGCGGCTCTTTCTTCTTTAGAAAGGTTGTCATAAGTTGTGGGTTGTGTGTGGTTGTTTATGATTCTATTAACAGATAGAAGAAAAGTTTCCAGAACAGGATTTCTGTTTGAATGGGGTGTCCATGTTTTAGGAGTTTTGAACTGAAGGAAGGGATCTTTATGATAAATATCTGTGTTATTAGCTGGGAATTTCCAGGTCTAATATCATGAGCCTTTGCAGCTTGAGCTAAAGAGCTACGGCTCCACAGCTGGGCTGTGAAAGACACACTTATATTCTTCAGATAAGGCACAGAACAGGAAATATAACTGCTTCCATCAGGTACAATGCTGAATGCTCTGATAAGGTGAAGTTAAAAAAAGCCACAGAGTTTGGTCTTAAAATACATGTAACAGACAAAATTTATTTATTTTTATTTATTTTAAAATATTTATACCCCGCCCCTCCTGCCGCAGGCAGCTCGGGGCAGCTGACAACATCAATAAATATACAATATATATAAAATCTTATAAAATAGAATAAAACAGAGTGGGACATCAATAACTATAAAAAAGAAAAAGAAACCCCTCCCAGCCAATCTCCCCCCACACCTCCCAACCCTTACCCCTCTCCCTTGCCAAACGCCTGACGGAACAGCCAAGTCTTACAGTTCCTACGAAAGGCTGGGAGGTCCGGGGCCAGATGGGCCCCTGCCGGGAGGGAGTCCCAAAGGTGCGGNAGGAGCTGAGGAACAGAATTCCTGACACCAGGGGTGGACATCAGGGGTGGTTTCAGGGCCAAAAATACTGATACCGAAAAAATTTCGGTTTCGCTACTGATAGCACTTTTTTGAATGTTCAGCCGAACTGAACTCCGCTGAACTGAACAGTCGAACTTGAACTCGAGTTTCTAACCGAACGACTGAACATCTGAACGGCGTTCTGTTCGCCCATCCCTACCACCCAGTGAAACTGGGTGGAGGCATCTCGTGTGAAAAGGGCCCATGTTGCAGGGCTGCAGTTTTGCCCTGTGGGTGCGCTGTAACATGTATAATAAAATGGAACATCAATTTTATCAGTGTTAGAGTGTCTGTGTGAAAAGGGCCAAAGGCCCCTTTCAAACAAGCAGTGATGAGTGGGGGGCTGGGTATTCACCAGCAGTGGGTGGAGGTGGGTGTGCGTCCATTCCCATGGGTGCACAGCCATCTTCACCCACTTGCACCCATCTCCACGCACAGAGCAACCGGAATTGGAGTCTGATGCTCCATGCATGGTGGAGATGGGTGGAGCTAGGAGCGTGCAGACACCCCCACCCACCACCCGCGGTGTTCCCACGGGTGCCCCCCCATCCCCCCCACACCTGCCGCAGTGTTCGCATGGGTGTCCCCCCCCCACACACTGAATACGTGTGCGGTGAGGGTGGGGACACCCATGTGAAAAGGCCCAAAGTAGTTCAGATGGTATCTTTTATTGAACCAACTTTTATTGGTGAGGATATACAAGCTTTTCAGCCACACAGAATTCTTCAGCAGGTGATGGATAAGGCCCTTTTCAAATGAGCCGCTGTGGGTGGGGGTATAAGTGCATCAGTGGTGGGTGGAGGTGGGTGTGCGGCCAGTCCCATGGGTGCATACCCACCTCCACCCCCGGAGCATTGGGCATTGGATGGGTGGAAGGGGTGGAGGTGGGTGTAGTGCAGGAGTGCACATGCACCCCCATCCATTTTCCATGACATTCACATGGGTGCCTCCACCCATCTCCATGCAGCGAAACTGCGTGGAGATGGGTGGGGGCATTTCGTGTGAAAAGGGCCAAAGGCTCTGCCATTTTCCCAGATGCCTCCGTGCATGGGTGATGGGTGGAGGTGGGTGGAGATGGATGGAGCGCAGAAGTCTGCACCCCCCCCGCCCACCCACAGTGGTCGCTGTTCCCACTGACACCCCCCCACTGTCCCCCTACCACAAGTGGCATTCACATGAGCACCCCCCCCACCGCATATGTGTGCCGTGGCGGGGGGGGGCACCCATGTGAAAATGGCCTAAGTCAGAACATGACACAAAGCACAGCGTACTAAGGCCATTTTTACATGGACGGGGGTGGGTTGGGGGATGGGTGTTCCGGTGCACTGGGTGGAGGTGTGTGTGTGTCCCTTCACATGTACACACACACACACCCCTCCACCCATCTCCACCCATGGGGCCTCTTCCGGCTTTCTCGAAGGCTCCGTGGTGGATTCGGGTGGGTGATGAGTGGAGGTGAGTGTTGCGTGGGAGTGCACATGCACCCCCACCCATCCCCCATGGTATTCGAATGGACGAACACTGAGCGAACACCCATCCCCTATCCACCGCTGGCCGTTTACATGGTCACTCCCCTCCCCCCCGCCAAACACCGAGCAGTAGGTAGGGGCGTCCATTTAAAAACAGCCAAAGTGAACTTTCTGAATTCTTTGCTGAGCTAATGGACACAATTTTCTGTTAAACACTTTTAAGCAGTCTATAATAATAATAATAATAATAATAATAATACAATGTAATCCAAAAACTCAGACTGCATCTACTGCTGATTTTCCTCAGTCGCTGAGGTTTGTCTAATGTCTTGACCTGCAATAATTTTTTTGGCCATCTATCCCTCTCTTTTTAATATATTATGTTTTGAAATACGCAGAACAAGCATGCTCAAATGTGGATCTAGTTCATCTATCCTGATTTCATTTTCTTGTTCATTCCCCTATGAATTCATTTTCAGTGATTTCATTCCCCTATGAATATCCTTTGCTAAAACAAAGAATAATGTTTTGTAAGCCTTTTTCTCTCTCATATCTCAAGTTTGCAAATTCTACAGTATGCACGGGAACTTTAAAAATAATTCAGTTCTCTGAGTTGTGGCTATTATTTCTCTGTTCATATTTTTATATCTGTCTCCCAGTGATCACTTTGTCCATCTTACTGAGTGTTTGGATCACAGAGTCTACGCTAGAGATGCTACTGTTTAACCAGATTCAGGCAAAGTTCAAGAGCTGGGCATCTGGATATTTTGTTCTTGACACATCTAGGCCATGTTACCGTAGAGTTTGAAATCTCCACTATGTCCGATTTTAAGTTCCATAGTAGATGTAGGTTGTTTTTAAATGACATGCTAACATGCAGATTCACCCATCCCCAACATGTGTAAAAGTCCATGTAAAAGTGGTGGTGGGTGGGCACACACTACCATTACCCACCCACCCCCATCCACCTCCCTGCACCAAGCAACTGGAAAAAAGCCAGGTTTCTCCATGTGGGGGCATGGGTGGAAATGGCTGGGGATGAGTGTTCACCCCTTACCGACCCATGTGGACAGAACAGCATACCCACCCATGGGACAGGTTCTCCACCACCATGGAGAAAAGGCTACATGAGGACTAGAGAGGCCCAAAGCCTGGCCAGCAACCGACACCCCTCTCCCGATACGTTCACAGCCCAGCCAGGAACCCTTAAAGGAAACACGCCTGAAGAGTTGGGTGCACTGGCTTCTAACACCACCCATGGCCCCAAACCTGAAAAAGAAAAGAGCCAGCACCATGGATGGACACAGTGACAATCAGGAAAGTGAACCGCATCTCTGGCAGGGGTGGGGGATGCTGCCTCAAGGAGCCGCAGAGGGGGCGCAACATGACAGCTGACAGGTACCATGTTCCTTGACAGGCAAGCACCAGCACAACTACCTCCACCACCACCACCACTGGAAGAGCCAGGTGAGCCACAGCCATAGTCCCCTCTGACAGCCAAATATGTCAGCAGAACCCCAGGGAGGTTTGGGGGACAGTGTCCTATAGAGCAGATGAAGAGTGAGAGCCAGATGTCAGCTGACAGGTATGCCTTCCCGACACAGGCGAGCAGCAGCTCCGCTTTCCCCTCTTCCACATTCTCTGGGTTGTCCCAGCACACAATGCCTTTCCACAGTGAGGTGTTTTGGGTCTTCTGCGTGGACAGGGAGATCGTTCCCACCGTATCATTTTTGGAATCCCTCTTGTCACCATATGCATCATGTTAATTCACCCATAGAGCTAGGCCAGGGCATTTCTATCTGAGACGCAATGGGGCCACAAGGTTGAACAATAGGCTCAGGGATCATGGCCAGGAAGGGAGAGTACCTGGCACAGGTGTGAAATGTAATTCCTTTACACTCACCCCATAGGAAATCGATCAGACAGTGGGGGCGGGCTCCCCTCTATGGGATTCCCATCCAAAATGCAACGACAACCGTCTTAACAGCTGTAGCAAAGAAGAATGGCTGCCATAGGCCCTATGGGGTATTTGATGAGGAAACAACACACATATGCCCATTAACCATTGTGTTTATTTACAGTGAAAGCTATGTACAGATGGGTGCAGATCATGGAGGGTGTTGGGGAAGCAGTTGTCTACTCACTGGCCTGCCTCCATGTGGGCAATGTGATGACAAAAGGTGTTCCTGTTCTCACGTGCAATGCACCTTACAGTCCCACCCCGCGCCTGTTGGAGCAGGGGCACAGCTGTATCCACTCAAGGTAAGAGGGGATAGTTGAGGCCACCCCCATGGGTTCCACATATATTGTGGATCATGCAAGTTGCATTGATGAGCATGGGGGCCTTATCCAAATCAGAGTAATTCCTGTTCCAGAGGAGGCACCGGCACATCCTTGGAACCCCAGAAGCTCATTCTAAGACAATGTGGGTGGAGCGCAGCCATGCATTGTTGACCACATGCATAGGTGTCCTCGGCACAAGGTATGCCTTCATTAGCCATGGCATACTTGGATAGGCAGAATCACCATTCACAAATGACGCATGAGCACGCCCTCTATGACTCAGAATATATTTGGGGCTTTCCCCCCATGTACATACTTGCAAAGAAGTGCGAGGCACAGAGAACCCGGGCATCATGGCTATTTTCAGACACCCCTGTGAAGACATCCAGTAAATGGACCCTATGGTCCAATACACCTGGCAGGGAGACTAAGAAACAACCCTTTCGATTCAATAGTAGTCTAGTCTTTGCTGTTTGGGGGGCGGACTATGGGACTGTGGGTCCTGGCTATGTCCCTGATGCATTGGGGACAGCACATTGCGGAGATGCCAGCTATCACATCTTCAGCTTAAACCAACTGTATCACCTGCTCCATGCGTTGCTTGACCATGGCTGTGCATACCTTCACAAGGATCGTTGTGACCATGGAGGTTCCCACCATGGTTAGCTGCGCTACAGTGCTGCAGGAATAGGACTTCACGAGCCTCCAGATGGCTATGGCCACACATCTTTCCACCAGTATGGGGTTCCACATGATGGTGGTTTCCCTCTTGTGATGTGCCTGTGGAATACCATCAAGGCGGAATGATAACCCTCAGGCCATCATAAGGTACTCTGTTCACTGCTCATACCCCCAGGTGGCTAGGATGGTCTCCCACTAATCCTGGTTCCTATACAGGACCCATGCCCTTCCCTCGATCAGAATAGTCAAATGCCATGGATTAGGATTGCCACGTCCCTACTCATTACTCTGGCTGCACGGGACACCCCCCCACACCCTCTGCATGGTGTGCAGCCATATCCGACTGACCTTGTGGAACCGCCTTTCCACCCGCCATCTGACCCATGTCCTGCGCCTTCCGTGAACAGAGCTTCACCCAGAAACACTGGACTGACTGCCCAGCATGGATGACCAGTGTTGGGCATTATGTTTGAACCACCATGTGCAGGTTTTCTGCACCTGCCAGATACCTTTGAACAATACCTCAGCAGCCTGCCAGTAATGCTGGAGTTCTGTATGCCTCCTATCCTCCATCACTGCTATGAATGGACATCATCGGGGTGGGGGTGGGGTGCCCGATCCCTCTGTGTGTTTTTCTATTGGGGTTACCCCATGTCTGTGGGGTGTGTATCATCTCTGTGCCCTTTTATTTACCTACCGCTTTCTCTCGCCCAGTGGAGCGGCTGTCCGTGTAAACGGTGAGCGTGTTCGATTGGTGGAGAGACAGGTGGTTGGGGGTTGGGTGCGTGCATGCCACGACCACCCATGCCCCTCCTGTATGTATATGTATGTGTGTACAAGGGTGGTATGAATTCAATGGTGTAGCAAGGCTGTGGTGGTCATGGGCCATGCCCCAAATATGGATACCTCTAAAGGCAAGGGGGCAGTACTTCCCTAAGTAGTGGCCCTCCCAAGGTGGGAGGGGGGTCTTCTACACAGTCACAGTTTCCCCCCACAAAGGTGGTGGTATCACCCTGGTTCCCAGTGAGCTCACTTTGGAGTACCAGCAACCCCATCAGGAAAGATGTTTTCAGTGTGAGTGAGGACAGAGCAAGCACTACACCCCTACCCACTCGGAAAGCCTCATTCTTGGCAGGGCCCTTGGAAAGTGGTTTGACCACTGCAAGAAAATTTTCAGAGTGGGCAGTGGTAAATCAAATATTATTTATTGTTAGCCAAGGCTATTACAATATATGGCATAGACAATAAAGCAAAACAATGTCAACAATATAAAATCATAAATCCATACAACAAAAATACATAACAGACTCCAAATTAACGGACCTTGAACATCAACACCAGTTCTGTTAAGGGGAAAACAAAACAAAATATAAACAAGATCCCCCGGACTAACTACCCAGAGATCAGTTGAGCATAACAATCGCAACCACCTCAATTTGCAGAAGGCCCAGAGTGGGCAGTGGTAAAGTATTGGTCCTGCTCGTTGGCCAACCACTCTGAACATTTCTTAATAGCAATCAGGCCATTTGCAAAGGGCCCCGTAGTGTTCAGGTCTCTGGCGCTTAACTGAACCCCCTCACTCCATAGACTGTTTTTAAATGGACACACCCCCCCCCCGCTCAATGTTTGTCCATGTGAACAGCAAGCAGGATGGGTGTGGGTGTGTACGCTCTCTTGCGCAACACCCAGCTCCACCCACAGAGCCCTCCGGGGAACTAGAGGAGGCTCTGTGGGTGGAAATGGGTAGAGGTGGGTGGAGGTGTGTGTGTGTCCATGTACGGGACACACACACCCCTCTACCCACTGCAGCAAAAACACCTATCCCCCCCACCCAATCTCGTCCGTGTAAAAACAGACATGGTAGCTAGCTATACCCCTGTATGCATTTTCTTTTTAAAATGAATGAGAATTCTAATTCTTACAGAATGACCAAATAAATCTCAGATGTCTCTCTTAGGTAGAATGGTAGATAGCACTGCAATGCATATTTGTCAAAATAGAAAATAACGTTTCTGT
The DNA here is from genome assembly GCA_003113815.1 of Sphenodon punctatus. Classification (NCBI taxonomy): domain Eukaryota; kingdom Metazoa; phylum Chordata; class Lepidosauria; order Sphenodontia; family Sphenodontidae; genus Sphenodon; species Sphenodon punctatus. Next base: position 655,126 of record QEPC01007215.1, read on the forward strand.
TTGCCAGTAGATAACTTTGCCTGAAAGTCCAGGCAGGTCTCCTATGATCAGTGACTTCTCTGGTATAGAGTCTTTGACATTCCTTTTCTGTTTTCAAATTTTTAAATACACAAGGTAATATTTCTGTACAGTTTTAAAAATTATCTGGAAGTCTATTGGGTTACATTGCAGCTTATTTATATTATACTTGAGTAATTATTATTATTTATTATTATTACTGATATAGCATAGACAATATATCTGTCCCTAAACAGTCACAATTAGGGTCACGTTCTTGTCCTGAGGGGCTTACAGTCTAGAATGGACAGGAGAGGGAGAGAGACGGGGAGGGAGAGAGACAAAGTGATTCAAATTATATATTTTATTGAACCAACTGTTGTTGGGAGGGAGAAACATAAGAAAAAGGAATAGGAATAGGCAGGGAAACAGTCCTTACTAGAATGATAAAAAAGAAAAAGAAAACAGGTTTGGCTTCACAAAACTCTCCCCAGATTTAAGAAGTTAATATTGCTTACTGTCACTGACACTGCAGTTCTGAAGCTTCTGCCTTTCACTGCTTCAGTGGTGCCTCAGCTCTGTATCTTGAGGACTCTGTTATCACAGGTACGTCCACTAGGAGACTAGAAAACCCCTTCATATGTTAACAATTCCTACAAGTTTTTTTAACACGTTTTATCCCTTTTTTTAAAAAAAAAAATTTTTTATAACTTAATCACTGTAGAAACTTTAGTTGCCAGAATTATTTAAGTATACAACATGCTGCTTTCATTTTTATTTAATAAGCACTTCTGGTATTTCTAAATCTGATAGCTCATGATCTTCTAAATTAAAGTGTTTAGCAACAGGTTGTCATATTTTTGGGGTCAGGATAGCAGATTTGCGATTCCTAAAATGGGTACACAGATCTGTGGTGGTTTTACCAACATATTGTATGTGGCAACCTGAGTGTTTGCATTGAATGATGTAAATAACATTGCTGGTTTTACAGATTAGATTCTGCCTGATGAGGTAGGTCTTGTTGGTAGTTGTGCTCTTGAAGGTGGCTGTTTTTCTAAGAGAAGAGCAGGTGATGCATCGTTTAGATGAGCAGGGATGTGAGCAAGGATTGTCAACAGTTGGTGTGAGTTTGGCTTTGACTAGTAGCTTGCTTAGATTGAGTGGTTGTCAAAAAGCAATGACGGGGGATTTTCTGATTACTTTTTTGAGATGTTCTGAATTGGCAATCAAGGGGTAGCTTTCTTTGATTGCCAGCTTGTAATTAGGCGATGCAGGATGATAGTCTACAACAAAAGGAATGTGTTGTAGGTGATGTTTTTTCTTTCTGCTGTTAAGAAGGAGAGGTAACCTGGGAAAAACAGATGCTCGTTGTATGTTGTAATCAGTTATGTGAGAAGGGTATGTTAACAGGAGACCCCCCTCCTACTCGTGACTATTGGGGTGTGGGTACCCCAATATCCACCGTTCCTTAAACTTCGGGGGGAATTAGCTTAAAAGACTTAAACCGCGGTCTCCACATGTTCAAAAGGATCAATCTGAGGACAGTACGCACTACAGGCAGTTTATGTACCCTCCCCAAATAGATTTCTATTTGGGGAGGGTACATAAACTGCCTGTAGCGCGTACTGTTGGGGAGGGTACATAAACTGCCTGTAGCGCGTACTGTCCTCAGATTGATCCTTTTGAACACGTGGAGACCCCGGTTTAAGACCCCAGCCAATCTCCCCCCCCACCTCCCAACCCTTACCCCTCTCCCTTGCCAAACGCCTGACGGAACAGCCAAGTCTTACAGTTCCTACGAAAGGCTGGGAGGTCCAGGGCCAGATGGGCCCCTGCCGGGAGGGAGTCCCAAAGGTGCGGCACGGCCACTGAGAACGCCCGTTCCTGTGTGGCCCCCAGGAAAACCTGGGGGACTTCCAACATGGCGCCCCTGGACGACCGTAGGGGCCGGTCAAGAACCCGGGGAGTGAGGCGATCTCACAAGTAGGCAGGACCCAGGTTGTGTAAGGCTTTATAGGCCAAAACCAACACTTTGAATTGAGCCCGGAAGACTATTGGCAGCCAGTGCAGAGATCGGAGCACTGGTGTAATGTGCTCCCGGTGGCCCAACACCACCAAGAGCCGGACCACCGCATTCTGCACCAGCTGCAGCTTCCGAGCCGTCACCATAGGTAGCCCCACATAGAGCATGTTACAGTAATCTAACCGAGAGGTAATAAAAGCATGGATGATTATGGCCAGGTCAGAAACCGAAACCAGCAGCCGAAGCCGCTGCACTAGATGTAACTGGCGGAAGTCACTCCTCGCCACAGCCTCCACCTGGAGATCCAGGCAGAGCTGCACATTGAAGAGCACCCCCAGGTTCTGTACCTGGAAGTCAGGGAGGGACAGACCCCTTCTACCAAGGGAGCCGTCACCTCTACCAACTTACCCACTAACATCACTTCCATCTTGTCAGGATTCAGTCGCAGTCGATTAGCCCTCATCCAGTCCCCCACAGCTGCCAGACATCGGGTAAGCACTGACACAGCCGGGCCTGGTTTGGTCGAAAAGGAGAGAAATTGAGGGAAGATGATGAAACACATAATTTAACAGTACTGCCTCCACACCTAAGTAATAGGCACAATAATGCCTCTTGTTAATTAATTAATTTATTTAGAGTATATGGTTTGTTTGAAAACTTCACAACCATCTACTGTAGAACATGGAGTACAATGAATGCGTAGTGGGTATACTATACTTTTTTCTCTTTTTTTAAAGCTTTTATTGTATCATTACTAATCATACATCCATACCATCCAGACAAAATATCTCAGTATAAACCAAACAGAACTTTGAAAATCCAATACAAATTCCACACAGCAGCATTTAAGAGTTCCTCTCTCAGTCCACTTGTAAAAGATCAGCGTTCTCTTTCAGGGCTAGTATTTGAAAAGTTGTTCAGTGTCTCTGCTCCTGACATGCTTGTCTTCCAGAATGCAGATGATAGGGAGCCAGATGTCTTCAAATATCTTCTCTTTGCCATGAACCCTCGCGTGCAGCTTTTCTAGGCTAAACAGATACCAGATTCTTTGCTCCCACATATCAAGTGAAAGATCTTTATTTGCTTTCCAATTTCTTATGATAATGTTTATCGCTGCCAAGAACAGCACTTTGCAAGATTTCTGATATCTGCTCACCTGTTTGACCTCCGGGAAAAGTCCCAACAGACATATCTCAGGCTTAAATGGTACCACCTCCCCCATCATTTTTTCTGCAATCGTCCAGACTTTACTCCAAAATACCTTGACTATATCACACTCCCACCAGCAGTGAATATAAGTCCCTTCTTTTCCACAGCCCCTCCAACATAGGCCTTTGTCAATCTTATCTCCAAATTTAAAACGGTCGGGTGTCAGATAAAATCTGGTGGTAAGTTTGATCTGAACCTCTTTCACCTCCATAGAGTATGCACAGGTGTTCATATGGTGCCAGATTCTTTTTTCATCCTTTTCCTCTAGAGGAATAGCTAAGTCCCTTCTCCACTTTTCCATATATAAAATCCGGTTGCAATAAAAGATTCTTTTAAGTTCTTTATAAATTTTTCCCAGCCTTCCTGCAGATTTATTTTTCTCATAAAGAATCTTCTCTATCTTAAGAGGTTCTCTACCAAATTCCTTCTTATTTGGCCCTGCCGAGCTAGCACTCCTTAATTGTAAAAACTGAAAACTATCCACTTTACATTTCATCATTGTTTCTAATTTTTCCAAACTTAAAAATTTCCCTTGCACAAAAAGCTGTTTCATCTTACATAGCCCCCCCTCTTTCAACATGATTCTTAGGTCCTTTGCTAAATTATTCTGTACCATATAATTTGAGTCTATAGGGGTGTAAGGTGAGATTCCTACCTGAGTCCCCATTTTTGGGGGGGTCTCAACCCAGTGTTTCAGTAGGACACCTATAAATGGGTGATCCCTAATGTGGTCCTTTACTATTAAACCTTTATCCGCTATTATATTCCTTAAAGACTGTACATGCATTATTTCTTTTTCTAGAGCCACCCATTCAGGTGCCTCCACTTCCTTATACCACTCAGGAATGGCCCGCAAAATGGCTGCCCTATGGTACAATCTTATATCCGGGAAATTTATACCTCCCCTGTCACTGGGCCTCAAAATAGCCAGTTTTTTAATCCTGGGTTTTTTCCCATCCCATATTAAATCATGCACCAGGATGTCACATTCTTTAAAAAAGGAGTCAGGGAGATGTAAGGGGAGTGCCATGAGCCGGTACAAGATCTTGGGGAGCACCATCATTTTAAAAAGGTTTACCTTACCCATCCAGGAAACCATAAGTTTCAACCAAGGTTTTATTTCCTCTTTAAGCTGTTTCAGGAGGGGAGCGAAATTCATAGAGAATAAATCCTTAAGATTCTTTGTTATTGTTACCCCCAGATACTTTATGCCTTTATCATTCACTGGAAAAGGTGATAGTTTTTTCATTTCTTGTTCCTGTACTTTATTATGTGCCAAGACTAAAGCATAGGATTTTTCTTTGTTAATTGAGTATCCCGCAATTGCGCCAAATTCATCAAATACCTTCAACAACTCTGGTAAGGATTTTTCTGGCTCCGTGACATATAAAAGAAGATCATCAGCATAAAGGGAAAGTTTTTGTGTGTGCCCCCCTACTGACACGCCCATAATATTTGGATTCTGCCTTATGGCATTGGCCAACAATTCTAACACTAAATTGAAAAGCAAGGGTGACAGCGGGCATCCTTGCCTAGTTCCTCTCTGCAATTTAAAGGATTTAGTCAGCCCACCATTGATTATCACAGAGGATTGAGGGTCCTTATAAATTGCTTTCACCCAATTCAAAAAATTACCCTTGAACCCCATTCTTTCTAAAATCATGAACAAACATTTTGGTTCTGTGAAATCAAAAGCCTTCTCTGCATCAGCAGAAATAATAAGTGCAGGGCATTTTTGCTGTTGTAACGCATAAATTATATTAACCGTTTTCCATATGTTATCCTTTCCCTGCCTCCCTGGAATGAATCCAGTCTGATTTTCATGTATAATTTCTGAGATGATTGCTCTAAGTCTATTGGCCAAAATTTTAGATAGCAGTTTGAAATCAACATTAAGAAGGGAGATAGGTCTGTAGCTTCCACATTGGTCGACAGGCCTACCTGGCTTAGGGACCAGAGAAATCACTGCCTCATAGAAACCTTTTGGCATGGTACCTACTTTTAAAATGTTATTAAAAACTGCTTCCAGATGTGGGGCTAGTATATTGCTGAATGCTTTATAGAACTCACTGGGGTATCCGTCAGGGCCACATGCCTTGTTATTTTTTGAGGCATCAATTGCCTCCTGGACCTCCTGCCTTGTTATAGGGGTGTTCAAAAAGGCCCTTTGTGCCTCATTTATTTTGGGGCTCTCCACTTTATCCAGAAATGTTGTTATTTCAGTCTCATCTGGATTCTTTGTTGTGTATATCTTTTTATAAAACTCTAAAAATGCCTCTTGTATTTTCCCAGGGTCTGTAATGGAGTTACCCGATGGAGTCATTACTTTGCTGATATGGGCCTTCCTTTGTTTGATTTTGACTAAGTTGGCCAAACTTTTCCCTGCCTTATTCCTGTTTTCATAAAAATATAATTTCATTCTCTGAATTTGACCCTTTATTTTCTCCATTTCAATATCATTTATTATTTGTTTGTTCTTATAGATTTCCCTTCCCAACATCTTTGTGGGATTGATTTTATTTTGGGCCTCTAATTTCTGGAGGATTGCATATTTTTCTTTAATAAATTGTCTTTTTTCTCTCAAAATTTTAGCTTGTAATGCTATGATTTTACCTCTTAATACAGCCTTGGCCGCCTCCCATAAAATAGCCGGAGAGTCCACAGAATCCTTATTAAACTCAAAGTATTCTAACAATTCTTTTTGTAGCTGGTCTCTGTTTTTATCATTCTTAATAATGTCCCTTTTTAACTTCCACGCTGTTGTTACCCTCTCTCCACCTGCTTTGATTCTTATGTTAGCAATTACCGCATTATGGTCAGATAACACTATTGGAAGAATATATGACCTATAACATTTATGTACATCAGTCTTGGACATCAAAATAAAATCTATTCTGGTATAACTATTATGGAGGGGGGAATAAAAAGTATATTCCCTCAATGTGCCATTTAGATGTCTCCACACCTCTGTCCATTCAAAAGATTCCACCAGACCTGCTAATTTTTTTTGAACACCTTGGGGCTCACCCTTCCTGGAATAATCTAGTTCTGATAGTGTTGCATTGAAGTCCCCTTGGACTATTAATAGACCTTTGGCCAATTCAGCAATTTTTTGTAAGTACTTATCAAAGAAGGCTGCCTTACCCATATTTGGTGCATATATATTCACCAGCGTTACTGTAATGTTTTGTAGTTCACCTATAATACAGAGGAACCTGCCCTCCCTATCTTTGTGTACAGTTTTTAATTTGAAGGAGATGTTTCTACCAAAGCCAATTATAACTCCTGCTTTCTTATTTGGTGCGCATGAGGCAAACATGCTATCTTTGTTCCTACTGTAAAATCTGTTAAAATCTTTTGCTAACAAATGCGATTCTTGTATAAAATATATATCAATTTTTTGATCCTCCAGCAAATTTTTAACCCTCCTTCTCTTTTGCGGGGAGTTCAGCCCTTTAACATTTAAAGTTAATGTTTTTACCTCACCCAACATCTTCAGGGATTTGTTTTTTTGAAACCACCTTCAGAACAGCCAAACTCCTAGCTGAGCCTTTCCACTTGTATTCTTTGGTAATCTGAAAAATACCCCGCCTGATATCATAATATATGTTGTAATGAACACCTTCATCTGTTTGGATGAAAAGAGAGAAAACTTTTATCTTCCTTTCCCTGTTGTGTGGAATTATATCTATAAAGGAATCCCTCCCAACCCCTCCCACCCTTCCCCCCCCTTTTCCTTTCCTGTTTCTAAACCTTTCTTTCCATATATCTTTTGTTCCATTGCATCAAAAAACCGCATTTCCCTTGTCCCTACTCTGTTGAGGATCTGTTGGGACTCAGAAGCACTCCCTGATGAGTGTCTCTACTTCTATTTCCACTCCTCCCCTTCCCCCGCTTCTTGCTGGTATATCAGCTCATCTTAATAATGCAAGCTAAGTTAAATCTTGAATTAAACATTAACTTGAACCTTTAACTTTAAGACATAAACACATTTCAAACCCACTGCAGTCTAGGCATATCGTGCCTTTAGTAAGTCTCCTTTGTTTTCTCCTTTGCCTGAAACTGTTTCTCAATTTGAAGAACTGCTCTCTCCAGGCTCCTGCTGTGCCCTTCCTGCCAGCAATTGCAAAAAGGTTTCCAGGGCCTCTGTATCTTCAAAAAATCTCTTTTCCCCATTAACTAAGATCATCATTTTAGGAAATATTTTTCTGGGTTGGAAATTTCTCTCAATTAAGGTACTGAAGAATTTATTCTATTTCAGATGCTTTTTCACTGTTTCAGCTGCAAAATCTGGGAAGATCTTTACAGCTTGTTGTTTAAATGAGAGTTTTTTCTTTATTCTTGCTTTCCTTAGGATCTCTTCTTTAATTTGATAACTGGAGAATTTTACAATGATAGGGCGAGGTGGGTTAGAAGCTCCTTGCCTGGGCCTTCCCACCCTGTGTGCCCTGTCTATTGCTGCTTTTTGTAACTGAGTTGACTCAGGGAAGTTTTCTTTAATAACACCCCAGATGATTTCATTAACTTCTTCTGCACCCTCTGCTTCTTTTATTCCATGAAATCTGAGATTTACTCTCCTAGAGCGGTTTTCTAGGTCTTCACATTTGGCCTGCAGAGTGGCATTCTCCTCTTTTAAATTGCTAATGGCTTCTGCTGTGGAGAGTGATTGATCTTCTAGCAGGGAAATCCTTTCCTCTGTCACCTCAATTCTCTTGTTCAGATCCTCCAGTTTTCTATTCCCTTCTTCTACCATTCTTTTTATCTCTTTCATTTCCCCCTTTAACTCCCTTTTCATTTGGATCAACAGGGTTTTTACTGACCTTTCTGCTGCTTCTCCTTCATCTGAATCTGAAGAGGCCTGCCCTTCCTCCACCTCAGAGGCCTCAGGAGCCATTTCCTTGCCTGTCAGTTGTAGCCTGCAGGCTTCTCTAGGCCCCACTGCATTTGCCTTCTGACAGAAGCATTCCAGGGCATTTGTTTGTGAAGGTTTTTGTTTATTTTTGTTCTTGCCCGTCATTCTGATGTGGGAGAGGGGTGTCCTTTATGCAAAAGGTTCTTATTTTTGCTTGTTTTTGCAGCGGGGGTGTGGAGCTCGGGTTAGTCCCAACTACTCTTTGCTGCACATGTGCAGATCCACCGGTATACTATACTTTGTAAGCTCTCTTTTTCTCAGTCTCTTTCCCTCTGGTTAATTTTCCTCCTGCTTCAGCCAAAAGTATCCAACAACTCGTGGGCCACACAAGTCCTGGGGAGCTGCACAACAGACTGACCCTTTGTAATGATGTTATTGGCACAAGCAAACAGGAAAATTTCCAGTTAAAATATATGCATGCACGATGTACAGCTGGGAGTAGAAACAACCTAGAATTCAACAAAACAAATATATTGAAGTAAAGACTAGTGGGTTTCTTGTCCTTTATGTATGCTGCAAATAAAAATAAAATTATAGGGCATCCTTTGCTGAGACTGCGAGAGTCTATCAGAAAGTAAGTCAATACAAAGGAGGATAAAAAAAAAGTCAGAGAAATAATGTATTAACTATTCTTTATTTATGGCAACAGCTCCTGGCGCACATCTGTCCCTGGAAAGGTGTGGAACTGGTTAAATTGGTTCACCCTCTGAGACTTATGGAACCGGAGCAGTTCCAGAATGCTCTGGGGGAAATACCCTCTGATCTTGATGCCCGCCCGCTCGATGACCTCGTTAGGTTTTGGAACACCTGACTATTGGAGGCCACTGACTGGGCGGCTCCCAGGCATCTGCTTCCCAAACATCAGAGCCGCAGGTCCCCGTGGTTCATGGAGGCCTGCAGCAGTTAAAACATGAGGAGAGGTGTTTAGAGTGACAGTGGCGTCGTACTCATGCTGAAGACGACAGATGCCGGCATAGAGCCAGTTTGAAAGCCTATGTGGTGGCTGTGCAGGTGGCAAAGAAGAAGTTCTTTACTGCCATCATAGCATCTGCGAAATCTCGCCTGGCGGATCTCTTCCAGGTGGTGAAAGGGTTGGTCAGTCCAGCGTCCCTCCACCTCGATGTGGAGGTTTCCCAGGCCCGCTGTGATAAGTTTATTGATTTTTTCACGGACAAAATCGCTCGCATTCACCATGAGTTCACCGCCACAGTTGATACAGTTGGGCAACCAGAAGCTATAAGTGCCCCGACTTGTCCTGTTTTGTGGGATCAATTTCAGTTGGTGACCCCTGCCGATGCAAGGGATGTCCTGGGGGCTGTTAGGGCCACAACATGTGAATTAGATCCTTGCCTGTCCTGGATGCTTAAGACTGCCAGGGAGACATTGGGGTTGGTGCTGGCACAGGTTGTCAGTGCCTCCCTTGAGGAGGGCAGGGTCTCTTAAGGAGGCTGTGGTGTGGCCCTTGCTCAAAAAACCATTCCTTGACACTGATGTCCTTGCCAGATACCGGCCTGTCTCTAACCTTCCCTTTATAGGGAAGGTTATTGAGCAGGTGGTGGCCCAGCAGCTCCGGGATCATCTGGACCGGCTCAGTTTGCTGAACCCCTCAGAGTCTGGCTTTCATTCGGGATATAGCACCGAGACTGCACTTGTGACCTTGGTCAATGACATGGACTGTGCTTTAGACCGGGGGCAGTCGACCCTTCTGGTCTTGTTAGATCTGTCTTTGGACTATGGAAGATGGTTCATTTTGTGGAATATAATCCAAAACAAATTTGGTTATACCTGTATTTCTTTTTATTTTTATGATGGATATTATTGTTAAAATTTGATATGGTTTTATTGTTCTGTCTTTAGATTTGGTAGCAATGACCATGCTATTATTAATAACAATAAGCTGGAAACTTATAGAACAATGTCTAAATTTAATTGTACTTTAATATTGTTTCATAGTCTATGTTTGGAATGGTTTTTCTCTGGTTTTTTGCTTTGGGTCATGGCGAGAGCTAGTACCCACAATAAACTTAAACTAACTAACTGTTAGATCTGTCAGCTGCTTTTGATACCGTTGGCCATGAACTGTTGGTGATTCGGCCATAGGATCGTTCTTGAATGGTTCCGCTTGTTCCTGGCTAGTAGGACTCACCGTGTGGTCTTGGGTAACTGTACATCTGCTCCCTGGGATCTCACACGTGGGGTTCAGAAGGGTTCTATTCTGTCCCCCCTCCTGCTCAACGTGTACATGCAGCCTTTGGGTGAGGTTGTGAGAAGGTTTGGCGTGTGTTGTCATCAGTATGCTGATGACACTCAGCTCTACCTCTCGTTTTCAGTAGACTCAGGCCCCGCAGTCTTGTTGCTTACCCGATGTCTGGCATGATCTGTTGGGGACTGGATGAGGACGAGCCACCTGAAGTTGAATCCTGACAAGATGGAGGTGATGTTGGTGGGGAGGACTGAGGAAGTGGAGGCTCCCATCGTTGATGGGGTGCATCCTGTCCTGGTTCCTCAAGTTCGTAGTCTGGGGGTGCTCCTCGATTCGCAGCTCCTCCTGGATGTCCAAATTACATCTGGTGCGATGGTTATAGCCTTATGTTTCAGACTGCGACCTTGCCACCATCATCCATGCCTTCATCACCTTGAGGCTTGATTACTGTAATTCACTCTACGTGGGGCTATCCAAGGTGACGGTCTGGAGACTGTAACTGGTGCAGAATGCGGTGGCCTGTCTCCTGATGAGTACGGGCCGCCGAGAGTACATAACACCAGTGCTCCATTCTCTGTTCTGGTTGCCGGTTGCCTACCGAGCCCGATTCATGGTGTTGGTGTTGACCTTTAAAGCCCTACATGGTCTGGGCCCCACCTACCTGTAGGACTNCCATTACCCACCCACCCCCATCCACCTCCCTGCACCAAGCAACTGGAAAAAAGCCAGGTTTCTCCATGTGGGGGCATGGGTGGAAATGGCTGGGGATGAGTGTTCACCCCTTACCGACCCATGTGGACAGAACAGCATACCCACCCATGGGACAGGTTCTCCACCACCATGGAGAAAAGGCTACATGAGGACTAGAGAGGCCCAAAGCCTGGCCAGCAACCGACACCCCTCTCCCGATACGTTCACAGCCCAGCCAGGAACCCTTAAAGGAAACACGCCTGAAGAGTTGGGTGCACTGGCTTCTAACACCACCCATGGCCCCAAACCTGAAAAAGAAAAGAGCCAGCACCATGGATGGACACAGTGACAATCAGGAAAGTGAACCGCATCTCTGGCAGGGGTGGGGGATGCTGCCTCAAGGAGCCGCAGAGGGGGCGCAACATGACAGCTGACAGGTACCATGTTCCTTGACAGGCAAGCACCAGCACAACTACCTCCACCACCACCACCACTGGAAGAGCCAGGTGAGCCACAGCCATAGTCCCCTCTGACAGCCAAATATGTCAGCAGAACCCCAGGGAGGTTTGGGGGACAGTGTCCTATAGAGCAGATGAAGAGTGAGAGCCAGATGTCAGCTGACAGGTATGCCTTCCCGACACAGGCGAGCAGCAGCTCCGCTTTCCCCTCTTCCACATACTCTGGGTTGTCCCAGCACACAATGCCATTCCACAGTGAGGTGTTTTGGGTCTTCTGCGTGGACAGGGAGATCGTTCCCACCGTATCATTTTTGGAATCCCTCTTGTCACCATATGCATCATGTTAATTCACCCATAGAGCTAGGCCAGGGCATTTCTATCTGAGACGCAATGGAGCCACAAGGTTGAACAATAGGCTCAGGGATCATGGCCAGGAAGGGAGAGTACCTGGCACAGGTGTGAAATGTAATTCCTTTACACTCACCCCATAGGAAATCGATCAGACAGTGGGGGCGGGCTCCCCTCTATGGGATTCCCATCCAAAATGCAACGACAACCGTCTTAACAGCTGTAGCAAAGAAGAATGGCTGCCATAGGCCCTATGGGGTATTTGATGAGGAAACAACACACATATACCCATTAACCATTGTGTTTATTTACAGTGAAAGCTATGTACAGATGGGTGCAGATCATGGAGGGTGTTGGGGAAGCAGTTGTCTACTCACTGGCCTGCCTCCATGTGGGCAATGTGGTGACAAAAGGTGTTCCTGTTCTCACGTGCAATGCACCTTACAGTCCCACCCCGCGCCTGTTGGAGCAGGGGCACAGCTGTATCCACTCAAGGTAAGAGGGGATAGTTGAGGCCACCCCCATGGGTTCCACATATATTGTGGATCATGCAAGTTGCATTGATGAGCATGGGGGCCTTATCCAAATCAGAGTAATTCCTGTTCCAGAGGAGGCACCGGCACATCCTTGGAACCCCAGAAGCTCATTCTAAGACAATGTGGGTGGAGCGCAGCCATGCATTGTTGACCACATGCATAGGTGTCCTCGGCACAAGGTATGCCTTCATTAGCCATGGCATACTTGGATAGGCAGAATCACCATTCACAAATGACGCATGAGCACGCCCTCTATGACTCAGAATATATTTGGGGCTTTCCCCCCATGTACATACTTGCAAAGAAGTGCGAGGCACAGAGAACCCGGGCATCATGGCTATTTTCAGACACCCCTGTGAAGACATCCAGTAAATGGACCCTATGGTCCAATACACCTGGCAGGGAGACTAAGAAACAACCCTTTCGATTCAATAGTAGTCTAGTCTTTGCTGTTTGGGGGGCGGACTATGGGACTGTGGGTCCTGGCTATGTCCCTGATGCATTGGGGACAGCACATTGCGGAGATGCCAGCTATCACATCTTTAGCTTAAACCAACTGTATCACCTGCTCCATGCGTTGCTTGACCATGGCTGTGCATACCTTCACAAGGATCGTTGTGACCATGGAGGTTCCCACCATGGTTAGCTGCGCTACAGTGCTGCAGGAATAGGACTTCACGAGCCTCCAGATGGCTATGGCCACACATCTTTCCACCAGTATGGGGTTCCACATGATGGTGGTTTCCCTCTTGTGATGTGCCTGTGGAATACCATCAAGGCGGAATGATAACCCTCAGGCNTGACCTTTAAAGCCCTACATGGTCTGGGCCCCACCTACCTGTAGGACTGCCTCACTCCCCGGGTTCTGGAATGGCCAAAGCGGTCGGCTGGGGGCACCCTTTTGGAGGTCCCCCGTGTTTGTCAGAGGGGCCACATTGGAGAGGGCGTTCTCAGTCGCCGCACCTTGGTTGCAGAACTCCCTCTTGGCAGAGGTTCGTTTGGCCCAGGGCCTTCCTTCCTTCAGGCATCAGTGTAACACTTGGCTGTTCCGCCAAGCATTTGGTGAGAGAGACAGGTAGGGGGAGGGATGGAATAGGACTGGGGGGATTTATGGATTTATTGTTTGTTTTAAGTTATATGTATTTTTTATGCTTTTATATTTTACACCGCCCCGGGCTGCCTTTGGCAGGAGGGGGCGGTATAAGAAATCTTTAATAACAACAACAACAACAACAACAACAACAACAACAACAACAACAACATTTTGCACTTCAAGCCAAGGCTGCACTTTTATTTTCATTTTCTTTTTTTGGAAGGTCTGCACAGAGTTGGGAATGAAGAGTGAGAAAGAATTCTAACACAGAGCAGTAGTAACCTGATTAAAATATTGAGAAACCGTAACTGTGTACTTCCAAGATGTTTATAGTTTGGGAAAGGAGAGATGGGGAAATCTAATAACCTTAGCTCTTATTCGGTATGTTTATCTTGTCTTTGGGTTTCTTAATGTTGTTGGAAAACTTCACTACTAACCACAGGGATTGTGTAGACGGTGAAAATTAATTTCATACGAAGTAGCTGGGGAAGACAGAACAACAGTCTAGAAAGAAAAGTGCTCATAACTGGAAGCAGGAAACTAAGACCCAGCAATGCTGGTCAACTTGGTATCTATGGGGTTTAACAAACATGATGGTGGCCTACTTTGGCCCATGGAGGACCACTTTGACCTCCGTGACACTTGCATGTTTGTTAGAGCCTCACCAGATGTTCACCCAGGATTGCTCCCGGGTGTACCAGTGGCGAGCCTGGACTGCTGACTGATTGAGCCAAAGTGGCCCACAGCAGGCTATGTTTGCTATGGTCCACAGTGACCCCACCCGAATTGGGTTTGCCATGGTTGGCCATCATAGTGATCATCATTGACTGCCATGGCTGCCTGTTATGGAGGGAGAGGGGCACTGGGCGCAGGGTCAGAGCAGGTCAGTCTCACATTTGTGCGGCTCCCTGTCCTCTCCGGCAGCCTGGTCGCCAGCACTTTTTTGTGCAAGCAGACCTGATCGGTACCGTGTTGTCAGCATGTTCCCAACCTGGGTTGAGTTGTGATGGTGGCACTCTACCGTCATGTCTTTTAATACCCTATGCCATTATATCTTACAGTGCAATCAGAATATCCAATGTGCTCATCTGTGTTTGCCTAGTTGAATATTCATGGGAAAAAGCAACAAGCAAATGTCACACAGGAATGTGTAGTCCCCACAGAAGGGAACCTAACATTCCTCTTTTTACACTTGGTAGGGATGGGCATAGGGGTAAGTTTTATCTTTTTCTGTTTCCAAATTTTATGGAGTTTTGTCTTTTTTTCTTTCATAGAAATATACTACAGATAACAAATGGAATGCACTTTACACTTTAAATAATAAATAATATGTAATCAATGGTATATAACCTGTAAATAAGTGTTTTAAATAAAGGCATGTATACTATACGGAGAACAGAAAAGCAATACACACACAGACAAGTACAATAGGAAGCCACCCAAGTCACCTGACTGTGTATTCTTTCCCTCTTCAAGCCCCAAGCCCTCAGGTCCCCCCCCTTCTGGCTCAAGATCCCTCAAGTCCACTACCCCTGGATCTCCAATTTCTGCCCCAAGATCCCCCCCTCCTCCACAAGATTCCCCATCCCACTGCCCCTGGGTCTCCCCTTTCTACCCCAAGTCCCCCATCCTCAGGTCCCTCCTGCTCCCGAGTAACCACATCTTGCTCAAAGATCCCTCCCGTCCCAATTTAAAAACATTTAAAATAGAATTCCCCCCCCCCACAACCCAACTCACTCTTACCCTCCAGTAACCTCCCACAGAATCCCTCTCCCTATCCCCGCCTAACAAATGCTTTAACAAAAATAAAAGTTTTATATCGCCTCCATAAGATGCTCAGGTCCGGACTCAGACAGACCTCCAGGGGGTGGGTGTTCCCCAACATTGTGGCAGCAACTGAGAATGCCTTCCTGCATGCCCCCACCAAACGAACAAGAGTAATGAGGAATCCACAGGAGGGCACCCATGGCTGACCTCAGGGGTCTCAATGGAGCATGGTAGGAATGGCGGTCTTTCAGTTACATGGGTCCCAAACTGTTTAGGGCTTTAAAGGTCAAAACCAGCACCTTGAATTCTGCCTGGAACACTATAGATAGCCAGTGCAGATTTGGGAGCACTGTTATAATGTGCTCCTGGCAACCCATGCCTGAAAGGAGCAGGGTTGCTGCATGCTGTTCTAGCTTCAGTTTCTGACCAGTCATCAAGGACAACCCCACATAGAGCACATTGCAGTAATCCAGCCTTGAGGTGATGAAAGCATGGATGACAGTGGCCAAGTCAAAGTCAGAGAGAAAAGGCCACAATCTTCTCACCAGATGAAGTTAGTGAAAACCACTCCTGGCCACCACTGCAATCTGACAATCCAGGCACAGCAAGGGGTTCAGAAGCACTCCAAGGCTGCGAACCTGAGTGACAAAAGGGGCCGACCCCATCAATAACAGGTGTCCCCGTTCCCCCAAGGTCACAGGGCCGCCCAACCATCATCACTTCAGTCTTGTCTGGATTCAACTTCAGCCGGCTCATCCACATCCAGTCCCCCACAGCAGCAAAGCATTGGGTAAGCACCGAGACTGCAGGACCTGGGTTGGATGAAAAAGAGAGGTAGATCTGAGTGTCATCCACATACTGATGGCACTGCACCCCAAACCTCCGAATGACCTCACCCAGCAGGCTCATATACACATTGAACAAGAAGGGCGACAGATTAGAACCTTGCGGGACTCCACAGGGTAGGCCCCGGGAGGATGGCGGGCAATCACCCATCACCACGCTCTGTGACTTACCCAGCAGGAAGGAGTGGAACCACTCAAGAGTGATCCCATGCATTCCCTGCCAGGTCCCGCAATCAAGTCAACAACACCTCATGATCAGCGGTATAAAAGGTTGCCAACAGATCTAATAAGATTAACAGGGCAGAATTCCCCCTATCAATCTCCAGACACAGGTCATCAATCAAGGCCACAAGCTGGAAGTCTCTGTGACATACCCAGGACAAAAAGCCCAACTGAAATGGGTCCAGGAATCTGACTGAGTCATAGTTTGGGGTTATGGAAGCTCAGTTCTGTCCTGTTTATTTGGATCAGTTTCAATTGCTATCACCCACCAACGTGAGGGAGGTGCTTGGGATGATATGGCAACCAGTTGTGAATTAGATCCTTGCCCGTCCTGTCTGGTGAAAGCCAGGAGACATTGGGGCCATTGTTGGCTGGGGTTGTCAATGCCTCCCTAAGGGAGGGAAGGGTGTCAGACGCCCTTAAATCTGCGATTGTCTGACCCCTGCTTAAGAAACCATCTTTAGATGCTCATTCCTCAGCCAGCTATTGGCCTCTTTCTAAACTTCACTTTTTAGGGAAGCTTATTGAATGGGTGTTTGCCCAACAGCTCCAGGCTCATCTCAATGCAATTGGATTCCTGGATCTGTTTCAGTCAGTTTTTTGTCCTGGAGACTGCACAGAGACTGCGTTTGTGGCTTTGGTCAATGAGCTACACCTTGAGATGCACAAGGGGAATCCTACCTTGTTGTTCTTATTAGATCTTTTGTGGCCTTTGATACAGTTGATCATGAGGTGTTGTTGACATGACTGTGGGACCTGGTAGGGGTGTGTGGGACCACTCTGGAGTAGTTTCGTTCTTTCCTGTTGGGGAGGTCTCAATGGGTGGTAATGGGTGATTGCTCATCATCCCTTTGGGGCCTCTCTGTGGTGTCTCAAAAGGTTCTATTCTGTCTCCCCTCTTGTTCAACATATATCTGAGGCCACTTGCCGAGATCATTCAGAGGTTTGGGGTGAGGTGCCATCAATATGCTGATGACACCCTGCTTTACCTCTCTTTTTCTTCTGACACAGGTCCTGCAGTCTTGGTTCTTACCTGATGCCTGAGTGCTATTGGGGACTGGGTAACAGTGAGCTGATTGTGACTGAATCTAGACAATACTGAGGTGATGATGGTTGACTGGTCTTATGACTTGGAGGGGATTGGGACACCTGTTATTGACGAGGTTCAGCCCCCCTGGTCAATCAGGTTCATCTGGTAAAGAGGCTGCGGCCTTTTCTCTCTGATTTAGATCTGGCCACCATCATCCATGCCTNCAGAAGCATGGTCCTGACAATCTCAGAGCATGTTCACACAAATTAGGGCTGTAAGCCTGCCCTTGGAGCCTACCAGGAGCTAAAGCCATTTCATGTGGTCGCTCCTACCTGGAAGTTAATTAACTAATGATTTATATCAGGAGTGAGCAAAGTTTCCTAATCCAAAAAGCTGCATCCATTTACCACAGTGGGGCCAAAGAGCTGCATATGGCTCTAGAGCCAGTTTGCCCACTTCAGCTTTATGTTATAAGATAGGAGTAGCCATACAAAATGTTAGTTTGTGGCAACTTCCAGCTGAGTACAAATTATCATATGCTTCCTCAAAGTGGTGGCCTGCTCCTGTGTAAAGATTACACACTTCAATGTTTTGTGTGGTTGCTATTAGACCATAGTATGGAATAGTGTTTATTTAACCTGAGGCAGAAGTAATCACACAAATTGGCTTTACCCCCAGATAAACTACCTGGGAAGCCCCATTTTAATGTGATCATGCCCTCAATCTGCTTGCTGTTTGGACCTCTTTTGGAAAGACCAGACTTCCTGACTGAGGTGTGTCCTCAAATATTGCTCGCGAGGGCCACTGGGAAAGGGCTACAGCTCTTTGACATTACTTAGAGTGTCAGCTCTCCTGAGTTCAGGTGAGGGGAGTCATGCCCATCCAAACTGGGCAGGTAATTTCTCAAATATTGTTGACAATGGGTGCTCTCTGAATGGATTGCAGCCCTGGTTCTGCCTCCGACAGCCTGCTTCACCCCCAGGCTGACCCGTCCATGTAAAGGCACCCCCAACAGATGTGGAATCAGAGCAGCCCTACCAGCGGCGCTTTGGCACACCACGGAGTACCACTGGAGAGTGGGATGGCCAAACCTGAGGAACTGGCCTCAAGCGGGGCTGCTGTCCATCTGCTCGGCAGACCCACATGGCAGCTCTGCTTTCAGATGGCCGTTGCCCCAGACAACACCATAGAGTTGCAGGTACCAGCTTAGAGTATTGGGTGATTGCCCGCAACTCTATGGTGCATGGGGGGNCTTCCTCAGACCATGGCAGGTCTAACTCCTGGTGTGCGCTGGCAGGGAGCCCAGCACACAACCCGGAGTTAATCCTGCCACAGTCCCGGGTATGTTTGTTCCCACCCGCAGCAAACATCTGGCAGGCGGAAACAAACGAGACACCACCATGGGTGGCCACAGCTGGGTAAGCGTGGCCACCCGTGGTAGCGTCCACTTTGAAAACACTGAAAAATGGAAATAGAAAAGTGAGACTAAAGGCTGGAGACCAAAAAAATTATACACACTTAAAAGAGGATAATTGTTTTAAATGTACTGATTTGAAATCTTCTGAAATTACAGAGAATGTCAATGTGGAGAGAAAAGGAGATTGCATTTTGCATTTTCTACTTTATACAGAAAGATCCCTCCCTTTTTCTTATTGCTTTCCATTGATAGCTGTACCTATGTGCCTATTACCTTCTCGTGGTAATTACAGAACCGTCTGTATTTTTTGGTATTTTCAATACTTAAGTTTCTTCTCCATTTTTTATTTTCTAATCTTAAAAAAAATCACCCTCTCTGGTTATCCATTAATATTATTATTAATCTTCTAGCCTTTTCCTCTTATTTTTACTATTTATCTCAGCTTTGAATTGTTCAAACTCCTTAAATATGCTTAAAAGCACGCACCATCTATAAAAAGAGAAGAGACTGATCATCTTTGGTGGTTTGAACAAATCTGTGGAAAATATGCATATAGTTTATTTAATGGAACTGCTGTTTAAAGAATCTAATTGTTATTATGTAGATGGGGAGAGTGCACTCTTCTGTACTTCATCTTTTATGCATGATTGTTCTACTTTGCAAAAGAAACTTTAAGATTACTGAATTGGAAAAAATTGTCAGATGTTGGATTATGGTCAGCTATGAAACTAAAATTGGAAACCTCTGTTGAGGTCAAACCTTTTCCGGTTTGCACTGGTCTGCCAAGAAGGAGCCTCACAAATGTAGAACTTGAACCCTGTTATGACAGGGTACATCATCTTCAGTAGCAGTCCTTAATGCCACTATTTGTAATAGGTTTCACTAGGACTATCACACAGGGTGTAAACAGATGGATGCTGTTTGGATTGGAGGAGCCTCTTTGTCACTCTGCTTCTCCCTCCTCCTTCCCCAGGTAATAACTGCCAGGGCGGGGCCCTGTGGGTGCCAGCCC
>QEPC01007218.1:36544-50945 GCA_003113815.1 Sphenodon punctatus
GGGGGGGGGGGCCTTTGGGGATGGTGGTGTAAGGAATAGACTCACCCTGGGACGAGGATGGGGGTGCGGTAGACAGATGACCCGGGGGGGCTTAAGCAGGGGTAGGCAGAATGCATGGCAGCAGCAGAGGAGGAAGCAGATGCTAGGGCTTTCCCCACCACCGCAGGCACCGGAAGTGGGAGGTAGGCCAGCAGGGAACGTGGGGGCGGGGCCAGCAGAAGCGCCGTGATGCTCGGCATGCCTTCGGGAGAAGGCGGGGGCCAGGGCGTGTGTACTTAAGGAGGATCAGAGGCATGGGAGCGGCGCCGGTGAACAGCGTAGCTTAGAGACTGGCCCCTAGTGCAACACCATCATGTTCCCTTGGTACCAAAGACACAACCAGAGATGATTTATTCAATAGATGGTTCCCCTCTGTGCTCGGGACCGGTGTGTTATAGTACCACCCGTTTGCAAGGTACTATAGGGGCCCACCAAGAAGAACTATGTCTGGATGTAGTTCGCACCCCCGCCCTTCCTGTGGTCCTTGGTATTCCGTGGTTGCAAGCACACAACCCTTCTATCAACTGGCAGCACAGGTGCATGGAATTTAATTCCCCCTTGTGCAAGCAGCACCATCTCCGTGCACCCATGTTAAAGGCAGCCTCTTGCATCCACGGCACTATTGGCTCGGAAGCCTTGGGTATACCTTCTCCCTATGAGGACCTGCAGGATGCCTTCAGGGAACAAGACGCTCTCGAACCCCCCCCTCACAGGAGTTACAATTGCCCCATTGACCTCCTTCCGGATGCCGTGCCTCCGTACGGAAGAATCTATGCCTTGTCAGGCCCCGAGTTGCAGACTCTCAAGACGTACTTGGAAGAAAATATAGTGAAGGGCTTCATTCGCCCTTCCACTTCCCCTTGGGTATACCTTCTCCCTATGAGGACCTGCAGGATGCCTTCAGGGAACAAGATGCTCTCGAACTTCCCCCTCACAGGAGTTACAATTGCCCCATTGACCTCCTTCCGGATGCCGTGCCTCCGTACGGAAGAATCTATGCCTTGTCAGTCCCCGAGTTGCAGACCCTCAAGACGTACTTGGAAGAAAATATAGCGAAGGGCTTCATTCGCCCTTCCATTTCCCCTGCAGGAGCACCCTTATTTTTTGTCCCCAAAAAGGATGGGGGCCTACGTCCCTGTATAGATTATAGGGGGTTGAATGCCATTACGGTAAAAAAACGGTACCCGCTGCCGCTCATTCCTGAGTTATTAAATCGTCTGCAAGGCGCTTCCATCTTCACAAAACTAGACTTACGTGGGGCATATAACCTCCTACGCATTCACCCTGGGGACGAGTGGAAGATGGCCTTTCGCACTCGGTACGGCCTTTTTGAATACCTGGTAATGCCATATGGCCTCGCGAATGCCCCCGCCATGTTTCAACACCTCATAAATGATATTTTCCACGATATCCTGGACATCTACGTAGTCGCCTACTTGGGAAACCCCCAACCCACCCTGCCCAGTCTGGATTTTTTAAATTTTAATTTTAACCCAAAGTCTGGCTGCTAGTGCGGGCTCCGGGCTGCTGCCACACTGGCAGCGGTGACCTGGAGCCCGCACCAGCAGGTACTAGGTGATCCCTTGGGTGGTGGGTGGTTTAACACACACCCCAGATCGCCTTATTTGCCCTTGGGGGGGTGGCAGCAGCACGGTGCGGGTCCAGCTTCAGCACTAGTGGCTGGATTCAGCGCTTCACTAGGCCTTCTGGCAAACTTCCAGGTTTACCCAGAAGGCCTAGTGAAGCGCTGAAGCCAGCCACTAGCACTGAAGCCGGACCCGCGATGTGCGGCTACCGCCGCCGCCTCCCAGAGGACAAGTAAGGTGATTCCTGGGTGGGGGGGTAGGGTGATCCCTGGAGTGGGGGGGTGTTAAACCACCCCCCACCCCAGGGATTGCCTAGTACCTGCTGGTGCAGGCTCTGGGTTAAAATTATATTTAAAAAAATCCAGGGTGGCAGGGTGGGGGTGTGTGTCTCCCCCTTCCACCTGCGCAGCCTGGGAGGTGGAGGTGGGAGGTANTCCGAACTCCAAACTTCCGAGCCGCATTCGCCCATCCCTATCTATGCAGAACCAGACCCCTCCGAGTCATCCTTCCTTGGGAATTAGCTTATTTCTATTCAGTGATCTATGAGCAGGTCCATAGGCTTCAGCCTTCTGTAGTTCCACACACACTCTCTTAAGAATAGGAACCCAGTCTCCTTAATGCCAGGAATGCAACAACTCTAGCAACCCCATCCCTATCTAGTCCTACACTCAGCCTGGCAGGCTACTCGCAATACAGGCTTCACGGTTGCTACAGGACCCTGGACAGCAGACCTTAGTAGCCCAGTCTCCAGTACCCCTGTGCTCCCCCTCAGCCTTAGCAGCCTTCAGCTTCAGGAGTCAGGCGAGAATTGAAGCCCTTCTTATACAGCTCTAGGGGGTGTGGCCTTCAGGATGACTTACAGCTCTTAAAGGGCCAGTACCCAGCCACACTCCCTACTGTCTCTGCAGGGTTTTTCCTCCTGCTTTAGGGCTGGCCTCACCAAGCCCTTTCCAGTTGGTTGCCTGGTGGACCCCCAGCCAATTCAGTCCCAGCTGGTGCCCTGGTACTCTTAAATGGGCAGCAGCCCCAGCAGACTCCTCCCTGCCACACTGACTCTCTAGCAAGTCTCTTGCTTGTTATGTACTTTTAAAAGGTTTCATCATTAGTTTTTGCCTCTTTAGTGAGTCTCTCTTGGTCTGCCTTATTAACGTTTTACATCTAATTTGCCAGTGTTTATGCTCTTTCCTATTTTCCTCATTAGAGAAATTAGGAATTTTCTCATTCCACCAAACACCATCATTTTTGCAATTCTAGCAAAAGCTGAAATCAGCCAAAATATGAGATTACAACTTACTTCTGAAATTGAAAATTCATGTGCTCTGCCCCATCACAGAACTCCAGTTCTATGGTCCATAGTGGTCTGCAGCCCTCCCCCGGTCACCTGGCAAATGCCCAGCAGCCCAATGTGGTCACTGGTCGGCAAATGCAGCCCCCAGCCCAGCTCAACTATCTGGCACATGTAACCTTCACCTCCCCAGTATCCCAGAAAATAGGGCGATGGGCATTCTCTCACAATCCTGCCCTGGCAGACTCAGTGCACCCCAGCTTTGTCAGTCTTTTAATCCCTCCCTGCCCACATGTCTCTGTAGGCCAGGGGTGGGGAACCTCAGGCCTGGGGGCCAAATGTGGCCCTAAGAAAGTTTTTATGTGGCCCCTTTCCAGTGTCTGCATCTGGTCCATGGATCCATTCTCTACCCCCAAACACTGAAAAACTGAGCTCATGATATCGTATCAGAGAGGAGGGCAGGCACACAAGGGTAGGGGACAGATCCATAATCTGGGCCCTACTTTTCTTCAATCAACCTGTTAAGCACCTCCACCCCCAACCTCTATGTGGCTCTTGGAGATCATACTAATATTAAATGTGGCCCCCAGAACAGAAAAAGTTCCTTGCTCCTGCTGTAGGCAACCAGCTGTAGGGGGAAAAAAATCTCTCACTATTGGCTGTAGCAGGAGCTAATAGAATGATTCCCCAATGGCCAATCAGCAGCGGGCAGGCAGGTAGCTACAAATGCTCTGGGACTGTTGCCTCTGGCTCTTTTTTCTCCCAGGCAATATGAACCTTATGTTACACATTCAGACAGTACAACTCTGGCAAATACATCAAGAGATTCTTGAGCTCATAAAGGCACCCTCAACACCACTGACCTCATCAGAGCTTACTCAGCTGGGTGTATATATAGGTGTAGGGCAGGGGTGTGCATTTTATTTTTGTTGTTATAATAATGAAAACAAAAGAACATAATGAAAAAATGAAAAATATTCATTTTATTATTATGAATTAATAGGAAAAACCCTGAAAAACACATTTTTGGCTGTAACTTTTTATTTTACATCTGAGTTTGGTGAAGTGTGGCAGTATTATACTTTCAGTGTAGAGCATACTATGTGACCAATTTCAGAAAGATTGGACAAAGGGATACAATTATATAAGCAGTTGATTTTTTTTATTTTACAACAATCTGTGTACACATTCCTGGCTGTATTGTCTTTGTCTCCCATATGATTTGAATGAAACTTCGCAAAGTTATACCCCTCCCAAAAAGTACTAAGCCTACAAAACTTTGGTAGGATTGGATAAAAGGTTATTATATTATAAGCAATTTACTTGAAATGCATTACTGGCTGTAACATTTTTTTGTCAATCCGTTTTATATGAAATTTGGAAGGATTGTATCACAGACCTTCAAGATCATCTCTGCCAAATTGAAGTAAGATTTGATAAAGGATCCAATTTTTATAAGTAATTGAAGTTTTCCTTTTGAAGACTTTCATTATTCAGGTAAATTTCACATGCAGTGCCATTCAGAGACAGGCATGGCTGGGGGGGGGGAGGGCTGTAGAAGGGTGGGGAGCAGCCCAACAGACTGACAGACACATTCACTGGCCAATGAATGTATGCTTCCACCTTTACTGGAGGAAGAATCAGTGGTGGCTTCAAAGCAGGAATAGAGGGTATAAGTTGCTGTTCTTTNTGTGTGTGTGTGTGTGTGTGTGTGTGTGTGTGTGTGTGTGTGTGTGTGTGTGTGTGTGTGTGTGTGTACACTAAAGATTGCTGAAAGAGTTCAGCTACCTACAGAAATCAAATCCCCATGCACCTGGGGTGCTGCCCAATATCCTCCTGATTCCCTCCTGTGGTGTTCCTTGCAAGTTGGTGGACCAGGGACCAATCTTGGGTGGCTCTGAGGCAGGCATAGAAGGGACATAACTGGGACTTCAGGAAGCAAGGCAGAGGGCAGGGGGAATCATCCCAGGAATCAGGAGACATGGTTCACACATCCAGGCTGGCCAATTGTCATCACAATCGCATCCTGTAGCACAGTGACAGAGGACATAAGAGAATCCATTTTTGGCTCTTTCCTAAGCAAATGCTTCCAAATTCCCAGTAACAAGTGAAGGAGAAGGGTTGGGGTGGTCACAGCATATAATGATATATGGGTGACATTTCTGATGGCCAATTGGCATCAAAAGCACATCTTGTACCACAGTGACGAACATAAGAGAATCCATGGCATAGACTCATACTCTCCAGATCATGTTCAGGCTTATAATTTTGGGTCCCTTTATCATATCTTTCTTATATTTGGCAGAGATTATTCTGATTTTCTGAGATACAATCTTGACAAATTGCATGTAATAGACTGGAGTAAAAAGATGTTACAGCCAAAAATGCATTTACAAGTATATCACTTATAACATCAGGACCCTTTATTTGGTAGAAATAGTACCCATAAGTAGGGGTATAATCTTGCCAAGTTTCATCTAAATTAGGTGGGAGAAAAAGTTGTTACATACATAAATGTGTACACAGAATTCTATAAAATAACAAATTTCAACTGCTTATAAAATCAGATCCCTTTTTCTAATCTTTCTGAAATGTGGTACACATACCGATCTCCATTGGGGGTACAGTCGCATCAAATATAAACCAGATTGGATATGAAATAAAAAGGTTACAGACAAAACTATGTTTTCCATTTAAACAAATGGAAATTGAAAACTAAAGTGAAAATGAAACAAAGAATAAAAAAATATAACAAAAACAAATGACATTTTAATAATGAAAATGAAATGAGTAACAAAAATGAAAGACAGTTACTGTGCACATCCCTTGTGTAGGGCATTTCTGAGCCAATCGTTGTGAGAATAGCCCACCTCTTAGCCTCAGCCATTGCACCTTAACCTTCACTCTAGTACCTCTAATCAGAATTGTTGTTCTATGTTGTTTCCTTTGCTTTAACCAATCTACAACTGGATTGCAGATTATCAAAGGAATCTGCGTACCAGCCAATGAGTGAGAAGGAAATACAAGGGCAAATGGAGTGCAAGAAATGCAGTATTGTGTCAGTATTACCTCTCGGCATTTGAAATGGTTGGCAAAGTGGTAAATGGGATCCTGGTAAGCAGAAAATCAGTAAATTAAGAAACAAAATGTCAGTCAAAACTTTACTGAGTTGGTTGATTTGACCAAAACAGTATTAGGAGCTGGGATTTTGATGAGATTTCCTATTTTGGCAAAATCTTGTTTCAGCTTTAGTAATAACTAGGGGTAGGAATATCAGTATCAGATAAACCCGAATCACCAGATAATTGGGTATATTGGATTAATCCGATAATCCAATAATCACCGGTATCAGCATACCGTTTTTTTAACATTGGCTGCTTTACCAGGTTTTTTTTACATTGCGGCCATTGACTTCAATGGCCGCAATGTAAAAAAACAGGTAAACCGCCGAATGTTAAATAACCGGTATGCCGATACCAGTAAATCTGATACCAGGGAGATCCGATACCGATAAATCCAGTATCCGTTATTCTCCCTGGTATCCCATCCCTAGTAATAACCACACTTCAGTTTAATTTCATTAGCTGTGATACTGCTACTGTATAATATCAAAAGAGTAGCTATATGAGCCTTCTCTTAGCTGAGGTTGGAACTGAATCAGCAGCGAGTTCTAGTAATCTTCTGGCAACCCCAAGGAATCTCCTCTACAGCAGCAGCAAAACTTGTACATTTAGCTTAAATATGTTCAATTCTTCTGTTAAACTCTGCTGCTAAACTCTGCTGTTTGATCAACTATACTGCTCTCCACCATAGCAAAAATCAAATCAAATAAACCTTTATTGTGACGCTGAAGCTATTACAATCTTAAACTCAAGAAATTAAATCTTTTACACAAAATAAAATAAAAATTTTCCTACAGGAATGAAAACAGTCATGGCACTCCCACATGGTATAAAACTTCATTCAAAACAGGGCAGAGTCTAAACCATTTGAAAACTGATCACGTTTTAGCCGCCGCCAAACGGCCTTAGGACAGTCAACTCTAATCAGTCCTTAACTAGTAAGGAACTTTTACACCTTCGAATTACAGCCATCCCAAAATGGGCCACAGACCTCATTGTGTGCGAATCAAGGAGGCTGAGAAAAAATCACAAAGAGCCCTTTAACCGACCTGGGCCGGACGAGGGATATAAAGTAACTCGCAATTTCTCCCTCAGATCTGAGAAAGCGGGACACTGAAAAAGAACGTGCATAAGAGAGAGGGATACAAGTGGGGCAATACCTTTCCGCCCTTGGAGTCCCTCTGTACTGGCCCTCCAGCATGATTGTTGAAAAAGAATCACATCTGAGGAGCGTGAACGCCCTCCTTTCAGCTGCTTCAAGCCAAGTAACTAAATAGCAATCTTTGGGCCATGAGGGATCTGGGGGGAAATAATCAGGCGCCACTTTTTGTTCCCGTATGAGGACTCCCTCCATTTGCAACTCCTGATCCATCAATCTTCTCATAAGGAGAGTCTCTGCTATTTTAGGGCCTAGGTTCCAAAGGTACTCGTGAGAATACCCCAACTTTTGTACCTCCCCTCCTACAGCCAGGTCCCAGTCACTCAGCATCCCCTGAGTCACCACCAGAGAAAGTAATGATTTGTCCAGCATAGGGAAAAGGAAAATCCTTATCCAATATTTGAGGATTTGGCAGAGGGCAGTCTGTTTAAGCGTATGGCTGCAAGATTCAGTCCTCAAAATTGCCTGAGGAGTGCCTCTAGGAACTCCCAAACTTGAGCGCAGGAAAGTATTTTGAACTACCTCCAACCTATCTAGGTATAACATACCCCAAGATGGAAGAGCATAAAAAAACTGCGGGATGACTTTTGCCCTAAATAGTCGGAGGGCGGGTAGAATCAATTTTCCTCCAGGGCCAAAAAAGAAGCTGGTAATTACTGCAGATATTCGTCTAGCCTAGGCCCTAGTTGCCTCAAAATGAAGAGTCCAATTGCCTGAGCTTGAGAATAGTACCCCCAGATACTTGTATGACGAGAACTGTTCTACTGTATTTTACCCAATAGCCCAGCGATGACATTTACAATGCCTAGGGTTTCCCATTACCATAACTTTTGTTTTCTCATAGTTTATAGATAGAACCTCCCTCTTGCAGTAGTCCCCAAATAGGTCCATAGCCCGCCTCAGACCCACGAGTGAACATGAAAGCAAGACTGCATCGTCCGCATATAAGAGAGCTGGGATTTTCCTGCCTCCAACAACTGGGGCATGGGAGTCTTTAGTCTTTAAAAATGGTATGACGTCGTGCAGATAAAAGTTGAACAGGGCTGGGGCCAGGATACATCCTTGCCTTACACCTACCTCCAATGGAACTTTTCCTGTTATGCTATTTGGGGAGCTGCATCTCACCTGTAAGTAGTTATCAGTATGCAGTTTCATGATCAAAAACAAAAGACGGGGGTCAATCCCAGACTCGCCTAATTTACACCAAAGGTGAGCCATGCATACTGAGTCAAAGGCCGCTCGAAGATCCACGAAACAAAGGTAGAATTTCTTCTGGAGGGCCAAGAACCTCTTTGCCAGAGCTGTGAGTGTCATCACATGATCCAGAGTGGATTTGCCTTTCTGGAATCCAGCTTGCTCGGGTTCCAGGATGTTTTTGGCAAGCAACTAACCCTGCAGCCTGGTTAACAGGTAACGTGCATAAAGCTTTCCCACAACACTTAGGAGGCTAATTGGGCGATAGTTTTTGGGTTCTGATGGGTCCCCTTTTTTAAAAATGGGGACCACTATACTATTTAGCCATGAGGTAGGTATCTCACCCCGCTCATTAATCGATGAAAATAAAGAAGCCAATAGTTCTGCCCACCAGTCAGGAGCGAATTTCAGAACCTCTACAGTAATGAAATCATTGCCAGGCGCCTTCCCAGTTTTCAATTCCATGATTAGACCCCGGATCTACTCTGGCGAAACTGGTTTCCAGGATGGGAATTTATCTATTGAGTGAAGCGTTATGCTGTAAATTTCAGAGGAGAAGTTAGAAAAAAGGCCCTTATAGTAACTCTCCCATCCCCCCGGCAGTACGGGAGGAGAACTTAATCCTGTTTCCCATTTTGTCCCCACGAATGATCTCCCAAAATCTCCGGGAGTCACCTGAGCCAGCTGCCCTATGTAAGTCTTCCCATTTCTTACGCTGAAAAACAGTCCTTTTTATCAATCAGTAACTTCCTATAATCTGACCTATCAGTCTGGAGCTGCTTCCGAAGAGACTGCATGGGATTTGAGTGAAGGGCTCTGGCTGTCTTACAGAGTGCGGTTCTCCTGGCTAAACATTCATCGTTGAACCATCCCTGCTTCCACCCAAGAGGATTTCCTGGTCTCTCATTTATCAGTAAGGGGTATAATAAGGCGACTAACTCAGCATAATGAGAGAGGGCATCCCTGCCCTTATTCCCTATGCTGAGTCTACAACGCACCACCTCCTCAGATGACATTAGATTGGTAATAGCGATCCCAAGATCCTCAGTCCACTTTGTTCGAATAGGGTAAAGATCAAAAGACACAGCCTGAATCCCCGCTGGTTTACCTCCAGACTGGGGCGGGATCAAAGAGGCAATTTGTAAGGCCAGAGCCAATGGGAAATGGTCCGATTCTGGTCTTGGAATGATTTGCAAGGCTGATAAATGCTTGAGAAAGTTTGCCGACGACATAAAATAATCAGTCACGCTAGAACCCACCATAGCAAAGTCTCAGGGGAACAAAAATTTGCATATTTAGCTGCACCTAAACAGACAAAGCACCCTGAGAAATTGGTTCCATTCTTGGCTGTGACCCTGGCCTATTTCACTGCAAAATACTTTGAATAGTTCTGTGGAAGATGCTATTGAATTACCACAGGTTATTGCAAGTGTGCCTAGCATAATGTCTTACATTTGCAATAAAGCTTTTTAATATTGTAGCAACACAGAAGTACATATTATGGTGCTTAGAGGGACTGCACCCATGCCTCTGCTCCGCCTCACCCCCAGGTGGCCCATCCGTTTAAAGGCCCGGGTCTGAGGTGGAGCAGTTGTGGAGCTGGCGCTGCCTGCTGTGGGGTAGCTCCACTTGTGATGCTCCAGAACATCCTGAATCACTGCAGAGTGGGCCACCCAAACCTGGAAAACTGACTTGGGGCGGAGCAGTGGTCTGTCTACTCAGCAGACGGTCCGCTGTAGCTCCACTTCAGGCCTGGGGTTGTCACAGAATCACCATAGAGCTGCGGGTGGCATCCTACAGTGGTGACCAATCCACCTGCAGCTCTATGGTTTGGAGGAAGGGAGTGCCATGTCGGTAGACTGTGAGCCCTGTTAGCTGCTGTGTCTGTGTAAACCTGGCGCTTTGGGGACTACTGCGGGAGATGCGGGACTGGCCACCCCCAGAGCAGGTCTGAAGAGTGGTCCATCAAAGACACCCATTATGAAGTATTTTTCAGCAGTAGGGGGAAATAGATAGAGGTAATGACATAAAGACCTCACCCAAGAGAAAATTACTGATTGATCGACTGCAAATTAGATCATCCAGTAAAAATATTGGTCTTAAATGGTACTGAGGACATAACATTCAGGCCTTATTAACTTTCTGATTAGATATTTAATGAATCCATGTTTTGCTGATCTGACTGCCCTAACGAAAGAGGCTTAAGGTATGAATAAAAGGCACTGCAAACATAAAGCATCTCCTCCAGTGAGGTGCTGAAAATGCTAAATTCTCAGAACTGAATTGATTTTGCTATTAGGTAAGACTGTTCTGAAACTTGTAGGACTAGGTTAAAATGTCAGGAACTGGAAGACACACATACAAGAATTCATAACTATCCCATTAAATAAATTACCAGCTGTAACAGTAAACAACACCCCTAAACCCGGACAGAGCTCTTACAAGAG
This sequence comes from Sphenodon punctatus, assembly GCA_003113815.1. NCBI lineage: Eukaryota > Metazoa > Chordata > Lepidosauria > Sphenodontia > Sphenodontidae > Sphenodon > Sphenodon punctatus. The sequence continues at coordinate 47,377 of QEPC01007218.1, forward strand.
ACATCTGAGGAGGTCTGTAGAATCTTGTTATATGCTTTTAAATGGAAGAAGCATGAAAGGAAAGATAAAAAAGCCTGCATGTTTCATCTCCATTCCAACTTCACCAAGGCTAATGGATAGTTACATCTTTTAGCTATCAATAAAACAACAGGGTGGTCCAGTTGTGACACTCTTTTCGCAGTCGTGAATTATGAAAGAGAAAACTTTTGCATTTATTCTAGCCCTGACAAAGGCTTCTTGCATTTCATGCAGAATATTTGAATGCCCACCCCCCGCAAGAACTGGCGATGCACTCTACTATAATAACAATGTTTATTTCAGGTGGTTTGGAAGAGCTGTAGCTTATTGTCATATTTATTAACTGCACCTACTGTACTGAGAGTGTAACTCTAATCTGTTTGTTTGGATTATTTCCCCACAGTTGAACTACCTTGAAAAGAAGTTAAGTGCACACTCTTGTTTTTATAGATATGTAAGTTCAGGGAATCAATTTCTGAATCATAAGTAAGAGCGAACTTGAGATTACCCTCACTGCTAGGGAAAGAGAGCCTGGAATTCTGACAAAGTACCAGGATGCTAGTACTTACCATTACTTATCATGATTCATAAATTGATTTTCTGGCCTTACATATCTATAAAAACCAGTTGGGCTTTTTAAATACCATCATTTTTCATAAGCTGATGAGTAGGAATGCGATTTACAGCCTCCGAGCAAACATTCATACCATGAGCCAATTCTTAAAAGGACGCCCTTATAATATGTACTCTCTTCAATTTATATTTTTTTTTCTGCTGTTGTTTGTAAAAATCCCATATGCTCCCATAAGGATTCATTTTCTTAACCATTCTTTTTAGATTTTCTCCCCTGCAATTCTTCTAGAGCACAAGACAGCATGACTCTGCTTCCTCTACTTCCATATGCTGTGTGCATCATAAATTATGCCAACTATACAGTTATGTTTTGCATTTGGATAGAGTATAAATACAACTGAAAACACTAGAGTAATATACCCCACATTTTCTGCTTAAGCTATTGGACTGGATTTAAATAAATACAACTGAAAACACTACAGAGTAATATACCCCACGTTTTCTGCTTAAGCTATTGGACTGGATTTAAATAACATTCAAAATGCAAACTGAATGTATAAGCAAAGCCAAACAAAACCGGCTGGATTACACCCATCCAAACATAAACCTGAAATCTCATGAATTGGGTCCCAGCTAGTGCTACAACTCGGTATTCAAAATTACTCCGTTTTTACCAAGTATCTTGGTATTCGACTTGGTTTTACAGAGTAACTGAGGAATCAGCCCGGTACTTGGTCCAGTACTCCGCACCCTAGTAAATTCTCAGATGGGCAACATATGGGGTTTTTCCTCCAACATATGGGGCTTTTCCTGGTCCTATATAAGGGAACTCGGTACTCAGAATATACTCGGAACTCAGTTTTATTTAACCAAGTATTTTACAGAGTACTGAGTGTTGCGTATTTGTCTGAGTTATTGAGGACCAGCTGAACACTCTGAGCAGATCTTCGGAAACTCAGAAATACTCTCCATTTTTTTTTTTTACTATTTGGTGCAGCCCTACTCCCAGCTCTGCGGGAGACTCTCCTTTTCTGACCCTAAAAGCCCCAAAGTTCCTTGGTATCCTAGATTTAGCATCCTTTTAAATTATGGTCATCAGTTTCCAAATCTGAAATAAATATAGGAATAGTCACCAGCTCCATGCACAGTTCCAGCTGGTATAGCTCTTGGAAGAGGAGTGACTTTTTAAATTGCAGCTTTCCAGATTGGATGGATTACTCAATTGGATCTGAACAAAATGAGTTGTTCAATTCCAGGAACATTGCTGGCACTGTATTGTAATAATAATAATAATGAATTAATAATAAAAAATAATTATTATTAATAAAAAATAATACTTAATGAAGCAACAAGACAAAAAATTAAAGTCTTTTGCAAAGGTTTGGGTAACAAGAGTCACCATCACCAAACAAACTGAAATTTTTCTCATGGCCTTTTCTTAAACAAAAGAAAAACGAACTCCTGAGATTACAAACTAGTTATGAAATTAATTTTTGTAGAAGGCACTTATATTAATGAACCAAATACTGACAGTCAGGATCCTTGGGCATAACGCATATCAGTGATGACAAGATGTGCCTTCAATTCTTCTACTTAAATCTTTGAGATGATAGTCATAAAAAAAAAATCAGTTGGACTCTGCTAAACTATAATCTAAACATTTTGCTGGAGAGTCACCCGCTGTAACAGCTAGTCCCTTGGGTCTATTATTAACGTTATTATGTACCTTCAGCAACTACATAAAGTCTTTTTTTATATAGAGAGACTTGTGCATTTATTTATTTAACCATCCATCACCACTAGATGTCCTCTATCAGCAATTCTTTCCTAACAGTGCAGAGTGTTACGTCAGAGTCTCTCCTCTTTTAAGAAGATTTTTTTGTCTCACATTAAAATTATCTCAGTCTCTGAACCTAAGTGGTTCTTTGATCTCTATTACACCTGTTTGGAGTAAGTAAAATGAGTGTATGAAAATGATACATCTATCACACTATCTGCAAAAACACTCAACTGCTTGAACATCTGGAAGCAAAGCTTTTGGATTGTCTCATTAACATATTTACAGTCTCTGCTGCCTTCCTGATTTCTATGGAATTTCTTGTGACTGGATTTTGCTTTAAACCGGGAATGTCAGTGAGTTGGGGTACAAATTTGGGGTTATTATTGGCATAAAAACTCTCTAGTCTCCTCATCCCTACTCATGCCACTACAAAAAAAATTATCCTAGGGGCAGGGAGAAGTTACCACAAGGAAAGCATTTCCCAGAAACAAATGCTGGAAGGTGAGAACTTCAGGTCTTCTACCAATCACATTACAGTTTCATTCTCTGAAGACCAATGACACCTCAATGCCAACATTTTCTATGCTTTGCTGATCATTTTATGGAATGCAGCTGGGTGATGGGAATGAAAATCAGCATGCAGGTTTCAGAGGAGACTGGACTGGCTAGAAAATACAAGTTTCTGATTCTTATACAGTTAAGATCACATAGTCATAATCAAACCTTGGATGAATACAAACAAGACAATGGCCAGCTGGATCCTCTGCCCAACCAGTGGAGTGGCATGCAGCCACCACACGTTGGGCCGGCATGTACAGCAGAACAAACATGCAGGCCCCCGTGGTTAAACGAGGCAGGCAGACAGCTGTCTCATTGTCCCAACTCCACAGGTTGGTCAAGGGAACTGGACACATAAGTGGAGAAGGGGAGGGACGCAGTCACTCCTTTGACTGCTGTAGGCTTTTTGCTTGCACTTTTACAGTGCTGGCAGACCTCGCCACTCAGCAGAGCTGCACGGGACCTAATGGACAGGAGGGCGCACACATTAGCATGGATTAGCTCAGATTGGCCCAGCTGGAACAGCCTTAGGGCGCTTTTATACGATCCCACTCACAAGTGGGATCGTTAAGTGCCGGCATATTCCCCCCGCCTTCCTTTGTACGCCGTGTCTGATGATCAGAAGAGCATCAGACACGGC
>QEPC01007218.1:56297-73393 GCA_003113815.1 Sphenodon punctatus
GGAGGGGGCCAGGGAGTGAGAGAGAGGCGGGGCCTCTCCCTCACTCCCTGGTCTAGGCGGACAATGGCCAGGAGCTGGGGGCTCTGAGCATGGCCCCCTCCCAGGAGTGGGGCCCAGGGCGGCCGCCCTGAACTGCCCCATGGTAAGGCCGGCCCTGCTTCTCTGGCTTGCAACCATCATAAATGTCACACCGGAGGTAGGACCATGGTGGGCAAACCTACTCTGGCCACCTTACTGTAGGTGAGAGGTTGAGGGCAATGCTAGGTAGTTAAAAAGTGTTTAGGGAGTTAGCCTTAGTAAGCTAGGTTAGGGAGTAAGGCACTTATCCCTAGGCCCAGCTTAGTTGTCTTGTTCAGCTTAGCACATGACCAAGCACATGGCGGAAGGGGCTTACAACATCAGTTTTTTGTGATCCAGGCCTTCTAGTAGATACAACACAGGGAAAAGATACAGAGAAGAAATAAAAGGGAAGATAGTGAGATATATAGAAAGGAGAATGAAGGAGAAGAGAAGCAAGGGATAACTGTAGCAGTGATCCAAAATGAGAGAATAGCTTCTCTCCTAGTGATATTGAACACAAAACTAACACGCCAAACAGATATTTAAAGAATAGCTAAGAGTGTGGGTAGTAAATAAAAACCTTATGTCATTCATGGTCGTTGTGCAAACCTTCCAGTAAAATGAATAGGGGACCAACTGTGGACCCAGGATGTATTAAACCCCAAATTCGTACCCAGCCCACTGACATCCGTGGTTTAACATGAAATCCAGTTACATGAAATTTGACAGAAATCCCTGGAAATTAGGGATAAATACTGCTGGGGGATTCTGCTTGTGGGGTCCTTTGTCCCTTGAAATAGTTTGTCCTTGAGAGTAGCATGTGTACAATAGCTCTACAAGGAAATAAGTCCCCCAGCCACACAGCATCCCAGACCCTTTCACACATCATCCAAGACCGGAACTGTTACCTATGTATTATGGTTAAAGAACTGCATGCTGGGATATGGCCCCACAATGCAAAGCTATGCTGGGGTGCCATACGGAGCAGGTAAGCAAGTAAGGGCAAAGCTACAATAGGGGCAAGTGGTGCAGGCCCGTGTTCCCTAGTGCAGCTTCAGTGTGCATCTCTCTACTGGAAGGACGAGTAAGGGGGAATCCATTCTAGCTTCTGCACCCGGGCCCATTCCAACCTAGCTATGCCCCTGTAAGAAAGAGGTAATTAATGTGACAAGAGAGGGAAACTGATTGAGTGATGGCTGCAGAGAAGGGTTATTTGGCCTGGGAGTAAAGTATTGCTGGGAAATAATCCCTCTTAGTCGTGTTTTCTCAGTCTGTCTGTAGATCCAGGCAGAATCACTACAATGGTCACTATTTTTAATAAGGAAGATTTTTTTCTCAACCATCAGAGGTAGAAACTTGCATTCTTTTTTAAAATCAAAGTTTGGATTCTCCAAATGTGACCATGTGATGTGTGCTGTTCATATGCATCAGATCTAGCTTAGGGACCATATACTTTACCCCATACCTCTGTTTTAAGAACTCCAGGCCCAGTTTCCTGGCATAATACACACTTCAGGTAAAAACAAATGAGACGTTGACCCATGTTGGCCTGCTGTGTCCTGGGACTCACCACACGTGTAGTCCCGCGCTACCAGATGTTGGCCTAGACTGCCCCACGGTAGGTAGGTGACTGGCCTGCGCTGTGTCCTTAGAAAATCTTTAAGCACGCAACCCAGGACAAGAGATGCCTATGTGGTCCAACACAGGACAGCACATTTGTTCAGCCCTGCCATCCCTGCCTTAGGGCTTGGGCTGCCATGACTGGCCGCCATGAATGTCCATCATGGTAGGGGCGGCCACCTGCACGTTCGTTGAGTTCCCCACCCTACCCAGGGTGTGCAGGATGGCTCTCTGGATGTGGACATGTTTGTTCAGTGCACCTCCCTGACCCGGGGAGGAGTGGCCACTGTTTCTCATCCTTGGTTGGGCTGGAGAGCCACCACACTGAACACACATTTGTTTTTACATTTGTAAAGTGAATTTTCAAATACCTAAGGATGTTACAAAATGTAAAAGCATCTGATGCTCAAATAATCCCTCCTTAAGCTTTGAGCCTAGCTAAATAAGTTCTGCCGTTAGTCAGAACTCACTGATTCAAATGGATAAGGAAGACTTTTTCATGTCCAGCAGCACCTGAAGTGGAAGGGTATAAGAAAATTGAGACCAAAAAACATAAGAAAAATGGCACAAGAGACAGAGATTATGGGAACACAGGAATGAATCTGTGCATCTTCCTTTTATTCTAATCTATGGCCTAACCATCTAGTCTGTGGGTGATACCATATGGTATATTAGCCATGCAAGACTTGCAATTGTGTGTTCATCTCTAATCAAGAATGCACAGCACCAAGCACACTTGGTAGTGCAACATATGACATGATATGGAATGGTATGAAATAACTGTCAGGTTGCGGCGGTGACCAGGAGTGCCTTTCATCAACTCCATCTGGTGATAAGGCTGTGATCTTTTCTTTCTGTCTCGGATCTGGCCAGCATCCTCCATGCTTTTATTGCCACGAGGCTAGACTACTGCAACGCACTCTGCGTGGGGCTGCCATTGGTGACTGTTCTAAAGCTGCAGCTGGTGCAGAATGTGACAGCACGGCTCCTTTCAGTGCTCTGGAGTCTGCACTGGCTTCCTATAGCTTTCTGGGCACAATTCAAGGTGCTAGTTTTGACCTTTAAAGCCCTAAACAATTTGGGTTCCATATATCTGAAAGACTGGGTGTTTTTACACACACATTTCTCCTGCATGTTTGCTGTTACAGCCTGAACTTTCTGTGTGTCTAAATCACTCAGCCAGAACTTGAACATCTGGTTCTTTGAACTTCTGCATAGAACTTTTGTGTGTAAAAAGTTCTCCTAGCAAACTGCTTTGCTCCTGTCATGTCTACAGCTGTGGCTACTTTAGGCTGCCTCAGGGCACTGTGTGTGTGAAGAAGATTGAAAAACCTGGAATTTTAAGGTGTGTGTAAAAATGCCCACTATCTCTCCTTCCATGCTCCACTGCGATCCCTGCATCTTTGCCCTGGGCCGCGTAAATACTAAGGCAGACCCTGGGGCAGTTGTTCCACTCTCCTCCCCAGAGACGAAGTTTCAGGGTCTGAAGCGTCACATGCCTCTTGCGTGTACTCTAACCTATGGCCCAACCAGCTAGTCTGTGGGTGATACCATATGTTATATTAGCAAGCCAATCTTGTCCGTATGACAAAGGCCCACATTGGCCCTTTCACACAGACACTCTAACACTGATCAAATGGGTGTTACATTTTATTATACATGTTGCAGGACTGCAGAGGTGCTCTATGGGTGCCCTGCAACATGTATAATAAAATGTAATCGCTATTTTATCAGTGTTAGAATGGGGCCATAGAGGAGTCCTTGCCCCAGAAGTCCACTAGAGTCTGAGCTTGAGCATATTCTGGGGACAGTATAAAACCTCTCTGTTTGGCAGAGCTTTTGGCAGGTGGGGATCGGCAGGCTGGTGGCTGGATTTTGGGGGGTGAGAGTAGGACTTTTTAGGGAATTTTAGTGTATTGTTTTTTATTTTTACTATTTTAAAAAAAGAAAAAAATTGTAAGCTGTCCTGAGACCTACAGGAAGGGGAATTATTTAAAATAATTTTTTAAAAACCCAACAACTTCAAAACGTGAATCTGACTGTATGCCAAATCTAGGGTGGCTGCTCCAAATAAAACTAGAGCAGCTACCTCTGGTTTCAGTCCCATGCGTAGCAAGTTTAACATGTGGAACTGGTTCTCTGCAGCGGTCCTGGTTGCCTCGGGTACCTGATGGCAGACTGGGAGGAGCTCCTGCCTGCCAGGAATTAGCACTGATTCCTGGCAGGTGGAGCCATCTCATCTAGTCCTCATGCAGGCAAGCTAGTGCCTTTCCAGCTAGGGTTGCTGGGGGAAGAGCCATGGTCCCGGATGCTCTCTCACGTCTGAAGCACATGCAGTCACATGTTTCTTTCCATGCCCTTGCTATGAGGGTTGAGCTGTGCATTTGTGGAGCCGTGCTTGATGCAGCCACATGAGACACTTACTGCAGTTTGGGCAGCCTGACCCCACTTTAATCATCGTTGCCCTGTGATGCAGTGTGTGTCTGGTGGCTGCCAGATATTCGCTCCACCGTGTGGTGGAATGGGCAGCTGGCTGTTATGCCCTGTATCCTTGGAAAATGCTGGTGACGCAGCATGTAGAAGTCTTAGGCAGCATGGGGTAAGGCTGCCCAATGTATAGTAGGGACACTGTTGCTTGTGGAGCCGGTCCCCATCTACCCCGCCATGCAGCGAAGCCCTCCACAGGGCTTTCAGTGGCAGATGCTGTTGCCAGGCACATGTGGCTATGTCATGAGCATAGCAGCCCTGAGATGCCTTTGGTGGGAAGGGCTGAGTTATGTTCTGGTCACCCCATCTCAAAAAAAACATAGCTGAACTAGAAAAGGTACATAGAAGGGCAACAAAAATGATCAAGGGCATGGAAGGGCTCCCGCCTCCCGTATGAGAGGAGATATGATAGAGGTCTATAAAATCATGAGTGGGGTGGAACTAATAAACAAGGAGCAGTAATTTACCATCTCAGCTAGTACTAGAACTAGGGAACACTCCATGAAACTCATGGGTAGCAAGTTTAAAACAAAGAAAAGAAAATATTTTTTCACTCAGCGTATAATTGGGTTATGGAAGCTACTGCCAGAGGCTGTGGTAAGGGTCATTACTATAGCTGAGTTTAAAAGAGGTTCGGACAAGTTTCTGGAAGATAGGTCCATTAGCAGCTATTAGCCAGACAGGATCAGGGAACATGACGGGAGCTGGGGGAAAACAACAGGGAATGGCTCCCCCATTGTGACTTGTTGGGTGCTTCTCCCAAGCTACCGTGATTGGCCACTGTCGGAGACAGGATGCGGGGCTAGATGGACCATTGGTCTGATCCAGTATGGCACTTCTTATGTTCTTATGTTCTTAATACATTTAAAGGAATAATAAAAAAAAGGCCATTCAACCATGCATATAGTCAGCACCTCTGCCCACTCTGGGGCATGGCAGGACCTCCAACAGTGGCCCACCCATCTTCCCCATGGGGGGAGGGAAGACACTCTCTGCCCTGGTCTCCACATTGGGTCCGCAGTGGCATGTGGCACACGGGGGATTGGGCCCACCCGGCTCAAGTGACTGCACCCACTCCGTAGCCATATTAGAAAACCAGCTTCTTCCATGTGGGTACCAAGTTTCACAATGGGTGAAAACAGACATGACGCTAACCACCCTTTAACCACCCTTGGTCATTATTTATGCATGTTGCAGGGCTGTATTGGTGCCCTATGCAGCCCTAAAACATGCATAAATGACCACCAAGGGTGGTTAAAGGGTGGTTAACGTCATGTCTGTTTTCACCCAATGTTACTGATAGAGCCTCCTGTACATGTTTACCTTTTAAAAATGATTCTCTGTGTTTGTTCTGAGCATGCTGGCTCATTCTATTGGAAGGGGTAATGTCATATTGAAGTCTTTTGTGTGGTGCCAGTTTTTCTGGCATTCTGTACCTTACAAAGGAGTGTTGTTTTGTCGGGCATTTGGCAATGCTTCTTGAACCTGTAGATTGGAAATCTCAAAGAACTTTGAACAACCATCCACTGGTTAGTCATCTGTCAAACTGAAATATATCAGACACAATGATTTGTTTGGGGCAGGCTGACTGATCACATATTCTCTTTTGCTGTGACTTCTTAGGGAAATCACAGGTGTTATCCTTGCATACTGCATCTCCTCATTCATCCTTGGCCAAAAGTTGTCTTGCATTTCCCTTTTAAGAGCATTGTCTGTCCTTTCTTATTGCCTCTTCTAATACTTCTAACATTTTTTTCTTACTCACTGGTAGATTCTGTTGCAGATATGACATGGAATTTATATACCTATCTAGACAGACAAATAAATAAATACACACATTCATATATAAATACACAAACACCTTTTTCATTAGAGCTGGTTTGAATGAGCCATTCCAATTTCACAGACTTTTCCACGAAATTGTAATAGCTTATTAAACTTCCAACTGGACGATTTTTCAAATGCTCAAAATGGCAGCAGCCATACTGAGCATGTGCATGTTTATTTATTTATTTATTTATTTATTTATTGTGGGGTGTGATCCCCTACTCATCGGGCAGCAGGACGGCAGACAGGACAGCACCGGGAGGGGTGAGTGGAGCCCCACCGAGGTGACAGAGGAGGCAGTGGCGATCAGCTGGGAGCCACCGTCGGAGCCGGCGGACATGGGGGGCGGGGCCAAAAGCAGAAGCAAACGGGGCTAGGAGAGAAAGGGCGGGCATGTGCAGGACGGGGGCAGAGGGGTCCTCGGTGGAAGGAGGGGCCAGAGAGGGAGAAGCAGAGCCCTGTCTCACCCATGCTGCACTCAGACGCCGAAGGAACTGAAGCCTTGTCCACGGCCCAGCTGGAGTCACGACAGGACCAGGGCTGAATTCGGACACCGGAGGAGCTGAAGCCTTGTCCACGCCCCGCTGGAGGCACGCCGACAGGGCTCGGCTCAGGGAAGTGACTGGGAAGGGAACATTGGGGGATGGACAGAGTTGAGAGGGAAAGGGAGAGGCCCGAGGAACCCCGTGGCGCAACGTGGGTCCAGGCCCTCAAAACCCTCCAGGGGAGCCGGGACTTGGGGAAGGGGAAACCAGGTAGGTCCGGGCCCGAGTCCGCGGCACAGGGACCGACACTGGAGAGTTGGCTACCTTCCCCTCTCCTCCTGCCCCAGCCGGAGAGTAAAGGGGCTGAAGCGCCCCGGAAGCACTCCCTCGGGATGCTTCCTGGGTACATCCCTAGCAAGAAGGGTATAACTGGCATAGTCGGCAGGGTCCTCCTGAAGGGGCAGATACAGGGGCCCATGGACTCTCAGGCAAGCTCTAGCCCTATGGGCGGGGAGGGCCTCATACAGTGGGTGATGGAGAATCACCAGGTACAGATGGAGCGGCAGCAGGGGTTTTTCCAGCAGCTGTCCGCCGAGGTGGCTAACGCCCAGGTGACCTCCCAGGCTAGGCTCACAGAACAATTATCGGCCTTAATGGCCCCGGCCTTAACAACCCTAGCGGAGTGTGTCAACAGTTCCCGGAACCCTCAGAACCCCCAAATGCGCCTAGCAAAGATGACAGCCACCGATGACCCCGAAGCTTTTATTAATGTCTTTGAACGGGTCACAACCGCAGCTAAGTGGCCTGCTGACCAGTGGGCTCTCTTCCTGGCCCCAGTACTGTCAGGGCCGGCCCAGGCCATTTACGACTGGCTCGACCCCGCAGAAGCTGCGGACTTTCAAAAGGTTAAAACAGCAATACTGCGAGGCCTAGATATCTCGGAGGAGACCTATCATAAACGGTTCTGGGAGGAAAAGTATACCCAGACCTCCAGCCCCCGCAATGTGGCCCAATGGTTAAGGACACATGCCACGAGGTGGCTAAAACCACAGGCCCGGACCGCCAGGGAACTAATGGAGCTGATCATGGTAGAACAGTTCACGCAGATCCTTCCCCCCGGAGGGAGGGCCTGGGTGTCCCGACATCGTCCAGCCACGCTGGAGGAAGCTATGACTCTGATGGGGAACTATGAAATCTTTGAGGCTGCACAGGGGGGGCGGGAAATGGCAAAGGAACAAAAAGGGGGCCTGTGGGGTTACGGAGGGAAGGACCCGGGGCCCAGTGTTCTCGGGGGTAAGGACCCCAGAAGGGAGGTCCCTAAAGGGAGCGAGGGAAAAGAGTATGGACCAGGCGGAAGGCACCCCTCCCCCAGGAGTTACCCGGGGGGGGCGCCGAAGCCCAAAGGCCTCAATGGTAGCCCCGGGAGCATGGGGGGCCCGGGGGACCAACGGCTGTGTTACCAGTGTGGGAAGCCCGGACATATCCGGAGAGACTGTCCCATGATGGACTGCACCTATGCAGAAGGTTGGATGGGGGTGGGTCACGAAGGCGGGACACCTAGCCACCTCGTATCCGCCTGGATAGGGGGCTGAGAGTATAGGGCCCTGTTAGATACAGGGTGTACCCACACCCTGGTGCGGGAGGGCCTGCAGGGTTTGACCAAAGCAGGGCCTCCTTATATAGAACTAAGGTGTGTTCACGGAGATGTTAAGACTTATCCTACCTGCCAAGTCCACCTGTGGGTGGAGGGCAAAGGACTTCCTAAGCGCATAGGGGTCATCCCCAGGCTAGCCTACGCGATAGTGATAGGTCGAGATTGGCCTTATCGGGAGGAGTTGTTGAGTCGGCCAGAAGGCTATATAGGAGAAGAAGATAGCCCCCACCCCGCAGAGGTTTCAGGGCTACCTCAGGGAGAACAAAACACGGGGCCATGGACTACGCCGTGGCTGGTAAGCCCGGAAGAGATTATTCGGACACAAAGAGAGGACCCCCTGTTGCAGAGGGCATACGAACAGGTAGGAGTCATTAATGGGGTGGAGAGGAACACGGGAGACCGTAACCGGTATCCCCGATTCGAGTTAGTGCAGGAACGATTGTACAGGGTGGATCGAGACAGGAACACGGGAGATGAGGTATATCAGCTAGTGGTACCCCAGCCGGAAAGAAAGAGCATTCTCCAACTGGCACACAAACACCCTTACGGGGGGCACTTAGGGCCTGAGAAGATGTTCGCAAGAATCGTCGCCCGTTTTTACTGGCCCGGGATACGCGAGGGGGTTAGGAGGTTCTGCATCTCCTGCCCAGACTGTCAGCTAACCTCCAAGAGGAAAGTGGCGCCCGCTCCCTTGATTCCCCTCCCCATAATAGGGACCCCTTTCGAAAGAATAGGGCTGGATATGGTGGGGCCCTTAGAACCCTCTTCGGAGGGTCACCGATATATCATGGTAGTGGTGGATTACGCTACCCGATACCCGGAAGCCGTGGCCCTCCGGTCCACTAAGGCCCCCGTGGTAGCTAGAGAACTGCTGACCGTCTTTTCCCAGGTTGGGTTCCCCCGAACCCTGATAACAGACCAGGGGACCAATTTTACGGGGAAACTAATGAAACAGCTGTGTAAGCTAATGAAAGTAAAACATCTCAAAACTTCGGTGTACCATCCCCAAACGGATGGGTTGGTGGAAAGGTTCAACCAAACCTTGAAAGGGATGCTGAGACGGTTTGTGAGGGAGGAACCCCGGGCGTGGGCAACCCTCCTGCCGGTTCTCCTATTTGCATACAGGGAGGTACCCCAGAGCTCCTTGGGATTTTCCCCATTCGAGCTACTGTATGGGCGACAGCCCCGGGGGTTACTCGACATGGTCAAAGAGGCCTGGGAAGCCCCCGGGGCCGAGCCCGTCAACCAGATTCAGTACATTACCCAGCTAAGCGAGCGGTTAGCTAGGGTGGCAACCTTCACCCAGAAACATTTAGGGGAGGCCCAGCAGAAGCAAAAGCAGGGATATGATAGACGGGCCAAACCTCGCCAGCTCCACCCGGGCCAGAGAGTCTTGGTGTTATTGCCCACGTGCGACTCCAAACTCCTGGCCACCTGGCAGGGCCCGTATGAAGTTGAGGCCAAGGTAGGAGAGGTTAACTATGTGGTAAAGCAGCCGGGAAGATGGCCCGAACGACAAACCTATCACATTAACCTCTTGAAGGAATGGCAGGAACGAGAGGGCCCTAGAACCCTAGGAACTCCCGAGTGGGGCCTGGGCGGAGAGGCGGCCTACAGCTCTCCCGTAGGGGAAGAGCCGCTGCCCATTCAGGTAGGGGCCAACTTGGACGGACGGCAGCGAGCCCAACTGGGGACCCTGATAGAGGAGTATAAGCAGGTGTTCACGGCCAAACCAGGATACACCTCACTGATGCAGCATGATATTTGCACGGAACCCGGGCGGGTCATACGAGAACCCCCCCGGCGGACATCCCCCCACAAGTGGCAGCTAGTGGAAAAAGAAGTTAAGGATATGCTGGCCTTGGGGGTTATAGAGGAATCTTACTCCCCTTGGCGGAGTCAACCCGTGCTGGTGGGCAAACCGGATGGGACAACACGATTTTGTATAGACTTTAGGAAGGTGAATGCAATCTCCTGGTTTGACACCTATCCTATGCCCAGGGTTGACACCTTGTTAGAGACCATAGGGAAAGCAGCCTACTTGTCAACTCTTGACCTTACGAAAGGGTACTGGCAGATTCCCTTGACAGCTAGGGCCAAGGCAAAGACAGCCTTCGCTACTCACCTAGGCTTGTTCCAGTTTGTCAGGATGCCTTTTGGGCTACATGGGGCCGCGGCTACCTTCAAAAGGCTAATGGACCGGGTGTTGCGCGGTCATGGAAGGTATGCTGTGGCCTACATTGACGATATTATAGTATTCAGTCAAACCTGGGAGGAGCATGTTCAGCACCTAAAGGCTGTAGCGCAGGCCTTGGGACAAGCCGGCCTGACAGCCAACCCGAAAAAGTGCAAAATAGGCCTTCGGGAGGTGCAATACCTAGGGTATATGGTAGGGAAAGGGTGCATCCGCCCGGTGTGGGAAAAGATACGCGCCCTGCAGAACTGGGAGTTGCCTAATACCAAGACCCAGGTCCAGCAGTTTTTGGGCTTGGCCAGTTATTACCGAAAGCATGTCCCCCATTTCGCCACCATAGCCTCTCCTTTAACTAAACTGACCCGGAAGAAATAGCCCAAGGTAATACAGTGGACAGAGGAGGGGAAACGGGCCTTTGTCACGTTGAAAAGGACACTGTGCAAGGCTCCAGTCCTCCACAGCCCTGACTTTACCTTGCCCTTTGTGGTGCAGACGGACGCGTCCAGTGTAGGATTGGGGGCAGTCCTCTCTCAGGTGGTAGAGGGGGAGGAACACCCTGTGGCCTACATTAGTAGGAAGTTGGACCTACGGGAACAGGCCTACGCCACCATTGAAAAGGAGGCGTTGGCCATCCACTGGGCCGTGGGCTCCCTCCGGTATTATTTATCGGGGGCCCCATTCCAGGTGGTCACAGACCATGCCCCACTACAGTGGTTGGAATCAATGAAGGAGAATAATGCACGATTGATGCACTGGTACCTGGTCTTACAACCTTTCTCCTTCACAATCTCCCATAGGGTGGGGCGCCGCCACGGTAACGTGGACTTTTTTCATGACAGGGCCCGTCCGCCCCTTGCATCCCGCAAGACCCGGCCGGGCTCTTGCTGATGGGGGTGTGTGATCCCCTACTCACCGGGCAGCAGGATGGCAGACAGGACAGCACCGGGAGGGGTGAGTGGAGCCCCGCCGAGGTGACAAAGGAGGCAGTGGCAATCAGCTGTGAGCCGCCGCTGGAGCCGACGGACGTGGGGGGCGGGGCCAAAAGCGGAAGCCAAACGGGGCTAGGAGAGAAAGGGCGGGCACGTGCAGGACGGGGGCAGAGGGGTCCTCGGTGGAAGGAGGGGCCAGAGAGGGAGAAGCGGAGCCCTGTCTCACTCGTGCTGCACTCGGACGCCGAAGGAACTGAAGCCTTGTCCACGGCCCAGCTGGAGTCACAACAGGACCCGGGCTGAACTCGGACGCCGGAGGAGCTGAAGCCTTGTCCATGCCCCACTGGAGGCACGCCGACAGGGCTCGGCTCAGGGAAATGACTGGGAAGGGAACATTGGGGGAGGGACAGAGTTGAGAGGGAAAGGGAGAGGCCCGAGGAACCCCGTGGCGCAACGTGCGTCCAGGCCCTCAAAACCCTCCAGGGGAGCCGGGACTTGGGGGAGGGGAAACCGGGTAGGTCCGGGCCCGAGCCCACGGCACAGGGGCCGACACCAGAGAGTGGGCTACCTTCCCCTCTCCTCCTGCCCCGGCCAGAGAGTAAAGGGGCTGAAGCGCCCCAGAAGCACTCCCTCGGGGTGCTTCCTGGGTACATCCCTAGCAAGAAGGGTACATGGGGCTTCTGTTTTTTGCATAAAAGGGGATTATTGCATTCTCACAGGTACTAATCCCCACAATAACAAAGCCATGATTGCATTGTGCACATTTTCCTGCCTCCCCCAGTACCATGTGAAAGCAGCCTTATTGTGCTGAGAAAATGTTGGCCAGTAATGTACTGCTTTTTGAATGTGCTGATTCAGCAAGGCATTTAGTACATGGCTAGTCAATGTGCTTACAGACCTTGCTGAATTGAGATTTAAAAGTGTCACGAGATCTACTTGGACAGCTACCACAGATGGACAGAAGAGACCTAGCTTTAATTTCTTCTCCAGTCAGGATGGTAGGATATTACTCCACTCCATGTTTGCTTTTGCATGACCAAACAAGGGTACAAGGCAGCAGAAAATCATGCCCAGACTTGAAATCATTTTTCCAGGGCCACACCATGGTCAGTGGCTGGCCCAGCAACGTGATCTGGTTTTCTTAATACCTAGTCCTTTGCTTTAACCACCAGACACAGCTTCTCTCCCCAAAATAAGAGTGAAGAAAGATATCCTTCAAAATGAGAAAATTCAAAAACTGCCAACAGATATTTTATTTATTCTTAAAGTACAAAAATAGCTCACTTTGAGGCTGAGAAAAAGTTGAAGAAATTTTAATTTATTTGACAAAGTCAGAAGTGCCCGAACACTGGGGCTTTGTGAGTGAAATGCCTACTCAGTCATGAATGCCATGGTGGTGCAATATGCTACTGGCTTCTTGCTTGAAGTAGGCATGCTTTTCCTAAGCCATTTGCTGAAGTATTATCTGATACAGTACTTTAACCAGGCTCTTCAGATTGGACTCTAAAATAAGAGCTTTTAAACGCTTGAAAGAAAATTCCTGTGTCTCTGCCCAGTCCCCTAGCTTTTCCAGCAGTTCCCTAGCTTTCCTCTCATTGGCCATTTTTACACAGATGCTCCCCTCCCCCACCACTGGGTGTGCGGGAGGGTGATAGATGTGTTTGGGCATCCGTGAAAACAGCACGGTGGTGGGTGGGTGGGTTGTTCGACGAGTGTTTGTCCGTGCGAACACTACGGGTAGTGGGTGGAGGTGTGTGTGCTCTCTAGATGCACACCCATCTCTACCCACCTCCACCCATCACCCACCCACGGAGCCATCCGAAAAAATGGAGGAGGCTCCATGGGTGGAAGTGGGTGGGTGTCCGTGGGAAAGGGCACACACCCACCTCCACTCACTGTGGCAGCACACTGTGGCAGCACACAACCCCCCCCCCCCCCCACTGCCCGTGTAAAAATGACCTTTAATGTGAGCTATTCCAACTCACATACCTTTTGGTCAAAGGAAATTTTCTAAACCCCCTGAAGGCGTCCAAAGTGGACTTTCTCCCTTACCTGCTCCATCCTCAGAGATTTCCCCACATATCCAAAATGCCCTGTGCCCTTTTAACTGAAGGTGTTTACTCCTTACTCTCACAGCTAACCTCAAGTTTTGTTCCTGAGAAGGCAGGCTATGTAGGTTGCCACAAGACAATGCAAGTTGATTTTTCCCTGCAGATTTAATGCCCTAGTTCTGTGTTACCACTTCCAGCACAGCAAGGAGATACCAAAGCTGAATTTTTATCTGAGATCAGCTTTGGAGTGCTAGTGCTAGGGACTCTGGATCTGATAGTCTCTTAGCCATTTGTATTCTTCAACTACAGTTTTAATCATGGAAACTAGTGATTTGTCTTTGGACAGATCCAGTCTTTAAAATGTCATTTGTTCTGTATATAGTACATTTTGAGTAGATTTATGACCAAACAAGTAGGGTGTGCACCCCCGGCCCCCATGTCATTTTCATTTTTCATTTTTGCTTTTGTTATTAAAAAATGTCATTTTTGTTATTGTTATTAATGACAATGTCATTTTCATTTTTGTTGTTATTGTTTTTATCATTTTAGTATAGTTTTTGATATCATTTTTATCGGTATTGGTATCATTTTTGTTATTGGTATCAATATTCATTAGCGTTATTGATATCATTATAGATATCGGTACCATTTTAAACAAAGATTTTATTTTTGGTATTAGTATCATTATTGATTCCTGCGCATAACTAATATTTATCTAAATCTAAGGGAGACAGGGGAAGGGGAAAGGAAAACTATCTATTATCTAATCAATTATCTATATAACTATTCTAATCTAATCTAATCTAATGTATATGTCTATGATAGATAGATAGATAGATAGATAGATAGATAGATAGAGGGTATTTTCAGACGTTACGAGAGCATGCTCAACCACAGTCAATACCCTGTGGTGGGGAATGGCCTCGTAATGTCTGTTGGGGAACCGGAAGTTCCCCCCCAGATGTTAACCATGCTCAATCGCAGCGGGGAATCACATTCACCATGCCATCGGCAGAACTGGTGGGGCCGGTGCCGATCGCACGGTGAATGTGATTCCCCACCATGATGAAGGGGCCCGTCTCGTCTGGACGGCAACCACAACCCGGAATCCCCGGCGGGATTCTGGGCTGTGGTCAATTCAGGCGGGCGTTGCGGCCGCATTGGCCACGGTGCCTGCCCGTCTCCCCAGAGGGCGGGCAGTGGGGGAGCGGGGCCGTGCGGCCACACGTTGCACCGAGTGGCCCCGCCCCCTCCCCGATTCCCTGCCGGGATTATGTTGGACGTGATGGACTGATTCCGGTGGGGAATCAGAAGGGTGATTCCGGGATGGGGAGAATGCCGCCCCGTCTCGTCTGAAATCACCCCGATAGATAGATATCTAATCTATACTACCTATCTCTATATAATGTACAGGGGAGAAAAGGGCAGGGAAAGGGAAAAGGTAAAATGTAGGGTATGAGGAAGGAAAGGTATTGGTGGGAATATCTAATAATTAAATAATACAATGAGGGCTAGGGAGGATTTTTTATGTGCAAGCACCACAATTCTGTAAACACAACCTGACAAGCAGAGCTCTCACACAAGGGAGAGAAAAAACCTGGCCCTCCCATTATAAAGGGTTGAAGTGCCCTCCCCCAGGCCCCCTCTGATTGGTTGTGGGAGGCAGCAGGCATTGAAAAATCACAGAGTCCCATGAGACTGCTAGGGCCTGCTTGCACTGCTCATTGGCCAGTGATACATCCATCAGATACTGCTGAGCTGCTCACCCCTCCCAACACAGGCACAGTTCAAGAGTTCAACCCTGTTAAGACTCTGAGATGTCTGCTCTCTCCTCCCCTCAGTCTCTACATTTTCTCTCCAAAAACCAACTGCCACAGCACTAATAATAATGACAATGATAACGACATTGTCGTTTTTGTTTCTTGTTCTCATTTTTGTTCTCATTTTTGTTATTGTCTTTGGTATTGTTTTTGGTATCGGTATTCTCGGTTGTCATTTTTGGTATTCTCGGTTATCGTTTTTGTTATCATCATTATTCTCAGTTGTCATTTTCATTATTGCAATAATAAAAACGAAAACAACAATTTTCGTTATCATTATTGTAATAATGAAAATGACATGCACACCCCTCAAGCGGCAATCAAACAGTGTCACTACAGTTGGCCACCATAGCAAATTACACTCATTTTTTCTATGAGACTAATTTTTTAGTGCTTGCTTATCCAATCACTAACTCCACAATAACAATTCCTTAACTCACCATAGCATTGTTTTTGTTTTTGTTCATATGTTAAGTGAGGTGAAATATGAAATTATATCCCCAGAAGAAACATGGGTAGTAAAGTGAGATGAATTTCTTACTCCAGAGAAACTGCCTATGGGAACAGAAGTTAGTTAGCATAGACAACCTGGCACAGAAACCCCACTTCCCAGAATGCACTAAGATTTACACCTGGGGTAGCCTCCTCATTCCATGCTCATAAGAACATTTGCAAGTGAGGGAGTTACTGTAAAATACTTACCTCAGCTCAGTGGTATAACAAGGATGTCTCAGATTGCCGGGGTGGGGTGGGGGCAGGGGCACCTACAGAGGCAGTTTCCTTTGTGGGAGCACAACGAGGAGTAATGAAGCAGCTTGCACTGTAAACTTGCATTTCTGGATAAAAGCATGAAATTTTCCACATGTGCTCTCTCTCTCTCTAACATCATATTCTGAAGTAAGACCCAGCTGTCTGCCATCTTGATTTTAACATGCCATTCCTCAAGACTTGAAATTATCAAAACAAAGCCTATAGCAGGCAGTATTAATTACAAATATGTCATGTTTGGGCTCATTTGAAATGAAAATGGAAGATGGAGTATTTTGGCTAACTGTCCGCCATCCTGATTTCAAGATGGTGCCCCTCAAAACTTGGAATACTTAAAATTAATTGTATATCAGGCAATATAAATGGCAAATATGTAATATTTGGGTTTACTTTAAATGGTAAATACTAGTCAACGTGGTGTTTCAAAGATTTTGGGATGTGTGATTTGGTTTAATGATTATTCAAAGAAACAGAGTGAAATTGTTTCAAGAGACACAAAGCAAAGATCCAAAGAAAATAAAAACACAACTTAAATTTTAAAAACAACAACATGAAAGCCTGTTTGCCAAGCTGTACATCATTTGTCAGTAGAGAGGATACAACTTGGATGACTTCTTCAAGCATGAGGATCAAGCATTCCCACCATCACTGTCAGATTGTCAGGGCCGTCCCTGCCACTAGGCAGACCTAGGCAGCTGCCTAGAGTGGCAGATTGGGGGGGAGCGGCGGGCAGGAAACAGAAGGTTGCTACCTTGTAAACAAGGTTCTTCGAGATGGCTCCAAACATTCTCACAAATGGGTTTACGCTTCCCTTACCAGCACATACCAAGCTCACTAATTTAAAAACCACTTGACGTTCATGCGCCCCCACACTATATAAGGTACCTTCCCACCTAAGCCCAACAGTTCCTTCCAACCCTAAGCGATTATGAAGAAAATTCCATGTGAGGCTGGAAGGGTGGGCATTTTTGAGACTGTTGGGAGCCATCTCAAAGAACCTTGTTTACAAGGTAGCAACCTTCTGTTCTTCTTCGAGTGGCTCCTCCCATTCTCACAAATGGGAGAGTACCAAGCTTAGAAATAGGCAGTGGGGGAATTTTCTATCAAAAATCAAACTTAATGCATACTGCATGCAAAAGAACAAGAGTTTATTATGTAGTAAAACAGGTAAGTATATTTACAGGGAACCTCTACATATAGT
>QEPC01007218.1:79050-113697 GCA_003113815.1 Sphenodon punctatus
ATTCAAATGCACGAGGCCAGTATGAATTTTGACCACAAGCAATTAACGTTTAAGCTGCAATAACTTTTTATTTTCCTGATGGATATTTTTCAAACTTTGTGGATATGATGGTCCTCACAATTTACAGCCATGATGAAATTTTCAGAAATGTAGGCCAAGCGGTTTTTGCAAAATTGGGGCTTCAGCAGTCGCCTGTTTATAATGAAGAGTGGCTGTACATTTAAGTATTCAGGCAGCTGCCGCTGCCTGAAAATACATACACAGTTTCTGAATCCCTCCTGCAGCCTGCTAAAACCCTCCAGCTCAGGAAACACCCTCTGAACAGGTTTTCACCTGGTTTACTCTCTGGTTTTCGCTGATGTAGAGCTCGCTCCAGCTCCTGCCTCATCACAGTTTCTCCCTCTCTAGGGTTTTTCATTCACTTCTCCCTCTGTTGGGTTCCTCACTTGGCTTCTCCCTATAGGATTCCTCGCTCTGACTTCTCCCTCTCTAGGTTCCTCACTTGCTATTTTCCTTTAATTCTCATTTGTTTCTTCTTCAGACTCTCTAGGCTTCATGTATTCTACAAGAGCAGTACTTTTAGTATTTTCACCTCCTTGCGGAGGGCTGGTTCTCTCTCACTAGATCTCTCATGTTTCCATATATTTTCTCTATCCCATCTCCTGTAAGAGTCAACTTGTTGAGATGACCTGCTCCCTCCTCTCCTGCACTAGTGCTTCTTCACTATGCTGGGCTGGAGTGTGTGGCCTGTTCTCTAGGTTAGACAGAGGCATATCATGGTTTAATCTTCCCATGCTATCCAGTAGCCCTCCCAACTCACAGTCCTCTGTTTTTCTCCTGTGTTTCTCTAACCTGGGTGGATCTAGGGCCTTCCCCTTCCTTTCTGCCTTCTTGAGGCCCCATCCTGTAGGCTTCTGACCCTCCCCCTGTGGCTTCCACTTAGGGAAAGCCCTTTTAAGGTGTCCTGGGTTTTCCAATATCCAACACCTCCTCAGAGGACCCTGATCCTGCCTGGGCTTTTTCTGCTCCTCTGTTGAGCTGGAGCCTGCCTTTAGAGTCTCCCTTCCATCTGGGCCCTCTGTCATCAGCTCCTTGTCCCTTCTTTGTTTAGACCTGTCCCTTTTCCTTCTCTGGGGACACGTCTGCTGTATATGTCCCATCTTGTGGCAATCCCAACATTCTCTGGAGTTCACCGAGGCGTCCCCTCTCTGGAGCATCAGAGTCATCACATTCCGGTACAGATTCAGTATTGAGGTATCCAAAGTGTCACAGATACCTATAGGCATAGCAGGACTTTGGGGTACCCCTTTCCTTGGGTCTCCAGTATCTTCATTCTCTGGGAAGAATTTGGCGCTGCTCCCTTGCTGGCGTTCCAGGGCTCTTGCACCATGAGCCTCACTTCTATGTCTCTGTTGGTGGTCTCTAGGGGCCCTTTGGATGTGAGTCCACTGTTCAAGAGGAGTACCTGGCATTCCAATAGCTCGGGTGAATTTCTCCCAGATCCCCAGCAACAACTGTACCTGATGACTGGAGGGTAGTGAATTGAATGCCAATATTTTTAAAAGGGCTCCAGAGAAGGGCTGAAGTGGCAACTCCTTTTTCGACTCTGCTATTTCATTCCACCATTTTGGAATTGACCATGATTTTCCGCAGCTTTTCCGCTCGTATTCCACTAATTTGGAAAGTGTCGAAACAATCTCGGAAACTGTGGGAAGAAACATTGTTCTGCTACTTCACAGTGCTGGAAGAAATTGCGGAAGATAGAAACTGTAGGAACAAACTTGTTCTGCTATTTTCGCAGCCAGTGGAAGTAGCGGAATGAAAGTAGCGGAATGGCAGAAGTGGCGGAATGAAAGTAGCGGAATGAATGTCCCTAGCACACTGTGCTGCTCATTGTGGAAGAGCTTTTTCCATTGGAAAAAGGTACCATAGTGGCTTGCCATTTCAACCCTACTCCAGAGGCAATCCTGGAAACTACAGACTGGTGAGCCTGAGATTTGTGCCAGGAAAACTGGTGGAAATGGCTTTTAAGAACAGAATTACTGGGAATATTTATAAACACAACATAATGGGGAAGAGTCAACATGAAATTAACAAAGGGAAGTTTTGACTCACTAATTTATTGGAAGCAAACAGGATGTTAGGAATTATTTGCAAAGGGATAGAGAATAAAACTGAAAATATAAATCCATAGGGCGACCAAATATTGTGTGCAGTTCTGGTCACCCCATCTCAAAGAAGATATAGTAGAACTATATACGGGTGTGCTGTTCACTTTCATTTTATTTCATTTTAGTAATTAAAATTCAAAAACAGCAGGCCATGGTAAAAAAATGGACAAAAACAAAAGAAAAAAGCATCTGCTTTTGTTACCAAAATAAAAGATTAAATATGAAAATAAAAAACCCTGTGCATGTACAAAATGGTCATGGGGGGGCCATTCTGCGCATGTGCACCCTTTCCCAAAATAGCGTCAGCAGCATTTTGCATAGGGCTGATGCGGCAGCAGCTGTTACCGTGCCACGATTCCATGCCGCCATTTTGGAATTGCCCGTGCCACACTGCGGCTTTTCTGAGGACATCCCGCTAATTCCGCCGGCATTCTGCAAATTGCGGAATTGCGGAAAAATTGCGGAAACTGTCGGAAAACCGCTGTTCCGCTATTTTGTGGCGCTGACAGAATGGCGGAAGTAGCGAAAATGTCATGTTCTGCTATTTTGCAAAGTCTGTGGAAGTAGTGGAATGAAATTAGTGGAACTGCAGAAGTAGCAGAATGAAACTAGCGGAATGAAAGCCTCTGCCATGCTGTACCACTAATTGCGGAAACGCTGTTTCTGGCGGAAATAGCTACCGCTGTGACATTCCTCTACAGCCCTAATTTTGGAAAAGGGCAGCCAGTCTGCACATGCGTGGTGGCCATTCTGCGCATGTGCAGACCGGCTGCCCTTTTCCAAAAAGGTGCTAACACTGCTCGCACCATTTGGGGAAAGGGCTGCGCATGTGCAGAATGGTGTTGTTTTTTACAAAATCAAGTTTTATTTTTAATAAAAATAAACAAAAAATAAAACAAATCAAAAAATAAAAACACATGTTTTCATTTGCAAAAAACCCCCAAACAAAGGTTTTTTTTGTAAATGAATATGAAAAAGAATGATGTGCCTGCTGCACACCTCTAGAACTAGAAAAGGTACAGACTAGGACAACAAAAATGATAATAAAGGGTATAAAGAGAGGCTTGACAGGTTAGGGCTCTTAAGGTTGGAGAAAAGAAAACTTGAGAAGGTAGACTTTCAAGAATGATGTGGAATCATGAGTGCTGTGGAATAAGTAAACAGAGAATGGTTATTTATCCTTTAAAATAGTACTAGTACTAGGGGACACTCCATGAAACTAACTGGTGGTAGAATTAAAACAAATTTTAAAAAGTACTTAATGAACAATTAATTTGTGGAATTTGTTACCAGAGGATGTAGTCAAGACCAGGAGTATAGCTGGGATTAAAAAAGGATTGGATAAGTACTTTGAGAGCAGGTCCATTAGCAGCCATTAGCAAAGTAGGTTTAGGGGATGTAACTTCTTACTGTTGGGAGCTGGGAGTGGACATCAGGGAATGGATTGCCCATTGTGACCTGGCTGTGTACTTCTCCCAAGCAACAGAGATCGGTTACTGTCAGAGACAGGATGCTGGGCTTGATGGACCATTGATCTGAACCCATATGATACTACATGTGTTCTTATGTTCCAGGGTTGGCCCAAGGGTTTGAGGGGCCATGTGCCAAGTCTTGCTGCAGGGCCCCAAAGGCTAGCCGGTCTGCTGGCGGCTTTGCCACCGGCGGGTTGGCAGAACCTTATGTCTGGCAGAGCTCTAGGGAGGGGCTTGTCCATTGTAGGCGCAGCCTCCAAAAATCCAGCAACAAAGAGTTTTCAGCATTAAGATGTGATGGGCAGAACATTAGTTTACACTGGGAACTCCTTTCTGCTGAGTACAACCCTGCCATTTGGAGACTGAGAGAACCCTCCTATTAGCATCTCATCCAGTAAGTGGATGGGATTCCAGTAGGACAACTTGCTCTCTCTCCATCAGTGGTAGTGCCATAGCAGGATAAAAAAATCCTGTTCACATATTTAAAACATACAAAACCTCTGGGCCACATCAAAATAGCTGCATGCTATTAACAATACTTGATCACACAAGCACGTTCATATTTAGTAAAAATAGCATGTGAGGAGCCACTCGAAGATGAGCAGAAGGTTGCTACCTTGTAAATAAGGTTCTTTGAGATGGCGCCGAACATTCTCACAAATACATACCCTTCCAGCCTCGCATAGAATTTTTTCCTTCTATTTCTAGAAAGGGTTGGAAGGAACTGTCATTCTGAGGGGGAGAGCACTTTTTATACTACAGGAGCTTGAGACCATCATGTGGCTATTATTTGAATAGAGTGAGCATGCACAACCCAGTTGTGAGAATGTTGGGAGCCATCTCAAAAAACCTTCTTTACAAGGCAACAACCTTCTGATCAGCACATGGGCAGAGGAGCTGTTTGTAAAAAAACAGCTTTATCTCCCAGATCGCTGCTGCTGCTGCAGAGTGAGCCCGATGGGGAGGAGGGGGCATGTGTCAGCCAGCAGGGGGGGCCAGGGCAAGGGGGGGGAATCAAGCCAGGACAGGTGGCTGCCAGGGCTTTGCTACCAATGGGGGTTGGGGGGAAATTTAAACTGCAGGGTCCGACTCCATCTCCGAGGTGCGGGGCTCCTCCCTCGGAGGCTGCTGTGGGGCCATGTGCCTGGGCACCGGTGGCACATGCCTTGGGCCGGCCCTGTTACGTTCCTAATTTTCTAGACTGAATAGCATGAAAACAAACACTAACAGCAGAAATTGCTCAACATAAAATTGCATCACTGAATCAGCAACTTTATGATAAACTTGTTGTGCAATGTGATTGTATTTTATAGAGATATTGATATATATGGACAGAACCTAGAAAATTAATTGTAAGATGTAGCTTTTCAGTTCCTGGCAGGCAAGGAAAGAAGATAGCTTCGCAGAGGTGCAGTCCAAAAGCAACACTTATTATTTAATTTATTTATTTATAATATTTCTATACCACCCCCTCCTGCCCAATGGCAGCCCGGGGCGGTGTACATCATATATATAAAAAAATCACATTAAGATCCACAATAAAAGAGGTCCAGTAGAAAACGCCAATACCCTTAAAATAAATAAATTTTTAAAAAATCAACCCCCCACACTTACCCATCCCCCTCACCAAATGCCTGGAGAAACAGCCAGGTCTTGCATTGTCTGCGGAAGGAATGGAGATCTGGAGAGAGGTGAATCTCCACTGGGAGGGAATTCCATAGCTGCAGTGTGGCCACTGAGAATGCTCACTCCAACGTGGCCACCCGGGGGACGTCAAGCAGGCATCCCTGGCCGATCACAGGGGCCGATCCAGGACACGAAGGATGAGGCAGTCCCACCAGGTAAGTGGAGCTTAAGTCATGTATGGCTATAAAGGTAATAGCCAACACCTTGAATCGGACCTGAAAGACTATAAGCAGCCAGTGCAGTGATTGGAGCACCAGTGTTATGTGCTCCCAGTGACCCATCCCCATGAGGAAGCTGGCCACTACATTCTGCACTATCTGCAGTCTCCGGGTCATCACCAGGGGTAGTCCTATGTAGAGCATGTTGCAATAGTCCAGTCTCAAGGTGATAAATGCAAGGATCGAGTTCACAAGTTGTGGCCCTTATAGCCCCCAGTAACTCTACTGCATTGGTGGACGATACCTGCTGAAATAGATCCCACAAAACTGGACCAGATGGGGCATTAATAACCCCAGACACATTAAATGCATTAAATGTATGTATTGGCTGCAATATTGCATAAAAAAAAGACATGACATGGGCTTGCTATGGCCTGTCTGGACCGGGGACTCAGCTGCACATCTGTTCCCTGGCCTCCAGATGTTGGCCCACTAGTGCCCTGGGCTGGGTAGGCAGATGACACAGAATGTGTCTCCCTGAAGATCCCTGGGCACAGTCCAGGCCAAGGACCACTCAGGCGGGCCAGTGTGGACCACAATGGGCCAGTGCAATTGTTTGCTTTGCCATCCCCGCCATAGGGTGGGGGCAGACATGATCGGGTGCCATGGCTGCCCATCATTGGCTGCCATGGCTGCCTGTAATGGTGGGGGGAAGGGCACTGGGAGCGGATCAGGGGGCGGGGGATGGTGCAACTGCCCAGGTCACAGGCATTTTAGTTAAGTGCCGCCTGCCGACTAGGAGAGTGGTAGCCAGTTTGCCACCCCAGACCAGGAAGCCACAGCATCAGCATCACATTTGTTTTTACCCATACTCTATGGACCTACCCAAGCATTGCTGATCAAAAATAATTTAACCTTAGTGTGGCCATACCTCCTTTTTAATACAGGACACTTATGAAAAATACTTCTTCATAAGTGTCCTGTATTAAAGGGGAGGTATGGCCACCCTACTTAACCTGGTTCATGGTCGTAATAGAGAGAGAGAGCGCGCCTGGGGTAAGGAGTTCAGAACAAGTAAGGATACTCAGAACTCTGGCCCATTTCACTAATATACTCAAGGAGCAGGTGTCTATCTTTAGGCATAGATGTATTCCCCTTGAAGTCAATGAGGGGAACTAACACATGTTTAAAATGCACGTGCTTAAAATTAGAGCCCTGTTTAATTTACTGGCAGACTCTGTAATGGATTCAGAACTTCTCTTCATGAAAGCATCTATACTTCTCACAACTGTCATAATTATTGAGAATGATAAAACAATTATTATTCCCACCTCCAGTGATAACTGTCTAGGTGCTGGGGCACTCTTTGCAGTGTTGCATTTGTAGTGGATGCAGGGTGTAAGAGTGCTAAAGGTAGCACTGGATGGAAAGGTGGTGGTGCTGATACTGGCCAGAGGACCATGCCATGAGTGGGTGCTAAGAAAGGTGCAGGCACTGGTGCCATAGTGGACAGCACCTGACCTAGCCCTCGTAGGTGGCGAAGTCCTAAGAATTTCTGACCCTTTAAGAAGGCTAAGCAGACTGACTAATATGAGGCTGAGTGGGCCCAACTGTGTGTGACTGTGGCTAGGTAAGCCACAGGAGCCTCAGCCACATGAGGAGAAGCTTGGAAGCTCACAGAAGAGATTAGTTGGGGGAGACCAGCACGCAGTGCGCACTGCCTCAAGAGAGATATGACCAGGGAGAGGCAGGAGTCTGGAGGCTCTACCTCACAAGGGTGGCTCAGAGGTTGAGGAGCCAGCCCGGTGCCCAAGGAGGGGAACCTGGAAGCCAGCCAGCAGGACCTGAGAAGGATTTGAGAGATGTGACTGGGAGGGATTGTGCCTGGCCAAAGGGGGCTTCTGCTGAACAGGTACCCAGAGACTGTACATGCTGGACTTGAGGAATCTGGCTGGGAGGGACTGTGCCAGGCCAGAGACCTTATTTGGAACTGTTATGGATTGTTGGTGATGGTCTGAATGTGCTGTGAAAAAAGGAGCACTGGAACTTTGAAAGTGTGTGTCCTGTGTTTGGTACCCATCCTGCAGGGTCTCATCACCCTGCCCTGGCTGTTACACAGGGTTTGTCCCTCTGTGCTGTATGGCATTGCAAAAGGATCTATAATGTCATATAGCACTGCAGAAGGCATACAAGCTGTTCTATGTTTGTACCCTAGGGAAGTTTGTATCACTTCTAGGTGTTTTGTAGGAACTTTGCTCTCTGGAATTGGGGCTGAGAAATTTTTCCACTCTATTCTGCTAGATTGGCCTAACCAAGGAAGGTTTTTGCCTTCTGGTGTGTAAGCTGGCAAAACGTTACTGCTATTGAGTTGTTGCAGGTTTGTGTACTCACTTATGGTGATTTTCTCAAGTGCAGGCAGTTAATTTCTTAACATCCAACCCAAATTGATTGTTAAACTAGTTAAATAACCAAGCATCTCATTTGGTGGATGTGGGCTTCATGGTATCCCCCCACTGAATATCAGCAGAAGCAGCTACCTCTCTGGTACTTTGAGGGCATCTTCTTATGAGATGGAAGTCAGTTAGTGGTATTCCCAGAGCTCTTGCTCAGCTGTGATTGCTTGAGCTATAGTTACACCATTTTTCTCAGCGTACTTGAAAGATAGTTGAGTACTGCTGTTGAACATGGTGTTCTTAAAATGTCAGGTGTTGAACTCTCAGCTGTTTCATTCTCTGCAGTTTCAGGGGTGAGGCATAGAGCTTGGGTTCATACCCCTCCTTGGTAGATAGGCTCAGTAGGTAGCCTGACTTTGTGGGTTGGTGCAAGTTGTTTGTTGCTTTTCACTGGATTGTTTATGGCCTGCTTTTAAGATATTTGGTGGTCGAGAGCAATAAAACTGTGGCCTGTTTTCAACCATATCCACGTCGAAGGGCGTTTTTACACGGATCCTGCTGGGTGGGAGGGTCCGTGTTTGTGCCAGCATGCAGTGGGTGGGGGAGCGGGTTCATACGGGCCATGGACCCCCCACCCATCAACACACATGGAGCAACCTCTGTTTTCACTGGTTGCGTTGTGTTCATGAGTGGGGGGTGAGTGGGGATGCGTGTTTGGCAGGAGTGCACACGCACACCCACTCACAGCATGTACACCCACCACGTCTTTTACATGGAACTCACCCACGCATGAAAACCCAGATTTCTGGGTGGTCATTATTATTATTATTATTATTATTATTTTATTATTATTAACAAACATTTATATAGCACCAGCAGTGTACCTGGCACTTTACAAAGTAATAAAATAGACACGGACCCTGCCCCTAGGGCTTACAATCTGAGAGACAGGAGCTGGGGGAGAGACATAGGAAGGGGAACAGAGGGAGAGACAAGGGGTCTAACATTCATGAAGATGCGAGGTCTCAAGTGCACGTACTTGGTTTGGTTACGATGAGAATGACAGCAGACAGGTCCATGTGACAAGGATAGGGGTAAACAGACCGTAGGTCAGCAGGATAAAGAGTCAGACAGAGCAGAGCGAAAGAGGTGAGCTTTAAGGAGAGATTTGAAGGTATGAAGGGAGGGGGCAAGGCGGATGTGGACAGGGAGGGAGTTCCAGGCATGGGGGGCAGCAAGTGAGAAGAGACAAAGGCGCTTAGGGGAGCAGGGAAGGCGTGGAAGGGTGAGAGAAGAGACAGAGGAGGAGTGAAGTGCACGGGCTGGAGTATGGAGGGCGATAAGTGCAGAGAGGTAGGGGGGAGCGAGGTTGTGAAGAGCCTTGCAGGAGTGCAGGAGTGTCTTGTGTAAAAAGGGCCAAAGTTGTCCTCCTGCCATCACTTTGATAGTGGAGTTGTCAGTCTCTGACATTCCTCTTGCTAGCTAAATAATTTTAAATTGTTTTAAACTAGATACTAAGTGCATCTTTTCAAGGCTCCTTTTAGCACTGATGCTCATGTATGCTTCCTGATCCATCACAGTAAGGTGTCTAACTTGTTGATTTGATTGCTCATATTTGGAATATTAGCAATGACTGCTCGGTAAACAATCTGCTGTTCTGCTCCTGAATGTTTCTCTGCCTGGTGTTTTTGCCAAGCTGACAAAGCTTTGTCCTTTCATTGTTTTTCCTGATGGGAAGCCAATTTACGGAAGAAAATATTCTGTTTGGCAGATATCAATAAAACAAGAGCGTCAGTTTCCGACAACCTCCTGCTGAATGTAATCCAAGAAAATAATTAATGAAAAATAAATATGCAGTTGTATTTTGACTCTGACAATAGAAGGGTTTCATTTTGTTGTTCTTGCTTATTTCATGTGAGCACCATGCCTTCATTTGCAATGTGCACTTCCATTCTAATAAAACTTATTGTGGGTTGTTTACAATGAGTACCTCGTTGTACCTAATTTACTTTTCTGAGAACCTCACAGTAATTTGAAATGTGTTCCTGTGTTTATATATGTTTTCATGCAGTTGAACTCTTCAAAGGACTGTTGGAGGGCAGTCTAATTAACCCCAAAGAAGTCAGTGGTGAAACATGTTTGAACTACTTGTAATAAAAGCCTGTAATCAGAATTTTTAATATTCTGGATGTCCTTTGCAAGAGATCTGTCTTTGCTTTGGAGTTTGCAGTTGTTGGCAATTACCAGAGGTACCGTTAATCTGTTTTATTTGAAGGACTGTACTCTCCTTCTTTCTTTTTGTGTACAAAGACTGTCAACAGAATGCAGAGCTGTTTGAATAATACCATACTTGAGACTTGGATGAAGCTTTCACTTTACAGTGGGATAAATCAAAAAGTAACACATTTGAACTCCATAGTACAATTATACTGGTTCCAAATCGTAGAGAGGGAAAAAGCAGGCCCTACCAGTACCTTTTCATTGAAATATATAATAGTTAAACCTCAAAATTCTTAATTCAAAATTATTACGGGAATTATTATTATGTTCCCACTTGACACAAAGGTAAACCGAGCAGAGAAATGCAATTTGACTGTAATTACCCAAAGCGTAAATAGTACCAGAGAAAGGATGGAATTTGGAGGTAATGTACTGTACTGAGACTAGAAGATTTCAATCCACTTCCCACTTGTGCCACACAATTCTTCTGTTACTCTGTGCAAATCACTTGCTCCTTTTGTACCTAATAGGAGTGTGCACCAGGCCTTCATGTTGTTTTTGTTTTTGTTTTTGTTATTCAAAAATGTCGTATTCGTTATCGTTATTAACGACAATGTCATTTTCATTGTCATCATTTTTGTTATCATTTTTGGTAGTGTTTTTTATATTGTTTTTGTTATCGGTATCAATATTGGTATCGTTTTTATCAGTATCAATATTCATTGTCGTTATTGATTCCTTATTGATATCGGTACCATTTCAAACAAAGATTTTAATTTTGGTATCAGTATCATTATTGATTCCTGTGCACAACTAATATTTATCTAAATCTAAGGGAGACAGGGGAAGGGGAAAGGAAAACTATTATCTAATAGATCTATTATCTAATCAATTATCTATATAACTATTCTAATCTAATCTAATCTATATGTCTAATATAGTCCCCCTTGGTAGAGTTGCTTGAGGTTAACTCAAAAAAATCTCAGGTAATGGTAATTGGCAAGAAGCCTGGAACATTTCAATGGGAATTGGGGAATGAGTCTCTATCACAGGTAGATAATTATATTTGTCGCCGCACCCCCCCAATGAGACACAGAGACAAAGTATTGGATCAAATCAGGCCACACTCTTTATTCAACAGTACTCAAAGACGGTGGGTTATTGCCCACGCAATATGGGTCCAGTATGCTTAGCTAATTAACTCTTATTAACTCGGTCCTGGCCGGGATGTGCCTTCCCGTGCCAGCTCCATCACAAACCAGGCTCCCCTTCGACAGCACCCTGGCTCTGGCCGAAAGGGGGAGCGTCCCAACTGTGGGCTTGAGTAAGGAGGTGAGTACCCGCTAAGTCAGCAGACCGTGCATGTACTTACTGACCGAACTGCAGTACCCCTCCCAGGGAAATAACCCCAGTGCGTACTGCCTGCGCCTGGCACTGGGTGTCACCTCCCCATCTCTTAAGGAGATGACTCCTTTCCATTCCTAACCTATTTGACCTACTATAGCATACTGGACCCCCGCTGAGTGTGACAATTATTCGTTTAATCAAATTCAGCCTGTCAATCAGATTGTTCGAATTCGTACATCTCACTGAACAAACGTTCTTCAAATTCACTTAGCCAAATCACTTTTCAAATTAAAACTTATTAGCATTAGTAATTGTAGCCAATTGGAAAATCCAATCAAACCTATTTAACCTATTCTGCACTGTTGAAGGGGCGAAACAAGCGACCCTTGAATTTAGGCTAGTCGCTAAAATTCCCCTTCGGTTCCGTAAGGGCAACCAGTAAATACCACAGTGCTAGAGGTGTGGTGGGTGGGCTGCTTCCCGATCCAGCTTGCACTGCCGCTCACATGCGGCCAAAGCAACTCCGCCCTGCCTAAAGAGGGCGGAGCCGGGTGGAAAAAACGGCCCGGAATGCGGCGGCTCTGCGCACGCGCGCCCGCTGTTGCCAGGCAGATATCCTCGTGGCCGGAAGCACCAGAATGTGCTCCGCCGCTCTGCTCACTTCCGGTGTTCCCCGCATCCCATGGATGGGGGCCGGACAATTACCCCGTCGCCGCCATTGCGGCGGCGAAGGGGACTTGTCGCCGCACCCCCCCAATGAGACACAGAGACAAAGTATTGGATCAAATCAGGCCACACTCTTTATTCAACAGTTCTCAAAGACGGTGGGTTATTGCCCACGCAATATGGGTCCAGTATGCTTAGCTAATTAACTCTTATTAACTCGGACCTGGCCGGGATGTGCCTTCCCGTGCCAGCTCCATCACAAACCAGGCTCCCCTTCGACAGCACCCTGGCTCTGGCCGAAAGGGGGAGCGTCCCAACTGTGGGCTTGAGTAAGGAGGTGAGTACCCGCTAAGTCAGCAGACCGTGCATGTACTTACTGACCGAACTGCAGTACCCCTCCCAGGGAAATAACCCCAGTGCGTACTGCCTGCGCCTGGCACTGGGTGTCACCTCCCCATCTCTTAAGGAGATGACTCCTTTCCATTCCTAACCTATTTGACCTACTATAGCATACTGGACCCCCGCTGAGTGTGACAATTATTCGTTTAATCAAATTCAGCCTGTCAATCAGATTGTTCGAATTCGTACATCTCACTGAACAAACGTTCTTCAAATTCACTTAGCCAAATCACTTTTCAAATTAAAACTTATTAGCATTAGTAATTGTAGCCAATTGGAAAATCCAATCAAACCTATTTAACCTATTCTGCACTGTTGAAGGGGCGAAACAAGCGACCCTTGAATTTAGGCTAGTCGCTAAAATTCCCCTTCGGTTCCGTAAGGGCAACCAGTAAATACCACAGTGCTAGAGGTGTGGTGGGTGGGCTGCTTCCCGATCCAGCTGCACTGCCGCTCACACGCGGCCAAAGCAACTCCGCCCTGCCTAAAGAGGGCGGAGCCGGGTGGACAAAACGGCCCGGAATGCGGCGGCTCTGCGCACGCGCGCCCGCTGTTGCCAGGCAGATATCCTTGGGGCCGGAAGCACCCGAATGTGCTCCGCCGCTCTGCTCACTTCCGGTGTTCCCCGCATCCCATGGATGGGGGCCGGACAATTACCCCGTCGCCGCCATTGCGGCGGCGAAGGGGACTTGTCGCCGCACCCCCCCAATGAGACACAGAGACAAAGTATTGGATCAAATCAGGCCACACTCTTTATTCAACAGTTCTCAAAGACGGTGGGTTATTGCCCACGCAATATGGGTCCAGTATGCTTAGCTAATTAACTCTTATTAACTCGGAACTGGCCGGGATGTGCCTTCCCGTGCCAGCTCCATCACAAACCAGGCTCCCCTTCGACAGCACCCTGGCTCTGGCCGAAAGGGGGAGCGTCCCAACTGTGGGCTTGAGTAAGGAGGTGAGTACCCGCTAAGTCAGCAGACCGTGCATGTACTTACTGACCGAACTGCAGTACCCCTCCCAGGGAAATAACCCCAGTGTGTACTGCCTGCGCCTGGCACTGGGTGTCACCTCCCCATCTCTTAAGGAGATGACTCCTTTCCATTCCTAACCTATTTGACCTACTATAGCATACTGGACCCCCGCTGAGTGTGACAATTATTCGTTTAATCAAATTCAGCCTGTCAATCAGATTGTTCGAATTCGTACATCTCACTGAACAAACGTTCTTCAAATTCACTTAGCCAAATCACTTTACAAATTAAAACTTATTAGCATTAGGGATTGTAGCCAATTAGAAAATCCAATCAAACCTATTTAACCTATTCTGCACTGTTGAAGGGGCGAAACAAGCGACCCTTGAATTTAGGCTAGTCGCTAAAATTCCCCTTCGGTTCCGTAAGGGCAACCAGTAAATACCACAGTGCTAGGGGTGTGGTGGGTGGGCTGCTTCCCGATCCAGCTACACTGCCGCTCACACGCGGCCAAAGCAACTCCGCCCTGCCTAAAGAGGGCGGAGCCGGGTGGACAAAAAACGGCCCGTAATGCGGCGGCTCTGCGCACGCGCGCCCGCAGTTGCCAGGCAGATATCCTTGCGGCCGGAAGCACCCGAATGTGCTCCGCCGCTCTGCTCACTTCCGGTGTTCCCCGCATCCCATGGATGGGGGCCGGACAATTACCCCGTCGCCGCCATTGCGGCGGCGAAGGGGACTTGTCGCCGCACCCCCCCAATGAGACACAGAGACAAAGTATTGGATCAAATCAGGCCACACTCTTTATTCAACAGTTCTCAAAGACGGTGGGTTATTGCCCACGCAATATGGGTCCAGTATGCTTAGCTAATTAACTCTTATTAACTCGGACCTGGCCGGGATGTGCCTTCCCGTGCCAGCTCCATCACAAACCAGGCTCCCCTTCGACAGCACCCTGGCTCTGGCCGAAAGGGGGAGCGTCCCAACTGTGGGCTTGAGTAAGGAGGTGAGTACCCGCTAAGTCAGCAGACCGTGCATGTACTTACTGACCGAACTGCAGTACCCCTCCCAGGGAAATAACCCCAGTGCGTACTGCCTGCGCCTGGCACTGGGTGTCACCTCCCCATCTCTTAAGGAGATGACTCCTTTCCATTCCTAACCTATTTGACCTACTATAGCATACTGGACCCCCGCTGAGTGTGACAATTATTCGTTTAATCAAATTCAGCCTGTCAATCAGATTGTTCGAATTCGTACATCTCACTGAACAAACGTTCTTCAAATTCACTTAGCCAAATCACTTTACAAATTAAAACTTATTAGCATTAAGGATTGTAGCCAATTAGAAAATCCAATCAAACCTATTTAACCTATTCTGCACTGTTGAAGGGGCGAAACAAGCGACCCTTGAATTTAGGCTAGTCGCTAAAATTCCCCTTCGGTTCCGTAAGGGCAACCAGTAAATACCACAGTGCTAGGGGTGTGGTGGGTGGGCTGCTTCCCGATCCAGCTTGCACTGCCGCTCACATGCGGCCAAAGCAACTCCGCCCTGCCTAAAGAGGGCGGAGCCGGGTGGAAAAAACGGCCCGGAATGCGGCGGCTCTGCGCACGCGCGCCCGCAGTTGCCAGGCAGATATCCTTGCGGCCGGAAGCACCCGAATGTGCTCCGCCGCTCTGCTCACTTCCGGTGTTCCCCGCATCCCATGGATGGGGGCCGGACAATTACCCCGTCGCCGCCATTGCGGCGGCGAAGGGGACATACCTGGGTATGAATTTTTCTAACAATTTAAAGTGGGATAGGCATATCAAGGAACTGGCCCTGAAAGCAACAGTAGTCTCCAAGGGCATTATGAAGCTTGCCTCTAGGTCTGTTGATGCCCCAATATCCCAAGTTCTTAAAGTGCATACAGCTAAAGTTAAAAAATTGATCACGTATGGAGCTGAGATATTTGATGGGCCCTGTTGTTATAATCTAGAAATAGTGCAGAACAAATTTCTGCGAGGTATTTTGGGGGTGTCACAGGCGGTTCCAGGTCCAGTTCTTAGGGCAGAAACGGGATTATGTTCTATCTCAGACTGGATAAAATCAAAAGGTCTATGTTATTGGGCGAAACTCTGTATGCGGGAGGAGACATGTTTAACTTCTCTTTACCTCCAAGAAGAACTTGAGCAAAATCACTGTCCTCTTTATCCATGGCTGAGTAAGATTTCGCAGCATCTGAGGGAAATTGGCTTGTCTGCGGAGTTTTTACTCATTAAGGATTGGGGAAGAATGAAAAATATAATAAAATTCAGGGTGAAAGATATTGGGAGGCAAGAGGACATTGCTGCCTTGGTTGATTGGAAAGTTGCACCCAACTTTCATCTAATTAAAAGGCTACATGCCTTTGAACAGTATTTGGATTGGCTCCCTAGATGCTGCATTCGTAGATCATATTGTTGTATGTTATTTTTATGCTATGAGGGCCACTGGTACTTCTGGCAGTGGTGTGAAGTATTGTTTTTGTCATCTTGTATTGTCTTCCATGATTTAAACTGTGTGTGTTATTGTTCATTAGCTTTGGCCTATGGCGACAGCTTGGCTCAATAAAATCTATCTATCTATTTATATCTGATCTATACTACCTATCTCTATATAATGTACAGGGGCGAGAAGGGCAGGGAAAGAGAGAAGGTACAATGTAGGGTATGAGGAAGGAAAGGTGGGAATACCTAATAAACAAATGATACAATGAAGGCTAGGGAGGATTTTTTATGTGCAAGCACCACAGTTCTGTAAACACAACCTGAAAAGCAGAGCTATCACACAACAGAGAGAAAAAAACTGGCCCTCCCATTATAAAGGGTTGCAGTGCCCTCCCCCAGAGCACCACTGATTGGTTGTGGGAGGCAGCAGGCATTGAGCAATCACAGAGTACAATGAGACTGCTAGGACCTGCTTGTGCTGCTAATTGGCCAGGGATACATCCATCAGATACTGCTGAGCTGCTCGCCCCTCCCAACACAGGCACAGTTCAAGAGTTCAACCCTGTTAAGACTCCGAGATGACTGCTCCCTCCTCCCCTCTCTACATTTTCCCTCCAAAACCTAACTGCCACAGCACTAATAATAATGACAATAACAACATTGTCGTTTTTGTTTCTTGTTATCATTTTTGTTACCATTTTTTGTATTATTTTTGGTATCATTTTTGATATTGATATTGGTATTGATATTGGTATCAATATCGGTATTGTTACCATTATTGGTATTCTTGGTTGTCGTTTTTGGTATTCTCGGTTGCCGTTTTTGTTATTGTTGTCATTATGTCATTTTCATTATTGCAATAACGAAAACGAAAATGACAATTTGTGTTATTGTTATTGTAATAACAAAAACGACATGCACACCCCTAGTGTCTAAGCTTTGTATCTAAGAAATGGGGATATTTCCTTTCCACCATCCTTTGTCTTGCTATTTAGATGGTACATTCTTCAAAACAGCAGCTTCCTCTTACTGTATGTATGCAGAGTCTCCATCTTGGTCTCCATCTTGGTTATGGTCTCTAGATGTAACACTACTACTTCAAATATGAATAATCCTAACTGAAGGGAGTTCAC
Organism: Sphenodon punctatus; assembly: GCA_003113815.1. Taxonomy (NCBI): domain Eukaryota; kingdom Metazoa; phylum Chordata; class Lepidosauria; order Sphenodontia; family Sphenodontidae; genus Sphenodon; species Sphenodon punctatus. The sequence goes on from QEPC01007218.1 coordinate 96,130, forward strand.
TGGTCTGACTTAAAAGTAGTAGCCAGCATTTCCTCCTGTAGCTCTGGTAGTAGAACAGGGAAAAGAAGGTTGGTTGGTTTAGGGTTCAAATGTGTCCCTTGTAATGGGCTAATGTTGTGATTTCTGTCATTTATGTTTCTTTTTAAAACAATAAATTAAAACACCAGTCTCAGTGTTAGCCAATGAGCTATTGCCTTACCCTGGACTATGAAAAACTCAGGGTGTGCGAAACTTACCTCATTTATCTTCATTTTAGTTTTTGTTCTTTGTATAACCTTTCAGTTTGGGTTTTTTGTTGAAAACCCATTTGTTTTTGTAAAGTTTGTTGTTTAAAAAATACAAAATAATAATTTAAAAGTGCATTCTCAAATGGCCATTGGACCGTTCTGCGCATGCATGTCCTCTTCCAAAACAGCAGTGGCAGCATCATCACCAGTCTGCACTTGCCATTTTACACTTGCGCAGACCAGATGCCCTTTTCCAAAATGGTGGCAATGCTGCTGGCACCATTTCGGAAAAAAGACCACGCATGCACACAATGGCCCTCATGCGCAGTTCTTTTTTATTTATTTTTAAAAAGAAAATGAATGAAAACAAACGTATGTTGTTTGCTTATTTATGCGTTTTCAGGGCTTTCGTTACTAAAATAAATGGGGCTCCATTCATTTTAGTAACTAAAACAATTGAAACTAATTGCAGTCACACCTCTCCGAGAGACTCCACACAATTTCTGCTATTACAGAATCCAAACAGGAGGAGGCATATGGTGTGTGGGAAAAGCTTTACTCAAAGGGAGGGCTCTGTGCCTAGCTGAACTCAGTTCAGGGGTGCAGCCAGACAAGCTGCATGTGCCCAATGCTTGTGTGGCCCCTTGGGGGGCAATCGGCCAGTGCAGGGAGCCAGGTGACTTGGCCCATCTCTGAGCCAAATCACCAGCCACAGGAGCGGCCATCCAGCCTTGCCCCACCTCCCCCCTCAGCACAACTGAGAGCCAGACCATGGCTGTGATATGGCTGTGAATGACAGGCACTATTGTCCATTGCTCATGACCCTGCAACATTGCTCCTAATGTGGCAGGAGAAGCGTGCCCAGCCATGTGGGTTGCCAGGGTAAGGCTGCTCCGCAGCGCAATGGGGTGGGGCAAACATCTTGCAGGTCCTGGGCACATGAAGCACTGCATCATGTGGTTCATTTGCCATGGGGAAGGGTAAGGCTACCCAAAGCGTGGTTACGGTAGCCTCCCCAGCCGTCTCATGTGGCTGCACCCAGGAGGTACCAAACAGCTGGAGGAAAGTGCTATGATAGAGTTTTGAAATAAAGCTTAGATGAACAAGAGTTTAAATATGGCTTATGAGAGAAGCATATATGTAGGATTCCGTAACTTTTTCTAAGATTGCTTTTAATCACAGCCTCACCGTTAGACTATTTTAAACGTTAGGCTATTTTAAAATATGTATACATTTACATACCTCAATATATGCAGCTGAAGTCCCTCATTGTCCTGCATTTTGAGTGTCACTCGCTCTTTTTACACGCGGTGATACCACTCTAAGGCGAATCTGTATGGGCATGAGTGGTACCGTCTCGTGTAAATCCTGTGTCCAGCGAGTGGGGGTGCGTGCGTGCGCCGTGCGCGGTCCCACGAAACAGGCATCTGCACCCACACCCCGCATCCCCATGCATGGAGGAATCTGGGAAAACATGCATGGGGATGTGTGGGGGTGTGCTTGTGTGTACTGGCACCCACGCACCACCCACGCTGTGGCACACACACACACTCCCCACGTAGTCACAGCCTGTGTCAAAAGGGCCATTGTCCCTCATTTCAGAGTACAGGGGATTGAGATGTGATCATGTCTGAACTTCAGCATCGAGTGACAAAGTCACTGTTGGGGGATACCTTGGTTTCAGTAAGTGACAGAAACTGTGGCTATTTAAGGTAAGTTCTCCATCAATAAATAACATATCTCCAGCCATGGAGAAGTGGGAATTTTGAATAGACATACACCATAAGGCAACCATGGTGAATCCCACTATTTAACAAGAGTGGTTAATTCATTGTTCAGATTTCACTTCCCTTCTTCTCAGTCTTGCCAGAGGATAAATGTATTCATGTTCTTTCAAGAAAATCTGACTGGATCAGATAAGTGACAAAGAAAAAGACTAGTATACTCATTTGTCATTTTAAGGTTGAAAATATACTGAGAGAAAAGGGATGTGATTTTTCTTTCTCCGGAAGTGAGTAAGAGGGATTACAGAGGTACTTCATTTTATTTATCTAAACAATTCTGCAATGTAGGCCCATGGTTGTTGTATAACCAAAAACGAAATCATCTTCACCAGAAGAGTCCCACAGAGCTAGGTTTTCCATACCTCCCCTTTAATCCTGGCAGTTTATGAAAAATACATGGTGTAGGGCTTCATTGGTTCCAAGACAGCTCTGCATTGGAACCAATGCAGCCCTGCACCATGTATTTTTCATAAGCTGCCAGGATTAAAGGAAAGATATGGCTACCCTTCACAGAGCCTGAGCTCCCTGCTCTTACATGAGTTTACAGTCAATCCAAGAATGGCCCTAATAAATCAGTCTTATCATGCGGTACCATGAGGTTTCCCATTCTCTCTCTCTCTCTCTCTCTCTCTCTGGAGGCCCATTAGGTATTTCTGCACCGCCCCTTTCTGTTATAATAATCTTCATCAAGACTGCTAGCCATAGGCAAAGGCTACAGTCGTAAACCACTTGCTCCAAAGACATTCCATTGTGATCACCTGGGACTATTCCAGAGGAAGTGGTTTCAGGATTGCAGCCAAAATATTCAAATAAACCATCAATTTTAACAGCTCAAACTGGGCTCCACAGAAACCAGAATACAACAGCTGTTCACATTTGACAGAGGAACAGAAATTCCACAGACAGGTATGGGAAGTGATGAGGTAATATTCATGAGAATATATCTCCTGAAAAATTGTCTGTCTGTAATTTATGGATGTCTTAAACTGGTAAGGATGGAATAAGTTTTGAAGTTCAAAGACATCTTCACATATATTTGGTCTGTCGAGAGTCACTGCACATTAGCAGCCATGGTATAATGGGAAAAGAGCAATTACAGAAAGCCAGAATAAGTCAGTCACTTTTTCTGTATCTTTCTCTGTTTTATTTTTTCCCCCCTTTAAGGAAGGCAATTAAGAGAAAGTGTTGTTCGTTCAGAAACTATGGGTAATTTCAGATATGATGGGCTGTTTGGCCCGCCACGCTGAACCCTGGACCGGGATCCGTCTCGGATTCTGTTCTGTAATCAGACCAGTTGTCCTTTAGACGTGCTGGCCTGATCGCTAACGGGGATCGGGGAGGTGGTGGGGCTGCGCAACCTGCGGCCGCACAGCCCTGCCCTCCATGCTCCCTCGGCCAGCCGCCCTCGGGGAGATGGGTGGGTGCAGCGGCCTATGTAGCCACTGCGCTCGATCCCGTACCACAGTCGGGGTCATGATCCGGGATGGGCCAAAGGTAACAGACTTTTGGCCCATCCTGGATTGTGGCCAATCTAACCACGGTTCTGGACCTCTGGCTGGCTGGAGGTCCAGAACTGTGCTCAATTTGATCCCGGCCGGGTGTTCACTGTGGTGAACATCTGGCCGGGAGCAAACAGACGTTCACGGACTCGCTGCCCCCACATGGGATCCACTGTGGTGAACAGCAATTTTGTAACGTCTGAAATTACCCTATCCTAGCATTCTCACAGGAAGTCTATAATGATGAAAAAAATGAATTTGGTGGAGGATGATTTCCCAAAGTTAATGCCCTGCAAATAAATGATCAGCTATCATCCATCACATTAGTAGATAGATACATAGGACAAGGGTTTTAATCCACTGGTTTTTGCACTCTGCAGAGTAGGAGTTGTCTTGCAAGCTGCCATTCAGTCCCTTCATGCCAGACTGTACCTTAAATCAAAATTAATAAAATCTACAGTAATCATTTCTTTGAATTTGGCTTTTACAGTCACTTGCCTGTGGCTCCTAATAAATGATGAAAGCTAGATTTGTCTTAATTCATATCCTCTTTCTGAACTCTTTTTACATAAGAACATAAGAAGTGTCATACTGGGTCAGACCAATGGTCCATCTAGCCCAGCATCCTGTCTCCGACAGTGGCCAATCACGGTGGCTTGGGAGAAGCACCTAATTGGTGACAATGGAGGAACCATTCCCTGTTGTTTTCCCACAGCTCCCGTCATGTTGCCTGATCCTGTCTGACTAATACCTGCTAATGGATCTATCGTCCAGAAACTTGTCCAAACCTCTTTTAAACTCAGCTATAGTACTGACCCTTACCACAGCCTCTGGCAGGGATTCCACAACCCAATTATACACTGAGTGAAAAAATATTTTCTTTTATTTGTTTTAAACTTGCCACCCATAAGTTTCATGGAGTGTCCTGTAGTTCTAGTACTAGCTGAGAGGATAAATAACTGCTCCTTGTTTATTAGTTCCACCCCACTCATGATTTTATAGACCTCTATCATATCTCCTCTCAGTCTTCTCCAAGTTGAAGAGCCCCAACCTACCAAGCCTCTCCTCATACGGGAGCCCTTCCATGCCCTTGATCATTTTTGTTGCCCTTCTCTGTACCTTTTCTAGTTCAGCTATGTCTTTTTTGAGATGGGGCGACCAGAACTGCACACAATATTCGAGGTGCGGTCGCACCATTGATTTGTATAGAGGCATTATGACATCCTCAGTTTTATTCTCTATCCCCTTCCGAATAATTCCTAACATTCTGTTTGCTTTTTTGACTGCTGCTGCGCACTGCGCTGTGGATTTCATTGTATTGTCCACAACCACCCCCAGATCCTTTTCCTGAGTGGTAACTCCTAGCTTAGTACCCAGCATTGTGTACGCATAGTTTGGATTATTTTTCCCTACGTGCATCACTTTGCACTTGTCCACATTAAATCTCATTTGCCATTTAGATGCCCAGGCACCCAGTGTCGTAAGATCCTGTTGCAGTTCCTCACAGTCTGCTCGTGTTTTAACTACCTTGAATAACTTGGTGTCGTCTGCAAATTTGATCACCTCACTCTTAACACCCTTTTCCAAATCATTAATGAATACATTAAACAGCACCGGTCCCAATACAGATCCCTGAGGCACACCACTTTTTACATCTCTCCATTGTGAAAACTGACCATTTAGTCCTACCCTTTGCTTTCTATCTTTTAACCAGTTTCTGATCCATAGTAAGACACTACCTCCTATCCCATGACTTTTTAATTTTCTCAAGAGTCTCTCATGAGGGACCTTATCAAATGCTTTCTGGAAATCCAGGTACACTATATCTACTGGGTCTCCCTTGTCCACATGCTTATTTACACCCTCAAAGAATTCCAACAGGTTAGTGAGGCATGACTTACCTTTACTAAATCCGTGTTGACTCTTCCCCATTAAGCCATGTTTGTCAACATGCCCTGTAATTCTGTCCTTAATGATGGTTTCCACCATTTTGCCCGGCACAGACGTCAAGCTTACTGGTCTGTAGTTTCCAGGATCGCCTCTGGATCCCTTTTTAAATATCGGGGTTACATTTGCCACCCTCCAGTCCTCGGGTACAGTGGCAGATTTTAGTGACAGGTTACAAATTACTAACAGTAGGTCTGCGATTTCATATTTGAGTTCCTTCAGAACTCTGGGGTGAATGCCATCTGGCCCTGGTGACTTGTTAGTATTCATGTTTTTAGCCATATCTAGGTCAACGTAAACAGCTTTATCGCTGGTGGGAGAGCAGACAGGGTATGCTGCTTCTATGCCATGATTTCAACTTTCCCTTAGAGTGCTCCGAGGGGATTCTGGTTGCAAACATCAGTAAGGGCAAGGACCATGACCATGTTCCTCTTGATTCTTCTCACTCCAGATCAAAAAGCACAAATACCGTAAGTGAGAGTGCAATTGCTTCTCAGAGACCCCTTCCAAAGCAGGGTCTAGGAACAGCCAATAGCCAGGAAAGCTTTTGGCAGCACAGTTCCACTGACTGCATACTGCTAAAAATGGCAGGATTGGGGTGCAATAGAGGGTATTTTCAGATGTTACGATCCCACGCTTAACCACGGTGAATACCCACATGGAGAGCAAGGGACCGTAACGTCTGTTGGCCCGACAGGTGATTCCCACCAGATGTTCACCCCTGTGAATCACGGGCGGGAATCTTATTGACCATGCAAATGGCCCTTCTGCCTGGACCATGGCCATTTGCATGGTCAATGAGATTCCCGCCCGTGATCAACGGGATCGTCATGTCTGTTCCCTGAATACGGCCCGGAATCAGTGGCTGTGCCCACCGCTGATTCCGGGCCGTGGTCAATGCCCCAGGGGGTGGGCAGGCGGGCGCTGCAGCTGCATTGGCTGCGTGCCTGCCCGTCTCCCGGGGCGGGCGGCCTAGGGAGCGTGGGGGGTTGGGGTTGTGCGACCACACGTTGGCAGCGCAGCCCCACCCCCTCCCCCGATTCCCCGCTGGGATCAGCCAGCACGTCTTTTGGCCGTGCCATTTTGATCCCAGTGGGGGATCAATTGGTGATTCCATGACGGGGCCAATACTGGCCCCGTCATGTCTGAAAATACCCAGAGAAGACAAGAGCATTGAGACATGGAGATCCACAAGTTTGCAGTTGAAGCCATGGACTTTCTTATGAGAACTAGGGCATAGGACTGATGTCTGACCACATTTTTCTATCAACTTGCCAGTCGAGGTTGCCACCGGGTTAAAGTCCAGCCTCAATGTTAGGTAATGAGCTATTTTTCAATTATGCACATATACCGAAATTAGTGCAGGCCACTTTTCTGCTTCGAGGTAAGTGGCAACCTTAGTATAATTATTTGGAATACCCAACTTGAAGGAAACTACAGTGGCTTGGTCATGGAAATTCTGTTGGAGTCCAGAATAAGGAATCCTCCCCTCCTGGGGGAGGAAGTGATTTATGGCTGATTACTATCACATAACAGAGTATCAGTTTGTGTAGACATATCACACACCTTTTCTTGAAGCAGATGAGGAGCAGTGTTGATAGATTCAGGAATTTTTCCTGTGCAAAGGGGAAAAGGGAAATTTCTGGAGAATCCTATCAACCTCAGAGAGCTTTTGGGAGGTCAGTGCATAGGTCGTGGGACACTCCAGATTCTCCCTCTCTCACTTGTTTGTCATGCACAGGAGGGCTCCCTCACAACCTCAGGGAGAATGCATCCAGCAGGATGAGTCCTGAATTTCTCTGTCCCAGCTATGGTGTAGACAGTGAGTGCAGGGAAAGGATAAACCTTTTCCTCTACATGCTCTGCTGGTTGGCCCATCATTGCTTGGCCCACACTGGGTCTGGACACTCATCATCATCATAGCCCCTGTTCACCATCCCCGCAGAATAGAGGAGTGAACATGTGCTTTTTTTACAATTAAGAACATAAGAAGTGCCATACTGGATCAGACCAATTGTCAATTGAGCCCAGCATCCTGTCTCCAACAGTGGCCAATCTCTGCTGCTTTGGAGAAGTACACAATAGGTTACAAGGGGGCAATCCATTCCCTGCTGTTCACTCCCAGGTCCCGAGAGTCAGAAGTTATGTCACCCCAAACTACTTGGCTAATAGCTATTAATGGACCTATTCTCCAAGAACTTATTCAATCCTTTTTTTAGACTCAGCTATACTACTGGCATTGACCACATCCTCTGACAACAAATTCCACAAGTTAAGCCCAGCTATTCAGGTTTGGAATACCCAACCTGAAAGAGACTACAAAATAAGAAATCCTCCCCTCAAACTGGTAAGTCAGGAAGGAGCTGACTTATGGCTGATTGTCACTTAACAGTTTTCTGGAAAATCCTATGGACTTGATTTTCACTTGAGTGAAAAAATATTTTCTTTTGTTTTAAATCTGCTGCCAGTTAATTTCATGGCGTGTCCCTTGGTTCTAGTTCTAGGGCCCCACATATCTGAGAGACTGCCTGTCCTTCCATGCCCCATTGTAGCCCCTGTGATCGGCCAGGAGCACCTCCCTGTGGGTACTGTCTGCTAGCCTGGTTCGTACGACGAGGGCTCGCAGGGAGGTGTTCCCATAATATTCCCCAGTATTATGGACTTTCCCCGGAGGTTCATTTGAGCCTGAGTGTCTTCTAGAGGCAGGGCAAGACTGCCTTGTTTGTAAAGGCATTTGGCAGGCAGGGATAGGATGGGTTTGGAGTAGGGTTGTGAGGGGATGTCTGTTGTCGGGAATGGGGAAGCATTACTGGGTGGGCTTTGTGTGGGGGATGGGGGGTTTTGTAGGGTTTTGTTTTGTATTTTAATGTTTTATTCTTTATATGTTTTTAGGTGTGTGTTATATGTTTTGTGAACTGCCCTGAATCCCCTTGAGGAAAGGGCAGAGAAAAATTCCAAATAAATAAATAAATAACCGCTCCCTATTTATTTGTTCTGCCCCACTCACGATTTTATAAACTTCTATCATATCCTCTCTGTCATCTCTTCTTCAAGCTGAGGAGCCCCAACCTATCAATCCTCTCCTTGTATGGAAACCGTTCCATACCGTTTGTCCTTTTTATTGCCCTTCTCTGTACCCTCTTGTTCTACTATATCTTCTTTTTGAGATGGGGGGACACAATATTCAAATTGCAGTCGTGCCATAGATTTATATAGTGGCATTATGGTATTTTCAGTTTTACTCTCTATCCCTTTCCAAATAATTCCTAACATTGTGTTTGCTTTTTTGATTGCTGCTAAACATTGAGCTGAGTATTTCAATGCATTGTCCCAATGGGCGTCTTCACATGGATAGCTGCCCCACCTCTGCCCCACCTCACCCCCAGGCAGACCGTTTAGAGGTGGCCTGCCCAATATGGAGGCAGAGCAGAGGTGAAGCAGGCTGTCCCTGCTCTGTGGATGCCCTGCTGTAGGTGCTCTGGAACATTCTGGAGCACTGCCAGCAGAGAAAGCAGCCCAATCCTGGGGCAGTAGCTGGAGGCGGGGCTTCCATATCTCTGCTTGGTGAATGGCAGATAGAGCCCCAATCTCCATTGTGGATTGCCCCAGCAATGTCATAGTGTTGTGGGTGATCCACCTGCAACTCTATGGTGTTGGGGAGGGGCACCATGCATGTGGACCAAGGACCTGGGCAGCCACCGGGTCTGTTTAAAATGGACCTACACATTTATTTATTTTATTTACATTTTTACCCTACCTTTCCCTAAAGCTCAGGGCAGCTAACAAAAAACATAAAATACAATTAAAAGACATTAAAAAGAACCCAAGAAAAAAACCTACCCAGTTCACCCCAACCACCCAACAACCTTCCACCCTATTCTTATCCCTGCCTCCCAAATGCTTTACTAAGAAGAAAGGTCTTACATCACCTCTGAAAGATCCTTAGGGTTTAACTTAAATGAACTTCCAGGGGGAGGGGATTCCATAGGTGGTCTTTTAGGTATACTGGGCCCAGGCCATTTAGGGCTTAAAGGTCAAAACCAGGACCTTGAATTGTGCCTGCTGGAAAGTTATAGTTATAGATAGGTAGTGCAGACTCTGCAGCACTGTTGTAATGTGCTCCCAGCAACCCGTCCTTGAAAGGAGCCGAGGCGCCACATTCTGCACTCACTGCAGCTTCCAAACAGTCTTCAAGGGCATGTAGAGCGCATTGCAGTGATCTAGCCTTGAGGTGAAGAAAGCACGGATGATAGTGGCCAGGTCTAAATCAGAAAGAAAAGGTCACAGCCTCCTCACTAGATGAAGTTGGTAAAAGAGTTCCTGGCCATGGCTGCATCCTGATTATCCAGGTGCAGCAAGGTGTCCAGAAGCACTCCAATGCTGTGAACCTGAGTGACCAAAGGAGGCTGGTTCCCATCAACAACAGGAGCCCCAATTACCTCCAAGTCACAGGGCCAGCCAACCATCATTACTTTGGTCTTGTCAGGATTCAGCTTCAATTAGCTCAACCTCATCCAGTCCCCAACTGCAGCTAGACATCAGGTAAGCACTGAGAGACTGCAGGACCTAGGTCAGATGAAAAAGAGAGGTAGATCTGGGTGTCATCAACATATTGATTACACTTCACTCCAAACCTCTAAATGATCTTGCCCAACAGCCTCATATACACTTTGAACAAGAGGGGAGACAAGATGGAACCCTGCGGGACCCTACAGGGGAGGTCACAGGGGGCGATGAGCAATCGTCCATCACCACCCTCTGAGACCTCCCTGACAGGAGTGAATGGAACCACTCAAAAGCAATCCCATGCACTCCCTCCAGATGCCACAGACGTGTCAACAACATCTCATGATCAACTGTGTCAAAGGCCTCTGAACAATCTAACTAGATCAACAGGGTACAATTCCCCTTGTCAATCTCCAGGTGCAAATCATTGACCAAGGCCACAAGTGCAGCCTCTGTGCCATACCCAAAACCTGACTGAAATGGGTCCAGGAATACGATAGCATCAAGATGAGCCTGGAGCTGTCGAGCAGCTACCTGTTCAGTAACCATCCCTAAAAAGGGAAGGTTAGAGACAGGCCGATGCTGGCTGGGAAGTCCGCATCTAAAGATGGCTTCTTAAGCAAGGAATGGACAACTGCATTTATAAGAGTGTCCGACATCCTACCCTGCTTCTCCCCCCAAAGAGAGGTGTTGACAACTCCAGCCAGCAATGGCCCCAACATCTCCCAATTTGTGACAGTTATTCTGACTCATCACCTACAATAAATAGTTCTGGCATGGGTATCTCCCCAACATCCTCTGCAGTGAGATGGAAGCAAAGAATTCATTCAGCTTCACTGCAATGGCCCCATCCTCCCTGAGTGTTTCTTTCATCCCCTGGTTTTCTAGTGCCACAACTGATTCTCTAGCAGACTTCTTGCTTCTGATGTACTTGAAAAAGTTATTATTATTAATTTTTGCATCTTTAGCAAGTCATTATAAATTGATTCTTGGCCTTTCCTATTAACATTTTACTTTTAATTTGGCAATGCATATCTGTTTGTGTAAGTGAGAGTGGGGGATCTAATGACATTGGGATTTAACTTGGGCATCTGATGATGTTTGACTGTGGCTGCTTTCACACATTATAAAATGGGCTATTATAATAACTCGAAATAATACAAGGTATTCTAAATCCACAATTTTTGTAATGTGTGACTGCACTAGTCCTTTTTTATGCTGCAAGATCTCGGGGTCATTGGGCTCTTTTAGATGAGCGGGCCGCATTGTGCGACCCGCTTGCTCGATATTTCAAAATCCCGCAAGGTGGGATTACACGAGATGGAAACACGGGATCATGTGTATGGAAGGCAGTTGCGCATTGTTTGTCAACCACAAATGAAATACCTCACACATCGAGGTATTTAATTCATGGTCAGCAAACAATGCATGATCCCGTGCTTCTGTCTCGTGTAATCCTGTCTTGCGGTATTTTGAAATATCACGCAAGTGGGTCACACAACGGCGACCCGCTCATCTAAAAGCAGCCATTGTAAGAGCTATTAAATGTGGCTTTTACAATGACCCAAGATCAGGCAGCATAAATGGGGAATACTGCATTCACACATGACAAAAATTGCAGATTTATAATACCCAGTATTATCTTGAGTTCTTATAATAGCCCATTTTGTAATGTGTGAAAGCAGCCTATGGGAATATGTGGGTGTGTGATGGCATTTGATTTTACTTGACAAAAACTGACCAAATTAAATTTTGGTCAGTGGGTGACCTGTATTTCAGGTGCAGTCCGATGTTGCTGTCTGAGGTTTCAAGAATGTTTAAGTCTCAAAATGAAATCACACTGTCAAAAGTTTGGGAACAATGTCCTAAAAGTAGACAGTCTTCCCATGGCTGGAGGTCTCATTGGAGAGAGGGGAAAGCTTCTGGCCAGAAAACCACCTGTGCTGCAAACGTGCAAGCCATGGTAAGCCTGCATATGTGTAATGTGCACAATCCCCTGCCACCTACACCCGACTATTATTGGCAATGGAGCACATTCTTATTTTGCATGAATGTGCTCCCATGCCAATATCAGGGCAAAAGTCTCCACTGTACTCATTAAAACACAGTTGATATACCACAACAGAAAATCACTCCACAAAAAACGTTTCAGAAAAAAAGATACAGTAGTTCCTTCATGTGGGTTTATAATTACAAATGTAATCATAATTTTTGCTAAATACTGCCATTATATTTCTGGAGGGAAATAAAAAAAGCAACATTTTAGCTCTCTGGAAGGGAAATTTGAAGTTTGGAATCCAGCAACACTGATGAGGAGGCATACCAGGTAGGGGTGTGCACCAGGGACCCATGTCGTTCTTTGTTTTCATTTTTTGTTATTAAAAACTGCCTTTGTTATCATTAATAACAAAATTTTGTTATTCGTTATTGGTGTCATTATCGGTATCGATTTCGAGCGATAACGAAGATTTTGGTTTTGGTAACATTTCCGCTGTGGGCTGCCACCAGTGGCAGAAGTGCCAGCAGACACCTGCCCCAGACTTCTCAGAAGTTGAACTCCTTCCTATGTTTCTCATTATAATGCAGTAGTATTATACTATCTCTTCGTCCCTTCTCCCTTGCTGCCCCCCATGCCTGGAACTGCCTCCCTGCCCATATCCGCCTTGGCCCCTCCCTCCACACCTTCAAATTCCTCCTTAAAACCCACCTCTTCCTCACCGCCTTTCCCGATGCCTGTTAGAACTTTCCTTTCCATATTTACTGTCTGCCCTCCCCGCAGACTCCTGCCTAACTTCAACCAAGCCAAGCATGTACACCTGAGACTTCACATCCACTTGAATGTTATTTATCCCTTGTCTCTCCCTATGTCCCTTCTCCTTGTCTCCCCCCTCCGTGTCTATTAAATTGTAAGCTGTAGGCAGGAACCACGTCTATCTTATTGTTCTGTAAAGCGCCAGGTACACAGCTGGTGCTATACAAATGCTTATAATAATAATAATAATTAATTAATTAATAATTGATAGTAAAAGGTGCACAATGACAATATGAAAAATTACTAATATGTATGTCTAACCTAAATCTACACCTAATGACCTATACTATATGCAATATAGTTATCTAAGTAACTATATCAATGAACTTCTATCTGCTTTGTGTTCTAAGTATCAATCTATCCTATGCCTATCCTATAATGCAAATGTATAATAAAAAGCCTAGAATTCTATTCTATTCTATTCTATTCTATTCTATTCTATTTAATATGGACAGGGGGAGACAGACAGAGAAGGGAAAAGTAAAAAACTATAGGGTATATCTATATTATCTCTATCTGTAATCTATATCTATCTAATTTATTTTATTTATTTTTATTTATTTATTAGCATTTTTATGCTGCCCCCTCATGCCCATGGCATCTCGGGGCGGCTAACAATACGGTAAAACAACAAAATACATTAAAAACCACCATCACTTTTAAAATATTTTTAAAAACCCAACCCTAACCCTAACCTCCAATTCCTTCAAACTCCCCACCCCACCAATCTCCCCCATTTACCCCTCCCTCCCCTCTCCCCTCCAAAGGCCTGGGCGAACAGCCAAGTCTTGCATGCCCACCAAAAGGTGAGCCTACCCGGGGCCAGATGGCCTTCCTTCGGAAGAGAGTTCCACAACCGTGGCCCGACCACCGAGAACGCCCTCTTCATGGTGGCCCCCCGCCTTACAGGGGACCTCCAGATAGGCGCCCCCAGTGTATTGGAGGGTCCGTCCTGAGTCATAGAAGGCGAGACGGTCCCGATATGAGAGGGCCCGAGACTGTATAGGGCTTTGTATACCAATACTAGCACCTTGAACTTGGCATGGTATGCTATAGGCAGCCAATGCAGAGAACGGAGCACTGGTGTAATGTGCTGATGGCGACCTGTCCCCGTAAGGAGACGGGCCGCCGCATTCTGCAGCAGCTGCAACCTCTGAACCAATATCAAGGGAAGCCCCACACAGAGCGCGTTGCAGTAGTCAAGCCTCGAGGTAACGAAGGCATGGATGAGAGTGGCCAGGTCAGGTCTGGAGATGTATGGGTACAGTCTCCACACCAGATACAGCTGGCGGAAGGCGGCTTTATCCACCGCCTCCACCTGCCGATCGAGGCGAAGGTCCGCATCCAAAATCACCCCCAGACTCCGTACCTGCTGGGCAACTGGAGGGAAGACCCCCACAATAGGAGGAGCCGACACCTCCTTCGCCCTCTCCACTACCATCACCTCCATCTTATCTGGGTTCAGCTTCAGTCTGTTCTGCCTCATCCAATCGCCATGGCCTCCAAACATTGGGAAAGTATCAAGACGGCAGGACCTGGGTCCGTTGAAAAAGAGAGGTACAGTTGTGTATCGTCAGCATATTGGTGACAACACACCCCGAACCATCTCACGATCTCCCCCAGGGGCTGCATATACACATTAAATAACAGTGGAGACAGAATGGAACCCTGTGGAATGCCACAGATCAAGGCCCGGGGGCATGATGTTTCAGCTCCCAGCACCACCCGCTGGCTTCTATCTGAGAGGAATGAGCGGAACCATCCAAGAACAGTCCTGTCCAGACCCCCCAGAACTCGCAGTCATCTCAACAGCAGCCCATGGTCCACGGTATCAAAAGCGGCTGAGAGATCTAGCAGGACTAGAAGTGTCGACCATCCTGCGTCCATCTTCCAGTGGAGATCGTCGGCCAAAGCCACCAACGCCGTCTCAGTACCATAGCCAGGGCGGAACCCAGATTGAAAAGGGTCAAGGAAACTGATGCTATCAAGATGCCGCTGGAGCTGCAGTGCCACCACTCGTTCAATAACCTTCCCTAAGAAGGAAAGGTTAGAGACAGGGCGGTAGCTGGCGAGCGCATCCATGTCTAAAGATGGCTTCTTCAGCAGGGGACGCACCACAGCCTACTTAAGGCTGGACGCCAATCTACCCTGCTGAAGGGACACATTGATAACCCTCGCCAGCACCATCCCCAGCGTCTCCCTGGAGGCTTTCACCAACCAAGACAGGGACGGATCGAGTTGACAACTGGTGGCCCTAACAGACCCCAGGACATCCACCGCATCGGCTGGCATCACTTCCTGAAACTCAACCCAAGAAGATGGACCAGACGGGGCCTCCGCAACCTCATGCTCCTCACTTACTGCCTTCAATCTAATCTCTGTGTGTGTGTGTGTGTGTGTGCATGCGTGCATTAGGGGTGTGTGAACACCCGGGGGTTTGGGGTTTGGCCTGTTTGGGGTTTGGCCCCCCTGAAACGGTTTGGGGGTTTGGCTGTTCAGCCTGAACCTGTTCCGGGGGGCTGAACCCATTCGGGCGGGGAGCAGGGGGAACCCGGTTTCACCTCCCTCCAGGCTGCGCGGGTGGAAGGGGTGCTGAAGCTCACCTTCCCCTCCCCCCCGTGCAGCCTACTAATTTTTAAAAAAACCAAAACCACCCCAGGAATTGCCCTACCTGGTGGTGCTGAGGCTCCAGCCCAGGGTTCCACGGCGGCAGGTCCGGCTCCGGTGGTGCTGCGAAGCACTTCAGGCCTCTACTAGACCTTCTGGGTCAGGTGACCGGGTCAGGTGACCCGGAAGGCCTAGTAGAAGCCTGAACTGCTCCACTAACGCTGCTGGAGCCAGCCCCGCAGACGCTGCTGGACCCAGGGCCGGAGCCTCGGCACCACCAGGTAGGTCAGACTCTGGCCCTGGGTCCGGTGGCGGGAGTGGAGCTGGCTCCGGCGGTGCCCAAACAGGTTTGGAACCTGAACTTAGTTCGGCCGGTTCAGGTGGGGGCAGTTCAGGTTCAGGGGGTTCGCAGATGGGCTGAACACCCTGAGTTCGGGCCAAACCCCGAACCCCCAAACTGCATTTGCACGTCCCGTGTGTGTGTGTGTGTGTGTGTGTGTGTGTGTGTGTGTGTGTGTGTGTGTGTGTGTGTGTGTGTGTGTGTGTGTGTGTGTGTGTGTGTGTGTGTGTGTGTGTGTGTAAAATATAATGTACATGGGAAGGGAAAATGCATGACACAGCATGAGCTAACACAGAACAAGAGCCAAACAGACTGGCCCTGCAACATAAAGGGTTGCGGTGCCCTCCCTCAAGCCCTCCCCAGAGCCCTCATGATTGGTTCTGTGACGCAGGAGGCATTGAGCAATCACAGGGTGCCATTCAACTGCCTGCTTCCACTGCTCACTGGCTCCACTGGGACCTGCTTCCACTGCTCATTGGCCAGTGATTATATCCATCAAGTCCTTCCCCTCCCATCACAGGCCTAGTTCAAGAGTTTAACACTGTTTCTGGCTCCGAGTTGTCTGTTCCCCTCTCCACATTTTCCCTCCAAAAAGCACCTGCCAGGTAATAACAAAATCAATAACGACTGTCGTTATCGCTATTGAGTTTGTTATTATTTATCTTCATAATTGTTATTGCAATAACAAAAATGAGAATGTTGTTATCATTATCAATATAATGAAAATGAAGTGCACACCCCTAATACCAGGATGAAATTTGCCTAGTTGATCCACGTGCTATAATGGTTCCACTGGTGAACTATTAAAACAAGAGACACTCCTAACAGAGATCCGTGATCTACAAGGGAATGGACTCTTGGGGTGGGCTCATGAGATACTCCTTCTCCCTTTCTGTCTATGTATTGGTGCTGGCGCTTTCTTGGTCTTGTGCGATGATGAAGGATGAGGCAGAATTTATATCTAAAAAGATAATAAAATGAACATTTTAAAAATCAGGGATATTTTTCATGCAATGCTAAAAACACAGGGCATGTTCAACTGCCTGATATTCCTCTCTGGGGTGAAGACAGCAGAAAACACCATTCAGAAGATCTGTCCTCATAAGATGAGAGAATCTGATATCCCTATCTCTGGATAGCAAGCTGGTCATCAGAAGCCCATTCCCAGAGGCATTAATGCCTGTCACTCCAGAGCTGCTTCTGTCAGGTGAAGATTATGCTGCTCTGGGGTTACCTCAGCAGCCTTTTCATCTTGCATGACATTTTGCCTTTAATTTCCTGGGATATTTATGCTCCATTTATCTCTGTTTTCTCATGATAATCTCACACAGACCACAGAAATATCTATTTTGGACATTTAAAAAAGACAAGGTGTTTTCACCATCTTCCCTTTCCCGATTAAACTTTAAATTTTTTTAAGTATCTGATGCTTTCCCCCAATTTCAAGAGGATCACCTGTATCATCACAAATATCTTTGCTGCCTTCCTTAGAGTAATTGGCACAGCATATCCCACCAGAATCCAATCTTTGCTCAGTGTTGGGGTGCACCTAATCTACAAATTGCTGCTGCATCCTTGGGCCTTTTCACACGGGCATCCCCCCCCCGCACACGTGTGTGGTGGTGTCGCCTGTGCGAATGCTAGGGATGGGTGAACGCGGTTCGGTAGTTCGGTGTTCGGCCCGAACTCGGCCTGTTCGGACAACCGAACACGAACACGAACACGAACGCACCGAACGGACCGAACACCGAACACCGAACGCCGAAATGGCGAACACACCGAACCGAACCGAACACCGAACTACGAAATGGCCGAACACACCGAACGGAACCGAACACCGAACTAC
>QEPC01007218.1:119201-170989 GCA_003113815.1 Sphenodon punctatus
GCGCGACGCCGATTTTACGGCTTCCCGCGACATTTCCGGCCGAACGGCCGAACGCGAACGCGCGAACCACCCGAACACCGAACGCCCGAACACGAACGTACAACCCGATGGCAAACGAACCGAACGGCCGAACACGAACGTACGACCTGCCCGAACAACCGAACACGAACGGCCGAACACAAACGGCCGAACCGAACGGGCGAACGCGAACACGAGGCAAGACCGAACGGCCGAACACGAACACACGAACCGAACACGGCCGAACCGAACGGCCGAACACGAACCGCGATCTGTTCGCCCATGCCTAGCGAATGCCATGGCAGGGATGGGTGAGCACCTGTAGGAACGGCACCTGCAGTGGGTGGGGGAGCGTGCATGCTCCCACACTCCACCCATCACCCACGCATGGAGCAATGGGCTTCAATACTGGTTGCTCCATGTGTGGAGTTGGGTGGAGGTGTGTGTGTGCCCATTCCCATGATGTTCCCATGGGTGTGCACCTGCCTCCACCCACCACGGGCACACATCCATCCCCCCATCCACTGCAGCCCATTTGAAAAGGGCCCTCATCTTTAACTAGAGCTTTCTACTTATGTGCTGTGAGGAATCCTGAGTGGCAGGGCCGGCCTTAGGAATTGCGGGGTCCAGGGAAGGGGAGAAATGCGGGGCCCTATTTTCCCGCCTGTGGCCCTAGGGGATACTACCCGGCTCAGTCTGGGGGCGATGCCTGGGCCTGGACTTGGGGATGGAAGGAGGGACACTCCCCTCCACACATCCCCAAACCCAGCCATTTCGGGACACTTACCCCATCTATTGCCGTCACCATCCTGGGCCCTACGCCCTGTGCTGGGCTGGCTCCCTGCATTGGACTCGGGCAGGCACAGCAGCAGCAGATTAAATCTGCTGCCATGCTGCCTGCCACCACCGGAGGTTGCTAGGGAGTGTGGGAGAGGCGGGACCTTTGCCTCTCCCTCACTCCCACTGGCCCCCTGCGCTGCCTGTCAGTCTCAGCCAGGGGGAGTGAGAGAGAGGCAGAGGCCGTGCCTCTCCTTCATTCCCCCTGGCCTGCCCGAGACTGACAGGCAGTTGGGGGGGGCATGGAGTGAGGAAGAGGCAGGGCCTCTACTGCCTCTCCCTCACTCCCCCTGTCCCCCTCCTTTGCCTGTTTTGGACACGGCCAGGGGGAGTAAGAGAGAGGCAGAGACCCCGTCTCTCCCCCATTCCCTCTGATCGAGACTTAGGCCGTTTTTAGTCGTGCGCGGCGGTGCCCACGCTTGTTTTACAAAAGACCTGGCAGCCCGATTTACACATGACGCCGCTGCCGAATACGCGCATGAGAGGGAGATGCGCATCCATTTCCGGCCGCGTTTGACCAGCCTTGATCGCCGACCCGGTCAGTTCGCGGCTGGAAATGGATGCGCATCGACCGCACATGCATGTATTCGGCAGTGGCGTCACGTGTAAATCGGGATGCCGGGTCTTTTGGAAAACAAGTGTGGGCGCCGCCACGCACGTCTAAAAACGGTCTCAGGAGGCCCCCGTGCTTGGGGTCCCCAGCTCCTGGCCAACGCCAGACTGGAAGCTGGGGCCCCTGAGCACGGGGGGCCCCCAGGAGCGGGGCCCGGGGTGGCCGCCCCAAGCCACCCCACGGTAAGGCCAGCCCTGCTGAGTGGTCTGGATTCATTGCATGCTGGGAGCTGTATTCTCTGCAGGTTGCACCTCCACATTAAAGATAATTGTTCAGTCATGATCTTCATAGTAATACTCCATGAGATACCCTGCTATATCAGATAAGTATAACGTCTCGAAATACAGATATATAAAAAACAAATGAATAATTAAAACTAAATAAAGAAGAAAGAGCAGTCTCTTTGTTATAATAATGTATACTAGAATACCAGTTCAATGAAGGAACCAGTGTGGTTTTTCCTATTGCTGATTTATTTTTCTTGATTGATTATCTCTGGAAGCTCTCTTGACATGAGCTTTTGTGTGCTGACAAAAGGGAGGTGAAGCGAAGCATCTTGATTAGCTACAATGCAGATCAGTTCCTTTTCAGGCTTACCAGAGCAGGGAGAACTGGTCACATGTGGTCACATGTGGCCTCTAGCACAGGGTGGGCATGAGGGGAAAAGCCATCACCTCCATCCTATTTCCACATGCAAAAAAAGTCATTAGCAGAAGAACTGCCAGGTAACACTTTACATCTTTTAATTAACTTTTCGGTGCTTTTATGTAACAATAGAAAGAGCAGCCAGACTTATTTGCAATGGGGCTTGTAACTGTCATAATAATTAATGTGCGTGTTTCTAAAAATTAAAAATTTAACCTTTGTTGTGGGTTTTTAAAAGTGTCTTGGCTTTGCAAATGCTCTCTATTCCTGGGCATCAGACTTTTGAAATTGCTGACTGATAATCAAAGCTGCAGATGTATACTGTTATTTAAAGATACCTGAAAACGTGTATATTCAGTCCATTAAGTGACTTCGTATTTAACATGCACTACTGCTGAATTTACAGGCTAAATGAATGGTTTGTTGAAATACTGCTTTCAAAGAAGTAAGTCCTTCTTGTATTGTACTGTCCCACCAGTGCTATAAGAATTAGAGCAGGAAGAAATAGCCGCTAACCCTAACACTGAGCCTGATTCTGTAAAGTCTACAGTTTCTACTTTTCATATTTTGCACAAAGATGGAAAGTACTGCAACTACTGTACTACCGCTTTGGCCATCATATTGTAATTTAAACCAGAATGAACTAGCAGCCTTAACATACCACTACTTTGGTTTTGTATCAGACTGAACACATCCAGAATTTAAGAATTGTTCTGGCACAGACTGTCAGAGATAGTTATATACTACCTGCCTATTAAAGAAATAAAAGAAACCCATATTTCCACTTCCACTCAGGGAAGGGCAGCATATAAAGTGAAATAACTAAATAAATAACATAAGCAAACTTGAACAGAAAATAAACTTTCCTAGCAATTATCAATCAGTTGAATTTGTTTAGCTCTATTTAGGCACACATCATTGTAATGGTTTCCATGAACAGCAACCTAATAAAAAAATGTTGCTGAATCCTTTAAGTGCTTTTTTACATTAGAAAAATGGTTGTGTTTCAAGTTTGCAAACAGATGTTAAAATTATAGTGTAGACAGGACAACACAACTTTAAATTCAGTTTACTAATTGAGGTCAGCCATGTTTGGGGTGACTAAGGCCCTTTTTACACAGACACTCTAACACCCATACAATGGGTGTTACATTTTATTATACATGTTGCGGCCGCTACAGGGGCACTCCAGTGGCGGAACGTTTATGCTCTTGTAGAACGAGCTCTATCGAATCCCTGGAGCATATAATTTTTGACTGCCACCACTATGCTTCGATCCGGGATAAATATGTGCATTCCCTCATCGCCAATCTACCCGGGAGAGCGCCCAGAGTTCTAGTCAAATGTCTACTGGAAGATCGTTCCCCGGAGGTATCTAGCAAAATTGCCAAATTCCTTTGGAAAATCTATGTGGACAAACTTAGCGTGAAGCCTGCAGTCAATCCCCTGGGCAGGCAGGCAGTGACAAGGCACCCACATTAAGCGGGCCGAATAAGCTTCAAAGTGCCCGAAGCGAGTTAATTAGCACCCTGGGTACTAATATGCTGGATAAGTGACTGTTGTGCTACATCTCCCCCCTCCCCCCCAGCCATGGGATAGGTTTGTTTAGCTAACTCTAACTCTGCAATGACTATTACATTAAGGACTGGGTAGGCATGTCACTGCCTCCTGTATTCTCCTCCTTGGTAGGCTGGTTATATACATTTTTGGTATAGCACAGTAGTGTGTACCATTCAATTATAAAATTGTTAATTATTACTATTCTTGTTGATTATTCATGTATTGTGTATGATTTGTTTCATTTTATTTGATTATGTGTGCTCTTCTTTGCAATGACTGTATTGTCATGCAATAAATTACTGATTGATTGATTGATTGATTGATTGATATACATGTTGCAGGGCACCACTGCAGCCATTCACCATGGGCCCTGTGCACACATGATGCATCCACCCAGTCCCTCTGGGTGGAGATGGGTGTTGACCGGTGGGTGGGGAGCATTTCCCTGGGTGGAGATGGGTGGGGGCGTCTGTGTAAATGCCACTTTTGGTGGGTGTTGGTGAGTGTTTGCTCCCGGCGGCGTCCATTGCTCCGTGGGTGGGTGTGGGTGGAGATGGGTGTTGGCTGGGATCAAACACTCACCAACACCCACCAAAAGTGGCATTTACACAGACGCCCCCACCCATCTCCACCCAGGGACTGGGAGGACGCATCATGTGTGCACAGGGCCCATGCTGACTGGCTGCAGTGGTGCCCTGCAACATGTATAATAAAATGTAACACCCCTTTTATGGATGTTAGAGCGTCTGTGTAAAAAGGGCCTAACTGTACAAAATTAAAAGTGAGATTGTCCCATCTGTACTAAGATTTTGCCATGAGGTCACAAACTCTAGGCAAGCCCTAAGTGGAATGTGTAGATATCTTTCAAGGGGCCAAGTGCACAGTACCTATGAGCTGCATCTTTTGATATAGTCTTTAAAAAGATTTGGGGTCACATAATTTTTCACATGATATTTAAATATGTACATTTATTTATTTATTGAATTTTTATGTCACCCTTCCCACAAGGCTCAGGGCAGCTCAAGATCTACAAAAAACAAAAACAAACAATTAAAGACATTAAAATTTGCACAATAAAAACACCTTCCCCTTAAGCCCCCCTACTCCCCACAATCCCACCCAGAAATCCAACCAAACCCCACCAATCCCTGCCTGCCAAATGCTTTTCCAAATAGAAAAGTTTTGCACCACCTCCGGAAGATAGCCAGGCTCGGGCTCAAGCGAACTTCCTGTGGAAGGGAGTTCCACAACAAGGGGGCAGCAACCGAGAAGGCTGTTCTGTGCATCCCTGCCCATGGATAAGGATAACAGACAGAACATGCAGGAGGGCACCCATGGCCGACTGTGGGGGCCACAAAGGGGCAGCACCTTGAATTGTGCCTGGAAAGCTACAGGCAGCCAGTGCAGACTTTGGAGCGCCGGTGTAATGTGCTCCCAGCGACTCGTCTCCAAAAGGAGCCAAGTTGTCGCATTCTCCACCAGCTGTGGCTTCCAAACAGTCATCAAGGGCAGCCCCACGTAGAGTGCATTGCAGTAATCTAGCCTTCAGGTGATGAAAGCATGGATGGCAGTGGCCAGATCTGAATCAGAAAGAAAAGGTTGCAGCATTCTCACCAGATGGATAGTGAAAAACACTCCTGGCCACCACCACCATCTGACAATCCAGGCACAGCAAGGGATCCAAAGGCACTCCGAGGCTGCAAACCTGAGCTACCAGGGGGGCGGACTACACCAATGACATACATGCTTTAATATTAATGGCTTATTTAAGTTCATGGGCAAAGATTTACATTGAATGAAATGGCCAGGTTCAGTTCTAAAGACATGAAATACCAGGATCTCACTGGTATGTGGACCTTGTAGAGCATTTTCTCATATTTCACCAGTATTATATGGTGGTTGATCTCTTTAACACAGAAACACAAATGTTCAAGTCTACTTTGCTAGTGTCAGCAACAGTGGGATTTGCATGGCTTCAAGTGACGTGCTTTCAGGTTTTTTTTTAGACTGGCTTGATAAACCATCCCAGGGCACTTTGCCACAGGATATTACCTTGGGGTCATGTAATTCATTCAAAAGCATACACACACTTCTTGCATTCTGGGGGAAGTTTTTCATCAAATGGCAAGAGGAAGTTACCCTTGATTAAACATCTAAATTATTAAATGTTGTGCAAACATTATGGCAGTGATCTCTGGGTAACTGCATTGTCTGAATAAACCCCCAGAGATGTCATATTTGTTGTTGCTTGATGAGGGGATTTCATTAGGCTTTATCTGCCAATTAGGGATGTGCAGGAGTGCACAATTAATTTTTACTTTTACTTTAGTTTCCCTGTAAAACAAAATTAGTTATTCTTTTTGTTTCGGTTTAATTTCATTTTCATTCAAAATTTCATTTCCCATTCATTCCTATGGGCATTCCATTCATGTTAATAGGCATTTACTTGCTTGGCTTTCTTTTCATTTTGCCTCTCAGGTGTCTGGCTGATATTTTATTTTATTTATTTATTTAGACATTTGTAACCTGCCCATCCTGCCACAGGCAGCTCTGGGTGGCACACAACATAAAACATAATCATTAAATGAACTTTAAAATCCCCACTCACCCACCAACCTAACCCATAGGGATGTGCGAACGCAGTTTGGAGGTTCGGAGTTCAAACCGAACTCAAATAGTTCGGTCGACCGAACCGAACTTTCGAACCGAACTCGAATTCGACTGAACTGTTCAGTCGAATTCGAACCAGTTTGGAAGGCCAAAAAACCCGGTTTTGAATGTACAAACTCGGTTTGGAAGTTCGGAATTCGACTGAACTTTAATAGTTCGGTCGACCGAACCGAACTTTCAAACCGAACTCGATTTTAGAACCAAACCAAACCGAATTTCCAAACTCAGTTCTGTTCGCACATCCCTACTAACCCATTCCCCCCACCCTACTTATCCTCCCCCCAGATGTGTATAAGAGACAGGTTCTTGGTGGCCGGGCCGCGACACTGGAACTCCCTCCCAGAGAAAGCTCACCTGGCCCCAGGTCTGATGGCTTTTTGCCAAGCCTGTAAGACCTGGCTGTTCGCCCAGGCCTTCGGAGGAGAGGGTGGGAGGGGAGGGAGGAGGGGATTTGGGGGGAATTTGGGGATGGGAGTGGGGTTTTAATTATTCATTGTGATGATGTTTTTATACGTTTTTATTGTTGTTTTACTTTGTTGTGAGCCGCCCCGGGATGCCGTAGGCATGAGGGGGTGGCCAATAAATATAAATAAATAAATAAATAAATAAATAAATAAATCACCCAGATCTTAAACATCCGGATCTTTGAACTTCTACGTAGAACTTCTCCAAAAACTTTTGTGTGTAAAACATTCTCCTGGTAAACTGCTTTGCTCTAGGCACCTGTGGTCACTTGTTTTCCATGGCAGCCTGTCACAGCTACAGCTGTGGCTACTTTAGGCTGCCTCAGGGCAGTGTTTGTGCGAAGAATGCATCCAGGAACTGCCTCAGGGCAGTGTGTGTGTGTGAAAAATGAATCCGGAACTTACTTGTGGACTTGTAAACCCAGAAGACTGAAAAATCCGGAACTTTAATGTAAAAATGCCCAATGTTGCAAAAGTCAGAAGAAAGGGGAAAGGGAGGGGAGAGCAGGAGACTGGAGTCATGATTGGCATCCGCACTGGCCAATAGGCATCGCAAAAACATCATGTTGTTTTAAGTTGGGTCTGCAAAGCTTTCTCATCCCCAAACTGTTGCTGTTAACTGTTGGGTGTCCCATCCATTACAAAGGTGGCTGGGAGGCATAGAGACACTGACTGCCTGGAAGCCAGCAGGAGTTAGAAGGCAGTCATGTTCTAAAAAGCATTGGTGGACAACACAGTGGTGCCTGCCTGATTCACCTGCCGAGAGGTGAAGTTTACATTTGAGAGGATGGGAGAGCAAGAAAGAAAACCCTCCTTAGTCCGGGGTGCCAAGGGCACCTCTCTCTTTGGTGGGCAGAATGAGTGTGGGCAAAGAGGGCTGTCTCTCTGTCTCATTATGGAGGGCAGCATGAGGGCACACAGGTGACTTTATCTCCTTCAGGCACGCAGCAGCAACAGCAGCAGCAGCAGCAGTGTGGGGACACAGCGACTAATGTCTCCCTCATTTAGCTTGGCAGAACCCTAGCTATCACAAGTCCTCAACTTGCAGGGAGTACCCCAGGGTAGCCTGGTGCCATATAATATAGATATAATAGCAGGCAGGCACTGGTGGAAACTGAAAGTTGGCACCATGTTAAATTTGTGGAGCTTAGTGCCAACTTTAAGATAGTGCCACAGGTGGGCAGAAGATGAGAGACACTGGCAGGCAGAAAGCAGGCATAGGAGCAGTGGGCACAGATGATGGCACCCCAGTACAACAGGGTATCCTTCAATTTCCAGAGACTGGTCTATGGTGGCAGACCATGAGAGACAGGAGAGAGTGGGTGGCAGTAGGACAGATGTGTGGAGAAGCAGCAGGCAGAACAGCACTTAGAGGCAGGCATCATTGGCACCCTAGAATCATTTTAGTTACTAAATTTGTTTCCCATTGTTTTCAATGGGAATCACTTTGCAGGCCTTCCATTTACTTACACAGCGGTTTTGCTTTGCCTCTCTGACACATTCCCTTCCTCAAACTTGCTGCCACACTTCTCGACCAGTGCAGGGAAAAGGACAGATGGTCCCCCCTCACCCCGTGGGGCAGCTGGGAGGGCAGACCAGCCAAAGTGCCAGCTAATGGAGTGGGTGGTGGTGGACAGCCCTACCCTACCCTCCTCCCACAGCTCACCCACTATCCTGCCCTGGGCCATGATATTGCCACACATAGGACTAGAGCTAGTGCTCACCACTCAGAGCCCTGCAGCGGACCTTGTCACACGGCAGGGCAGATGGGGACAGAGCACACAAGCTGTGGTGCACTACCGTGCCTTGGGTAAGGCTGTTATCCGCTACATCCCTGTCCTTTTCCCGAGTCCATCTGCCCTCCACACCACTCAGTGGGAGGAAGATTTGTCAGCCACGAGGCACACAGTACACTGCATCGTGTGGTAAGGCTGCCCAGAGTGGGGTCACACTGTCCAAGGCAGGGTAAGTGCATCATGTGGCTGCACCCAAAGAAGCAGAGGCAGCACATGTGTCTGGCCTTGCCACAACTAAGGTCTGTAAATATTCTCACCTTTATCACACAATCCTAGAATTGTGGACCTATCATCCTTCCCTAAGCAGGACAAGATGTACATAAACTGTCCCTGACAAAAGTTTATTGAATCTATTTTTAAAAACTTACTATGACAGGGAGTGGGACTCAGAACTTCCCTTGGTAATTTATGCTGCTTGCCCAAGTGCTGATTTTCTTGTTAGATTAAAACTAACGTGAAATCAGCAATAATGGGAGATTCCTGTTGGGTTCTATGCCCATGTTTGTTTCTTACATTTTTTCCCTTTCCCGGCCATGGTGACTTGATTGCTATGGATCTATTACTGTATTTAACGGATCCATGCCCACATTATCCAATCTACTGGGCAATTTATTTACTCTTATTACTCTCTCGCTGCTGCTCCTGTGTCTATTGCTGCTGCCTTGGTGGGGAGAAGGAGGTGGCAGCTGCACGCTCTGAAACAATGATGCCGCCCACCTCCAGTGAGCTACTGGCAAGACCTACTCCCCTCCAAGTCAACTCCCTTCTCCCCATCCCTCTGTCCCAATCTCCCGCCCTCCCCACAAGGCAGAGGAAAGCCACCCCCTCCGGGTGTGGGTGGGTGGAGAGGCACACAAGCGGCTATTGCGGTGGGGAAAGGACAGCTGACATTGACATTTCTGTGAGACAATACACATTTACATTTCACTGTGAGTTTCTTTAAAGTTTATAAAAGTGCTTGCACATGTTCCAAACTAACGTTAAAGAGAACTTACTCTGTTGTCAGGGCTGGATTTTCCAGCCCTGACATCCATGATGAAAACCACGTTAATTTCAATGCTGGATGTGAACGGGTGCTGGAACACATTACAAAACCTCTCTCACCTTCGTAATTAACACAAAAATGTGTAATGTGGGCAAGCAGCCTTACTCTATTCCCTAATGATACTTATGATTAAACAATTCTTCCTGATATTAACCTTAATGTTGCCTCCTGCAGTTTAATCCTGTTACTTCTTGTCCTGCCCTCAGTTGCCACAGGGAATACTTGCTTCCCATCCTATTTATGAATCTTGAAAACCGTTCTCTTGTTCACACAATCAACTTTATCGTCTTGAGGCAGTACCGGATCTAGAATAGTACAGACTGTGCGACTGCATGAAGCTCCATATGTTGAGGTGGGGTAGGGGGCATCCAGAGAGGTCCCCAGTGAATGGGGTCCATGAATGAACTTGAAATGACAACATGAGAGTGAGAAGCACTGGTGTAGAACATGGGGGGTGGGGTGGGAGTGGGAAGCCTTGGGCTGTGGCAGTTCAGGAGAAGGCCCCCCCATGATATGGGGCCCATGAGTAAACTAGAAACATTCCCCACTGGGCCTGTAATGGAAGGAGCCCTCGCCCCAGAAGGGGATATTGTGTTTCACTGAACATAAGAATGAATTACAGTAATATTTTCTAAGAGGTGAGTTAATGCGTGTCTGTGTTAGGAGTAGGCCGCACGCCA
This sequence comes from Sphenodon punctatus, assembly GCA_003113815.1. NCBI lineage: Eukaryota > Metazoa > Chordata > Lepidosauria > Sphenodontia > Sphenodontidae > Sphenodon > Sphenodon punctatus. The sequence goes on from QEPC01007218.1 coordinate 129,530, forward strand.
CCATTTCACACAGGGTTCCAGCACTGTGTCTAGGCTAAACATGCCTAGTTCTTTCTGCCTTTTGCTGCAGATCCTGTATTCAAAATATTTTATTTCCTTCATGCTCTCCTCCAGATTATCTCCAATTTGTCAACATTGTCCCCAAACTGAATGCACTAATCCAGTTGAAGCCTGACCAGAGATGAGTACAGGGCATCACTTATGCCCCCTTTTCTAGGTGCAATGCTACTATGAACACACTCCAAAATATCATTTGCTATTTGCCTGTTGTTGTTGCAGGCATTAGGGAACAGTGTCACATGGTTGGCAGATATTTACTCGGTGAACTATATAAACACTCACCATGATTGGTTTGGGCAGCAGTATTGCTCAGGCAGTTATCCTCCATTTTGAAGTTGAGCATATGATTTTTCATTCCTATCTGTCATACTTCACATTTGTCTTTATTAAATATCATTCTATTGTTTCTGTACAACCCTACAATTGATCAAAATCAATTTGAATCTAAAACTGTCTTGCAGCATGTTGGCAATCCCTCCCATCTTTGTATCATCTGTTAATGCAACAAATATACTCTCCATTACTTCATCCAAGTCATTCGTTGAAAATGTTGAACAGCACTGGACCCAAGACAGATCCCTGCTTTATTTCTTGTTACCTCTTCCTGACTTGACCACTAACCATTAATAGCTGCTCTCTTGTAAGGGGTGTGCATTTCGTTTTTGTTATTATGATAAAACAAAAATTGTGATTTTCATTTTTGTTATTGCAATAACAAAAATGACAAAAAACAACAACAAAAATAAAAACAAAATTTTGTTTTTGAAGTAACATCCGTGGGGCGGGGCTCCGGTCCCAGCAAGGGCTGAAGAGTGGCATGCCTGTTGGCCGTACCACATCCTCTTCCAGCTGCTCCTGTAATCCTGGGGGCTGGGAGACGATAGGGCTCACCCCCCAAAACAGCTGGTCCCTCCGAGTCAGGTCAGAGTTGGGATTGGGGTTCCTGGGCCCCATTGTGAAACACTTTCCTTCCCTCCTGGTGGCAAAGAGAGAGGGGGGTGGGGCCAGGGGGTTCCCCCAACAACCATGGGGTGGGGCTCCGGCCCCAGCAGGCGCTGAAAAGCGGTGTGCCTGTTGGTTGTGATGCAGGCGTGTGCCTAATGGCCATGCCAAAAGGCCCTCAGGCACGGCCCTTAGTGGGGCCTGAGGGGCTGGGGCAGAAGACTGGGAGTAGCAGAGATCAGGAAGACTTGGCACCCTGGGTTGCCCAGGCAGGCAGGCTCGGCGCTTGGCCCCTGGAGGTGCCCGTGGCATCAGGGATGGCCATCTGAGACCCAGCGGCGGCAGCAGCAGCAGCAGCAGCAGCAGTTGGGAAGGCTTGGGGCTCGGTGGCTGGCCTGGCACCCCTACTTGGCTGGGCATTTCAGGCTCCCAGGCATCGGTGGAGCAGCAGCAGACATTGGATTGCTCAGTAGCAGAACCTATGGCAGCAGCGGCAGCAGCAGCAGACAGACACCTTGATGAAAAGCAACTGCTCCACCAACTTGGCCCCCAGTCTCAGGCGGTGTGGAGAGCAAATGTCCACTGCCATAGAGAACACCCTTGGCCACTTTGGGCAGGGCCGACCACACATCCCTCTGAGAGCTGTTTCGCCACCATGTTCTTCCCCTCCCATCAACGCTGTCAGTGATGCAGCAGCAGCAGCCAGTTGAGGCCCAGAAGCGTCAGTACAGCATGGAGAAGCTGGGATGGGGGCATCTGCCAAGTCCATTGGCACATAAGCATTGGGGAGGAAACTGTCTTTCAACAGAAAGCCACACTCATGTTTGGGTAACGGATTGCGCTCTATGGGCAGCCCTTCTCGGCGTTCGGGGACATGGGGTTTAGGCATCTGATTGACTTTCTGGCCCCCCAGTTTAAGCTGCCCTCACACACCACCCTGATTCAGGCTGTCACCGATGCCTGGCAGCCTGCAACACCTGGCCAAGCAGGGGTGGCAGTCACTGAGTCCTAGCCGGGCCTCTGCCACTGCTCTGTCGATGCCTGGCAGCCTGCAATGCCCAGCCCTGATGGTGACTAGAACTGGAGAACCCAGCACAGTATAGAGCGAATAGAACTGGAGGCCTGCCAGCATCACCCTGAGTCGACAGGTGGTGCCAGCCCTGTACCAGGCTTTAAAGAAGCGGGTGAGGGAGCAGATGGCAGGGGCTTGGGGTGCCACGTCCACTTCACCACCAACCTGTGGTCAAGTAGGAATGCGCAGCACACCTACCTGGCAGTGACTGACAATGAACTGGTGGCAGGACCCAGAGGCAGCGTTTGGCTGTGGCAGGAGGGGTCCCAAAGCAGGGTATAGATGGGCCCTGCTTCAGGTGGAAGTCATGGACTCTGCGGCCCCGACACTTGTCAGAACATCGGAGCACCCCTGACCACCATGGTGAGGGAGTGGGTCATGCCAGGCGTGCCCTTCACCAAGGGGTGCGTGGTCCAGCAGGCAGAGAGTGCTCTGGAGAGTGCATGGCAGCAGCAGCAGCAGGACACCCCTGGGGATGGTGGGAGTGGGAGCAGCCACCCCTTTCAGCCGGCGGGGTCTATCCCTGCCCCCATCCCTAGCAGTAGAAGCACCAGCAGCAGGCTGAACAGCACCCCTATTGCTTCTGGATGATGTGGATAGACAGCCTTCCCTGGAACGTAGGCCCCAGAACCCTGATGGTGGGTCCTGGGGTTGGAGTGGCTGGCTGTTTCTTGATACCAGAATCGATGCCTGTGTCCAACAGGAGCAGAGCTGGCTCTCCCTGGGCCATGCTGTAAGTGAATAAGGACCCTCCACGTGGGTCAGTGGAATGACAGTCCCAGAACCCTGAGGGTGGGTCCTGGGACAGGAGTGGCTGGCTGTTTCTTGATGTGGTGGAATGACAGCTCCCCATGAGTGGAATGATGGCCCCAGAACCCTGACAGTGGGTCCTGGGACTGGAGTGGCAGCTTCTTGATGACGTGGATGGACAGCCCTCCCTTCCTGGAATGTATGCCCCAGAATCCTGATGGTGCGTACTGTGGCTGGAGTGGCTGGCTGTTTCTTGATGCAGTGGAATGACAGCTCTCTGTGAGTGGAATGATGGCCCCAGCACCCTGATGGTGGGTCCTGGGACTGGAGTGGCAGCTTCTGGATGAAGTGGAATGACATCCCTCCCTGCCTGGAAGGTAGCCCCAGAACCCTGATGGTGGGTCCTGGGGATGGAGTGGCTGGCTGACTGTTTCTTGATGCCAGAATTAATGCCTGTGTCCAACAGGAGCAGAGCCGGCTCTCCCTGGGCCATGCTGTAAGCAAATAAGGACCCTCCACATGGATCGGCGGAATGATGGCCCCAGAAGTTGAACCCTGAGGGTGAGTCCTGGGACAGGAGTGGTTGGCTGTTTCTTGATGCGGTGGAATGATGGCTCCCCGTGAACGGAATGATGGCCCCAAAACCCAGACGGTGGGTCCTGGGGCTGGAGTGGCAGCTTCTGGATGAAGTGGAACAACAGCCCTCCCTGCCTGGAACGTAGGCCCCAGAACCCTGATGGTGGGTCCTGGGGCTGGAGTGGCAGCTTCTGGATGAAGTGGAACAACAGCCCTCCCTGCCTGGAACGTAGGCCCCAGAACCCTGATGGTGTGTCCTGGGGCTGGAGTGGCAGCTTCTAGATGAAGTGGAAAGACAGCCCTCCCTGCCTGGAACGTAGGCCCCAGAACCCTGATGGTGTGTCCTGGGGCTGGAGTGGCAGCTTCTCGATGAAGTGGAATGACAGCCCTCCTTGCCTGGAACGTAGGCCCCAGAACCCTGAGGGTGGGTCCTGGGGATGGAGTGGCTGGCTGTTTCTTGATGCCAGAATTGATGCCTGTGTCCAACAGGAGCAGAGCTGGCTCTCCCTGGGCCATGCTGTAAGTGAATAAGGAACCTCCACATGGGTTGGCGGAATGACGACCACAAAACCCTGAGGGTGGATCCTGGGACAAGACTGACTGGCTGGCTGTTCCTTGATGCAGTAGAATGACGGCTCCCCGTGAGAGGAATGATGGCCCCAGAACCCTGACTGTGGATCCTGGAACTGGAGTGGCAGCTTCTGAATGAAGTGGAACGACAGCCCTCCCTGCATGGAACGTATGCCCCAGAACCCTGATGGTGGGTCCTGGGACTGGAGTGGCTGACTGTTAGGGAACTCGGAAGTTCAGAGTTCAGACTGAACTCGACCAGTTCAGTTGACCGAACCGAACTTCTGAACCGAACCGAATTTTCAAACCGAACCAAATTTCTGAACTCGACTCTGTTTGCCCATCTCTAAAAGATAATATTCCATTTAGTTCAATGGGGTTTGAATTTCCGAACTTTGTTCGGAAGTTCAGAGTTTGGACTGAACTCGAATAGTTCGGTCGACCAAACCGAACTTCAGAACTGAACTGAATTTCCGAACTGAGCCGAACTGAATTTCTGAACTCGGTTCTGTTTGCCCATCCCTATTGACTGTTTATTGATGCAGTGGAATGATGGCTCCCTGTGAGCAAAATGACGGCCCCAGAACCCTGATGGTGGGTCCTGGGAATGCTGTTTGTATACCATGCACCTGTCTGTGCAACAGCCTACCTGCATGCTCTAGCAGAGGTGGTGTCAGGGGTGGTGTTGTGGTCCCCAAAGACAGTATTTTTGGGGGACCTCAATATTCATGCCAACACTGACCTTGGGGGAGTGAAACGAGTTCATAGCCACCATGGCAACCATGGGCCTGTCAGATGGTTATTGGCCCGACACATCAGGGGGGACATACCTTAAACCTTGTGTTTTGCACCGGTCTTGAGGCAGGTGCTCCATTAGTGGGGGAGATATCAGCTGTACCCTTGTCATGGACAGATTATTACCTCCTGCAGACCTTGCTCCTGGTGCATGTCTGCCCTCGGAAAGGTGCCAAACAGATTCGGATTGTTCGCTCCCGGAGGATGGTGGAACTGGAGCAGTTCCAGAGTGCTCTGGGGGAGATACCCTCTGACATTGATGACCATCTCATCGATTACCTCATTGTGCTATGGAACACCTTGCTGACTGAGGCCATTGATCGGATGGCTCCTAGGCGTCCGTGATGGCTCCACAGGCCTCCTTGGTTCTCCAAGGAGCTACAGTTGCTGAAGCAAGAGGGGTGGTGGTTGGAGCGACAGTGGTGTCGTTCACGTGCTGAAGCTGACAGATTGCGACATAGAGCCAGTTTACGCGCTTATGCCGTGGCTATGCAGGCAGCACAGAGGGAGTTCTTTGCTGCTCTCATAGTGTCCACAAAATCCCATTCAGCAGAGCTTTTCCAGGTTGTGCGGGGACTGGTCAGTCCGGCCTCCCTCAACCTTGGAGTGGAGTCATCTACTGCTCACTGTGACATGTTTGTGGATTATTTTGTGGATGAAAACACTCGTATTCACCACGACTTTGAGGCCACACTTATTAGGGAAACAGAGGTTATGGAAGCCCCATCTTGTCCAGTATTGTGGGATCAATTTTGGTTGGTGACACCTGCCAATGTGGTGGATGTTTTTGGGGCAGTAAGGGTCACTTCTTTGAATTAGATCCTTACCCGTCCTGGCTGGTTAAGTCCTGCTGGGAGCCAATGGGGCCATTGCTGGCCTGGAAAACCACCAGCAGCCAGTGCAGAGAGCGGAGCACCAGTGTAATATGCTCCCAGCAGGCCAGTCCCACTAGGAGATGGGCTGCCGCATTCTGCACCAGCTGCAATTTCCAAGCCGTCACCATGGGCAGTCCCACGTAGAGTGTGTTACAATAGTCTAGAGGTGATGAAAGTATGGATGACTGTGGCCAGGTCAGAGTCTGAAACAAATGACCAAAGCCATTGCATCTGATGCAACTGGTGGAAAGCACTCCTCACCACAGCCTCCACTTGGAGATCCAGGCAGAGCTGTGCATTGAGGAGCACCCCTAGACTCCGTACCTGGTAGGTCAATGGAAGACAGACCCCATCAATGATGGGGGCTGCCAATTTCATTGCCTTACCCACTAATATTACCTCTGTCTTGTCAGGATTCAGCCACAGTTGATTAGCCCTCATCCAATCCCTCACAGCCACCAGGCACCGAGTAATCACTGAGACTGCCAGGCCTCTGTCTGTTGAAAAAGAGAGGTGCAGTTGGGTGTCATCAGCATACTGATGACACCGTACACCGAACCCCATAATCACCTCGCCAAGCGGCTGCATATACACATTGAACAGGAGAGGGGACAGAACAGAACCCTGCAGAACTCCACACAAGAGGTCTCAGTATGATGAAAAACAGTCCCCGAGAACCACCCACTGAGTTCTTCTGGTCAGGAATGAACGGAACCATTCAAGAACAGTCCTGCCCACTCCTGCACAGTCCCACAGGTGTGTCACCAACATCTCATGATCAACGGTATCAAACGCAGCCGACAGATCTAACAAAATCAGCAGGGTCAAGCGACCCCGATCCATATCTCAGTGCAAGTCATCTACCAAAGCCACAAACACAGTCTCGGGGCCTGGGGCCATAACCCAGACAAAAGCTGGACTGAGAGGGATCAAGAAAACCGATGCAATCAAGATGCCCCTGCAGCTGCCGAGCCACTACCCATTCAATAACCTTCCCTAAAAAGGAAAGGTTAGAGACAGGCCGATAGCTGGCAGAGGAGTCAGTGTCAAGCAATGGTTTCTTGAGCCACTTCCTCCTTGAGACAGCCAGCACTCTGCCCTCCTGCAGGGAGGCATTGACCACCCCGGACAGCAACGGGTCCATTGTCTCCCGGAAGATCTTAACCAGATCTTTTGTCCTATAAAGCCTGGGTCCTGCCTATCTGTAAGATCACCTCACTCCCCGGGTCCTGGATCAGCCCCTGCAGTCATCCAGGGGTGCCCTGCTCGAGGTCCACTGGGTTTTTCAAGGGTCCACATTGGGGGGGGGCATTCTCGCTGGCCATGCCACAGCTGTGGAACTCCCTTCCAGTGGAGACCTGGCTGCTCCTGGATCTTCCCTCCTTTCGGAAAAGTTGTAAGTCATGGCTATTCCACCAGGCGTTTGGCGGGGGAGATGGGTAATGGTGTGTGTGTGTGTGTGTGTGTGATTTTGTACTCTTTTTAATGTTGTTTTAAGTATTGTTTTTAATATTTGTAAGCCTCCCCAAGCTTCCTGTGGTGGGAGGGGTGGGGTAGAAAATGTTTTAAATAAAAATTTAAAAAAATAATGGGAAAGACTGAAAACTGTATTTATGGCTGTAATGTTTTTGTTTCTTATTAAATTCTGATGAAACTTGGAAAAATTGTACCCACAATGGAGGGTACTATGTGTACCAAATTTTGAAAAGATTGGATAAAGGAGACTGAATCTAGAAGCAATTGAATGTTGTGATTTTAAGAAAAGCTCCATACACATTCCTGGCTACAACCTTTTTATCTTCCATCCAATTTGTATGAAACATGGTAACATTATGTCCCTCCACTCATGTACCCATCCTGCCAAGTTTCAGAAAGATTGGGTAAAGTTTGCTGATGTTATAATCTATTCACTTTAAAATACATTTCTAGCTGTAACATTTTTGTATTCCATCCTGTTTACAAATAGTTTGGCAGACATTTATCACACACCTTCCCTGTCATCTCTGCCAAATGAAAGGACAATTTGATAAAGGAACCCAATTGTATACATAATTGAAGTTGTCCCCTTGAAGACCATTATTCAGATAAATAGCAGCATATGCAGTCAGAGGCAGGCATCTGGCATGGCAGGTGGAGGGAGACTTTAGGAGGGAGGATGGGGAGAAACTCAACAGACTGACAGACACATTCACTGACCAATTACTGCATTCTTCCAGCTTTACAAGACCAATTGGTGGGTGGCTTCGAGGTGGGAATAGGGGGTAACCCTGAGGTGGGCATATAAGGGACAAAACTGGGACTTTGGGGATAGCATCCCAGATTTCAGGAGATATAGTTTACACATCCAGGTTGGCCAGTTATCATCACAATCACATCCTGCAGCATTGTGATAGAGGACATAAGAGAATCTCTATTGGCTCTTTCCTAAACAAATGCTTCTGACTTCCCAGTAACAAATGAGGGAGAGAAGTTGGGATGGTCACAGCCTAGGGATGAAACGGCAAGCTGCTACAGTAGCTTTTTCCACCAGAAAACACTCTTCCACAATAAGCTACATGCTGCGATAGAGACGTTCATTCCACTAGTTTCATTCCGCTACTTCCGCTGTTCCGCTACTTTCATTTCGCTACTTACACCAGCTCTGAAAATAGTGGAACAATGTTTGTTCTGACAGTTTTGCTCTTCCACAATTTTCGCTTGCATTGCGAAGTAGCGGAACAGTGTTTCTTCTGACAGTTTCTGAAATTGTTCTGACAGTTTCTGAATTAGCAGAATGCCGGTGGAATTAGCAGAATGCCAGTGGAAAAGCTGTGGAAAGTCGTGGGCATTTCTGAATTGGGAGAATGAAAAAGCAGGGTGGAAAAAGGAGTTGCTGCTTCAGCACTACACAGCACAGAATGAAGACATTTGGTTGACATTTCTGCTGGCCAATTGGCAACACAAACCGCTCTTATACCACAGTGACACATAACAGAATACCTGGCATAGGCTCATTCTCTGTTTATGCTGTGTAGGCATATACAATTGGAACCCTTTATCAAAGCTTTCTGATATTTGTCAGAGATGACCCTGAAAGTGTGAGATACAGCCCTGCCAAATTTACTATACACTGGTTGTACTACAAAGATGTTAAAATTAGACATACATTTATAGGTTAATTGCATATACCAACCGGACCCTTTATCCAATCCTTCTGAAATTTTTCATAGATAGTAAACTTGAGGAGGGGTATCAACATGTCACATTCCATCCACATTAGATGAGATACAAAGAAGTTACAGCCACGAATGTATATGCAGATTTTTGCAAAATAGCATAACCCAACTGCTTATAAAACTGGAGTCTTTTATCCAATCTTTCTTGAGTTTGGTACACTTAATGCCTTCCCTTGGAGGTACAAGTTTCCCAAGTTTAATCCACATATCATAAAAAACAAAAACATTACAGCCAAAAATGTGTTTTCCATTGAAACCAGTGGAAAACGAAAGCAAAAACGAAAACAAAATGTTTGATATTTTTGAAAATGAAAATGACAGATTTAAATAACAAAAACAAAAAAACAAAAGAAAAGAGGGACATGGGTTTCTGGTGCACACCTCTATGACTTTTAAAATATTTTTGTACCTACATAATAGTTTCACCTAGCCCATGTTTCCCTAGCTTGGGGGAGGGGGATATTATAAATTTTATTAATCATTTGTCTTAAAAAGTACAATTTCCATTATTACATAGTCATCCTTTAAGGATGAGTTACATGTTAATTTAGGAATTCACAATTAGTAAGAAGACTGACGTGTAATTACCGTCAATCAGTATAACATTAACTAAGCAAACAAGTAATAAGAAAAATAATGTACTGTACATAACAGCAAAGCCACTCTAATAAAGATCTTTTATAGTTTTGATGTCCCCGAATTGTCATACCCTGTCCATCAGTTTTTCATTGAATACCTGTTATTTTTTTATACATTGACAGTTATTGAATTTTATACGTCTTGTATATGTAGCAGAGGGTGTTTGGTATTGTTCTTGCGAAGCCTGGATAGCAGATCCCAGCAGGGCAACCATATTAAATAAAAATCTTGAAGCTTGTCATATAAGTCCGCTGATATTCGTTCAAGTATGAGCATAAGCCACAGTCTATTTTTCCATTTATTTATTTTTAAGTTCCTCGCTGATTTCTAGGAAGACACAATTGTCTTCCTAGAAGACAGCTAGATGAAGTTATTGACATGCAATTTGTCGATGTTTCAATTCTCCTATATTTGGAAATATCCCAAATAGTGCCCAATCTGCTGAAAATGGTATCTCCACACCTGCAATTGTATTCATACGGGGCCAAATGTGTAATCAGAAAGTTTGTACCCTGGGACATTTCCATCATACGTGTATATATGAACCAACCATCCCCGCAAACATAAGTTTGGATATTTATGATTCATTTGGTGGATGAGTAGGGGGGGTCATGTAGATACGAAGGGTTAATTTCACCTGTGGTTTTCTAATTGATAAAGACCATGAGCATTTATTCATTACATTCCATATTTTTGAATATTCTTCCTTAGTAATTAGTCTCTCAATATCATCTGCCCAATTAGATATATAACCAGCATCTGGTAGTTGATATATATTGTATAACTCTTTGTGGATACTAGATAAAATTTTACTGTCTCTGGAGTTATTAAATAAAAGTTTTTCCCAACCATATGGTTTTCTACAAAACTGCTCCTTATCTTTTCCCAATGCAAATACTGATCTTGGCGTCATATATTCTAAAAAATAAATTTTCCCTTTTATACTTTTCTCAATTTGTTCTTGCTCTTTACATTTTTCTTCCACAAATAAGTGGTGAATGCTAGCAATTCCATTTTTTTGGTACATGGACTTCAATTCCATAGACAGGTCACACTTCGTTTTTAGCTTGCCAAAAATTGGAGTGAATGGGGATGTACCTCGAGTCATGTCCAGCCCTCTCACACAGGCATCCCAGGTTTTAAACACCATTCCAGCAAATGGATTATTTGTATCTATAGGTCCCAGTTTAGAGACATCTTCTAAAAATATACTTTCAATATTTTTAATTCCCCAAATATTTTTTTCCATTTTGACCCAACCTGGTATCTCTTTTTCCTTAAGCCATAATTTCAAAGCTTGAAGGGCAGATGGTTTCCCTAGCTTATTGATGAGTATGGGTGATAACAGATGTAGCACTGGCCCATTATAGTCTGCTATAGCCCGCCTGGGCCAGAGACTCACCCATATGTTAGCCACCAGATGTGGGTCTGTTGCTGCCCTGGCCCGGGTAGGCGGATGGCCTGGTACTTGTCCTCCAGATGATCCTGGGCACACAGCCCAGACCAAGGGTTGCCCAGGCCAGCCAATATGGGCCATAGTAGGAAGGGGGGATGCTAGTGACGCTCTAGGCCTTCCGGGGAACCTGGAAGTTCCCTGGAAGGCCTAGTACGCGTTACTAGAGTGCTGAAGCCGGCAGCCACAGCAGAGCTGAAACCGGACCGCCGCCACCGCCCGGAGCTGAAGGCAAGGTAGGGTGATCCCTGGGGTGAGGTGTGTGTTAAACCACCCCCCACCCCAGGGATCAACAGTACCGGTACACTTACCTGCTGGTGCGGGCTCTGGGTCGCCGGCAGCAGCCCGGAGCCCAGGGACTTAGGGAAATTTTTTTTAAAAAAACATCCAGCCTGGGCAGGGTGGGTGGGGGGTGTCCCCCCCTTCCACCTGCACAGCCTGGATGGGGGAGGGAAAGTGTTTGCTTTTTTTTCTGTGTTTTTTTTTTACATTGCAGCCATTCATTTGATGTTCTCTGGCAGAAGGGGGAATCCGGTAGATTCCCCGATTAACCGGGTAATCCGATACTGCTGGTACACCCAAAAACTGGCAGTATCGGATACTGGATCATCCGGTAGTCCCTCCCCTAATAAATATAAATATACATAAATACAACAATAATAAAATCCCAAGCAGCATTATAAAACTAAACCTGATCTGTGAAAAAACTCCAACCTTCCAGATCCCACTTAACCCGTCCCACCCTTACCCTCCACCTCACCAAATGCCTGATGGAAGAGCCAGGTCTTAAAGTTTCGCAGGAAGGTCAAGAGATCCGTGCTGAGGTGAACCTTCATCAGGAGGGCATTCCACATTGACAGGGTGGCCTCTGAGAATGCCCTCCTGTCAGTACGAACACGCAGATCATGCAGGACCTCCAGGAGGGCACCCCCAGATGACCGCAGAGGCCACCCCGGATCCCATGGGGTGAGGCGATCTTTCAGGTAAGCAGGGCTCAAGCCATGAAGGACTTTAAAGGTCAAAATCAGCACCTTGAATTGGGCCCGGAAGACAATAGGCAGCCAGTGTAATTCTCAGAGCACTGGTTATATGTGCTTCCTGCGGCCCATCCCAGTAAGAAGGCAGGCCGCCACATTTTGCATCAGTTGCAGCTTCCGGACCATCACTATGGGCAGTCCCACGTAGAGTTCATTGCAATAGTCTAGTCTTGAGGTGACAAATGCATGAATAACTGTGGCGAGGTCAGTGTCCGAGATATATGGGCAGAGCCTCTTCACCAGATGTAACTGGCGAAAGGCATCCCTGGCCACAGCACACACCTGGAGATCCAGGTGCAGCTGTGAGACCAGGAGCACCCCCTGGCTTGGCATGGATTGGAACCAAGGGAGAGCAAACACCTCCAATGATGAGGGTGTTCCCCTCTCTCAGATCACTGACTCCCCCACCAGCAGCACTTGTCTTGTCAGGATTTAGCTTCAATCGACTCAACCTCATCCAGTCCCCCACAGTGGCCAGACACTGGGACAGCAAGAAGACAGCAGGGACTGGGTTGGTTGAAAAAGATAAGTTCAGCTGGGAGTCATCTGCATATTGGTGACAACCACCCCCCGACCCCAACTGCACCCGACCTCCCCAAGTGGGTTTTATATACACATTGAACAAGAGAGGGGACAGAATGGAACCCCACAGGACTCCAAATGAGAGGTCCCCAGAGAACGATGTACTGTCCCCTAGTACCACTCACTGTGACCTATCCATAAGTTAGGAGCAGAACCATTGCAGAACAGTCCTGTCCACCCTGGCCAGGTCCTGCAGGCAAATTGCCAACATCTTATGATTCACAGTATCAAAAGCCGCTGATAGATCTAGTAGAACCAGTAGAGACATATGACCCTTCTAGCTCTACCAGGGGGTCATCGACCAAGGCCACCAACACCATCTCCATGCCATAACCCAGACAAAAGCCCAACTGCGTGGGATCAGGAAAACCAATACTATCTAGATGATCCTGGAGCTGACGGGCCACCACCCATTCAATAACCTTCCCTAAAAAGGGAAGGGTAGAGACAGGCCAATAGCTCACTTGGGTGTCAACATCAAGAGAGGCCAGACCACAGCCTCCTTGAGGAAAACCAGCACCCTCTCCTCCCAAAGGTGCATGTTCTTACTTAGCCCCTAACCTAAATATCTGTACTCTTCAGCTACTTGCTGTGGCTCACTGACCTCATCAGGACCTCACCCTGCATGACCTTTGGCAAGTCCATTATTGGAGAGCTCAGAGAACTTTGCATGCATGTATCTTATTGGCTCAAGATTGTATAGCCACCATGACACCCATTGGATTTGGCATGTCCAAGGGAGTTGTAATTCCGACTTCCAAAATTGCCATGCTCTAGATCAGGTTATGTTTGTTTGCATTAGCAGATTAGCCACTTTCATCACTTTCACGGGCCAGTTGCTGCTGCTTCCAGTTTGAGATTGGAGGGACTGAAACTGACAATCTTTTTTAATAGTTCACTCTAGGAGAAAAAAATTGAGCACATAAGGTAGTGAGAATTTTTCCATGTCTAGTCTCTATAACTGAATATTAATAGTCATAATATCCAGTAGAATCACAGTCTTCATGTGTACATTAATACAATGTAATAAAAATTATCTACAAAAAATCTGTGATGTGTTGCTTCTACAAAAAGGTTATTAGCAGTATATAAAAATTACTTCCTAGATTAGACAGGCAGTCCTCTGTAATAAATTACTTTTCAAAGCAACTTTAACAAACATGTAAGATTGAGCATAAGGTAATAAGAGATACTAACCATAACAGTAATTCCTGAGCATACAGACTGGCAGCTTTTTAAAAAAATGGAAATAACATGTCAATCTTAAACAAAACAACAAAATATATCTGAAAGGATCACCCAAAGGGGATCAGTCAAGGTAAAATATCATTTGTTTCATTTTCCCTAGAGTAATCACAAAAATACATCTGAAATCTGCAATATGACTTCATTAAAATGTAGAAGATCCAATTTAAAACAAATTTTGTGTGGAAAGGAAATATCACTGAGAGCTTATATGTGAAGTTTTAGATTAAATCATACTTTAACAGCAGCACTGTAAATATTTCCTAACAATGACAGACTGTTCACTTGAGTCTACAGCTTTTAAAATGGAAGAAACATTCCAAATGCCTTTCATGGTAAAACTTAATTGCAAATATATTCAGAAAACGAAAGTCACACATTTTTCTCTGTATTTCAGGTGACTATAGAGGTTACAATAGAGCTGCAACGGGTACTCAAATTAGTTGTAGTTAATGGCTACGTTTTCAGACACCCCATTGGGCACCCAATGGGCTACCTGAGGGCCGGTCGGGTGCCTGATGTCCAAAAATGTGAGCATTACCCAGAGAAACATAACAAGCCCAGGCTGGCAGTGCTGCAGCATCTGGCTCTGCAGCAATCCCTAAGGATGGGCGAACGCGGTTCGGAAGTTCGGAGTTCGGCCCGAATTCGGCCTGTTCGGATGACTGAACACGAACACAAACACGAACACGAACACACCGAACACCGAATGGCAAAATGGCCGAACAGTTCGGATCGCGTTCGGATGAGTTCGGGTGGCAAAAAAAGGTTCACTGGAAGGTCAAACATGACAGGGAGGTGTAGTCAGTCACTGAGGAGCAGACTTCCAGGCACCAGGGGTGGAGAGGCTTGCAAGAAACAAAACTAATTATCTGCCTCCCCCCTTCCCAACACCTTCTGAGCTAGTCACTGTTCCTGAACAGCAGGCGTTGAGTAGGATTTTTAGATTGCTTTAAGTTTCATTTCAGTTTTGTACTGAAATGAAACTGAAACTGAAACCTTGTGTTATGCATTTCACTGTAGACTCATTGAGTACATATGTATTTCACTACAGACTCCTCTTCTGTTTGTGATTTTCCTCCCCCATCCCATATATATGGGATGTATGTGTGTGTGTGTATATATATATATATATATATATATATATATATATATGAAACAGCCGAACAGCCTAACCGAACGGCCAAACAGAACGACCAAACCGAACGGCCGAACCCGAACTCGGCGAACTAGCCGAACTGCCAAACTGAAGGCAGCCGAACTGAACAGCTGAATCCAACTGCGATCTGTTCACCCATCCCCAGCAATCCAAGCCAGGCCTTGTCAGTTTCAAAGGCCAGTCGATGCTTTCCCCTCCCACCTTCCGGCACCTCTCAGGTGAGAGGTGGTGGTGGGGGGGGAGTGGCCTTTGAATGTGATGGGCCCTGGCTGGGGCCTGTCACTTTCAAAGGCCAGTTGGTGCTTCTCCCCTACAGCACCTATCACCTTAGAGGCACTGTGGGATGGGGCAAGCAGCCTTTGAAAGTGACAGGCCCTGTCAGAATTGTTGTAGAGGTGGGCTCTGTAGTGGTCCCAGCAGGGGCCTTTAACTTTCAAAGGCCAGCCAGCACATTCGAGCAGTCTGTCAGGTCCTTTTGAGCACCAATGGTACCTGAAAGGGACTGGGTTGATTCGGGCACCCCAGATTTGTTGGATTTGTGGCTGCATCATCAGGTGCCCAGTTAGCTCTAGTTACAATATCTCTCTCTCATATGGATTGTTTTTTGATTAACAGTTTAATATGATTTTTTTTCAGCTCTATCAGTTAGCGTGCAGATAAGGCCCACTGAATTTGAAATGTGTGTGCATAAAATGATAGTGGCCATGTTATTTGCTGAAGGGTAGGTGTAGCAGTGGGTCTCCCCAGGACCAAACGGGGCACTATGGTCTCACTATGGGGAATTAGCTCACCCCTCTGCTACGCATTTTCAGCCCGAGCCTCGGCTGAACCCCCCCCTTGCAACAGGGGGTTACCCTCTTCCAGGGCACAACACACTGTCCAGAGGGTATTAGGTCACAGTCCTTTATTATTTATTTATATTTTATTTATTTTTCAAATTTATACCCCGCCCCCTCCTGCAACGCAGCTCGGGGTGGCTACCAACAATGAATAAAAACAATAAAATTCCTTTTAAAATATTAAATATTAAATATAAAATGCATCACATAAAACATAAAACAGGGCTAGAAAATGAAAATAAATAAATGGGCGGGGGACTAAAATCACCCCCCCCCCCCTCCCTCCCAAAGGCCTGGGCAAACAGCCAGGTCTTACAGTTCCGCCGAAATGTCAAAAGGCTTGGGGCCAGGCGAGCTTCCTCCGGAAGGGAGTTCCACAGCCGCGGCCCTACCACCGAGAATGCTCGCTCCATCGTGGCCCCCCGCTTAACACGGGGGACCTCCAGGAGGGCACCCCCGGCAGACCGCAGGAGCCGTTCCGGGGCGCGAAGGGCGAGGCGGTCCCTAAGGTATGAGGGGCCAAGGCCGTATAGGGCTTTATAGATCATCACTAGGACCTTGAACTTGGCCCGGCACACTATCGGCAGCCAGTGCAGCGCTCGGAGCACCGGTGTAATGTGCTCCCGGCGACCCGTCCCCGTAAGAAGACGAGCCGCCGCATTCTGCACCAGCTGCAGCCTCCGGGCCAAGAACAAGGGAAGCCCCACGTAGAGCGCGTTGCAGTAGTCGAGCCGCGAGGTGACGAAGGCATGGATGAGGGAGGCCAGGTCCGGGCCAGAGACATACGGACGCAGCCTACGTACCAGATAAAGCTGGCGGAAGGCAGCCTTAGCGACTGCCTCCACCTGCCGCTCCAGCCGCAGGTCTGCGTCCAATATGACCCCCAGACTCCGGACCTGCTGAGCTACAGGGGGGCAAACCCCCCCAACCAGGGGGGCCACCACCCCCTTCGCCCTCCCCACCACCATCACCTCCGTCTTATCTGGGTTGAGCTTCAGTCTGCTCCGCCGCATCCAATCCGCCACGGCCTCCAAACATTGGGATAGCACCGAGACAGCAGGGTCTGGGTCAGTAGAAAACGAGAGGTACAGCTGAGTATCATCAGCATACTGGTGACATCGCACCCCGAACCCTCTCACGACCTCCCCCAAGGGCTGCATATAGATGTTAAATAATAATGGAGACAAGATCGATCCCTGCGGAACGCCACACGGTAAGGCGCGGGGGCTCGATGTTTCCTCCCCCAACACCACCCGCTGGCTCCTCCCCGAGAGGAATGAACGGAACCATTCAAGAACAGTCCCGTCCAGACCCCCCCGGTCACGCAGTCGTCTCAACAGCAGCCCATGGTCCACGGTGTCAAAAGCGGCCGAGAGATCGAGCAGGATGAGAAATGTCGAACATCCCGCATCCATCTCCCGGCGGAGGTCGTCCACCAAGGCCACCAACGCCGTCTCGGTGCCATAGCCGGGGCGGAACCCAGATTGAAAAGGGTCAAGGAGCCCGATATTATCTAGATGACCCTGGAGCTGGAGCGCCACTGCCCGCTCAATAACCTTCCCTAAAAAGGGAAGGTTAGAGACAGGTCGGTAGCTGGCGAGCGCGTCTACGTCCAACGATGGTTTTTTCAGCAGGGGGCGCACCACAGCCTCTTTTAAGCAAGGCGACAACCTCCCCTGCCGAAGGGACGCATTCACCACCCTCGCCAGCACCGTCCCCAACGTCTCCCCGGAAGCTTTTATTAACCAGGACGGGCATGGATCTAGTTGACAACACGTGGCCCTCACAGACCCCAGGACATCCACCACATCGGCTGGCGTCACTTCCTGAAACTCACCCCATAAAGATGGACCAGACGGACCCTCCGCCCCCCCGCGCTCTTCCCCTACTGCTATCAACCCAGCGTCGAAATCGGCCTGAATCCGAGCGATCTTGTCTGCGAAGTAGATGACAAACTCCTCACAGCGGGCCCGGGACAAGTCCCCATCCAGGCGGAGGGAGGCCGGACTCACCAGCCCCCGCACCACCCGAAACAGCTCCGCTGGACGCGACTTCGCAGACGCTATGAGGACGGCGAGGAATTCCTTCCTCGCCGTCCTCACAGCCTCCACATAGGACCGCAAATGGGCCCTATGGAGAAGACGATCGGAGACAGACCGAGTCCGACGCCAGCGTCGCTCTAGCCTCCTGCCCACACGCTTCATACACCGCAGCCCCTCAGTAAACCAAGGGGTCCTGCGGTGACGAGACCGAGGCAGAAGGCGCCTCGGAGCCACCCTGTCAATGGCCTCCTCCAGCAAGATGTTCCAATGCTGGACCAGCTCATCCACAGAATGACCGTCCACATCCAGGGTAAGCTCCCTCAGGACCTCCTGGAACCGCTGGGGTTCCATCAGCCTCCGAGGGCGGACCATCCTAACTGGTCCCTTCCCCTTCTGGAGGGGGCGCGCTAAAAGACCGGCCTGAAGGAGGTAATGGTCCGTCCACGACAAGGGCACCGCTGTCACCTCCCCCACAACCGGACCCCCCGCCTCAAGGCCAGAGCCGAAGATCAGGTCGAGGGTATGTCCCCCCACGTGGGTCGGGCAGATCACCTCCTGGGACAAGTTCATAGTTGCCATGGCGGCCATGAACTCCCGCTCCGCCCCAACAAGGCCGGCATCGGCGTGGACGTTGAAGTCCCCCAGAACCAAAGTCCTGGGGGAGCCCAACACCACCTCCGAGGCCAGCTCCGCTAGAGCGGTAAGGGATGCCGCCGGGCATGAAGGGGCCCGGTACACCAGCAGCACCCCTAGCTTGCCCCCAGCCAAATCGATCACCACGTGCAGAGCCTCTACACCCACAATCTCCGGCACTGGATACCTCCTAACAGGCCAGTCTTCCCTAAAAACAATAGCTACGCCTCCTCCCCGGCCGCTCATGCGGGGCTGATGCTGCACGGCATACCCAGCTGGAACCAGATCCGCCAAAGTTGGACCGGCCAGATCATCCAGCCAGGTCTCCGTGATGCATGCGAGGTCCACGGCCCCATCCACGATCAAATCGTGGATAATCGGGGCCTTGTTGACCACGGACCTCGCATTCATCAGCACCAGCCCCCCACGCGCGGACCCTGGACCCGGCACCTCCCTCCCCCTTAGTGGGGGGGTGATGACCTCCACCTCCCTCAGGCACCGTGGACCCCTAGGGGCCCGTGCCTTCCCACCCCATGGACCATACCGTCCGCGCCCCATCACGACCCCAATGGCCATGCCCTCCCCTCCGTCCACCCAATCCCGGCCCTTCAGACCCGGCTGCTTGCCCCCCGGCCCTCCCTCCCCCCCTCCCCCCCCATAACCCTCCCCCCCCCAACCATACCCTCCCCATTCTCCCTCGGTCTCCCCCTCTCACGGGGAGACCGAGCCACCCCCTCCCCCCCAACCCTCCCGGTCCTCCCCCTGCTCTCACCAGGGGGAGTCCCTGGGTCCACCCCCCACATTACCCCCCGTGTCAATACCCCCACCCTACCACCCTAGCCCTGAAAGATAAAAAGCCTGCCCAATAAAAAACACAAAACCCCCCCTGCCCCCCCCTGCAGTCCCCCAAAGTGCCCCCTAAAGTGCCGCGCCCTTTGGCCGCGGCCCTTCGGCCGCGAGCCTGCGGCCGCAGCCTGCGGCTCCAGCCGCTGCCTGTGGGCTTTTAGCCCCTGCTACTTCCGGGTGGGGGGGGAGGGGACAGGACAGCCCACGTGGCTGCCCTCTGCGTTCCCCCCCAGCCCCCAACCTCACAGTTTGTAGTCTTCTCCCCGCAGATGACCGCATGAGACTCTGTGTCCAATGTACCTGGGGCTGCGGGCTCAATCACCTCTACCCTTCAGGCCCAAGTCAGTCTCTCCAGGCTCAGGAGCAACACAGACCGTCAATCCCCAAAGTCCAGCCAGCCAGACCTCTAAGTCCCCAGACTCTGGCCAAGCCTTCCCCAGGCAAGAGGCTTCCTCTTGGGCACAGCCTCTCCCACTTGCCTGGGTCCCTCTGGTTCTCCAACCTTCAGTACCTTGGAGAATGTAGAGCAGGAAGGCTTTTTCAGGGAGATGTTCCTCCTCCAGCTCCCTGGAAGAGACTGTCTCCTCTCTGCCTTGTCTCTCCTGATATACAGGCAGAGTGGGCGTGGACAGGCTTCCTCTCCACAGCCTTAAAGGGCCAGTAATCTGCCCACTCTATCCCAGGGTTTCTCAGTCTGTTTGCCTCATAGACTGATCCCCAGCTATGGGGGTGGTTCCACCACCCCCTTGGGCATGCTCAGCCCTATGGAAGACCCCCTCATCCCCCTTCTTAAAGGGGAAACAGCCCCACAGGACTGCTCTCTGCTACAATAGGTCTGTTCAATTAATATTTCTAAGCTCTTAAACAAATCCTTCTTCCTTACACTCCAAGTAAAAATTCAAGCAAAGGTGTAAAAAGTGCATAATTGCACTTTTGTTTGCATATATAGTTTCTTCATCTGGAAAGTTAAAAATGATGCGTCTGTCCATGTGACATGCCAGATCTGTCAGAAAAGATTTAAGGGATAGGTCTGACACATTCCTATGTGTTTGTTGCACGATAGCACATTTTTACATGGTAGCTTAGTGTTGCCTATAAGTGGATATAGTACACAATCTATTTAGTTTTTCATTCCAGAGATGAACTCATTTAAAGTTTGTTTGGTTTTTTTTGCATTTTTTTAAATTTACAAACATAAACACCACAAAAAAGAGGAAAAAACAAAGGGGGGGACTATTACAATATCATATTCAATGCAAATCATATATTAATTATTAATTATTAATTATTAATTATTAATTATTAATTATTAATTATTAATTATTAGTTATTAGTTATTAGTTATTGTTATTATAGCACCTGCGATGTACCTGGCACTTACAAAGAATAAGATAGACATGGACCCTGCTCGAGAGCTTACAATCTAAAGACAGGGGGAGAGGAGACAGGGAAGGGGGAACAGAGGGAGAGACAAGGGATGCAACATTCACGAGGATGCGAGAGCTCAGGTACACGTTCTTAGCTTTGTTACAGTAAATTGCAGTTAATAGGTGGGGGATAATCCAGGATGGGGATACTTAGCAGGAGTTCGGAAGGGCAGAGCAGAAGAGGTGGGTTTTGAGGAGGGACTTGAAGGCATGGAGGGTGGGGGCAAGGCAGACGTGGGCAGGGAGGGAGTTCCAGGCGTGCGGGGCAGTGAGGGAGAAGGGACGGAGGTGGTTTGGGGAGCACGGGAGGCATGGGAGGGTGAGGAAGAGGAGCGGAGTGCTCAAGCAGGGGTTCGGAGGGAGATCAGGGCAGAGAGGTAGGGGGGAGTGAGGTTATGAAGGACTTTGTAGGTGAAGATGAGGAGCTTGTGCAGATACGCTCAGGAAAAGGGAGCCAGTGGGGAGAGGAGAGGAGAGGCTGCACGTGGTCGAAGCAACGGGCAAGGTGGATGATCCTGGCAGCAGAATTTTGAACAGAGATAAGGGAAGAAAGGTGGGAATGGGGAAGGCCAGTGAGGAGGAGGTTACAATAGTCAACATGTGAGATGACTAGGGCGTGGATGAGAGTTTTGGCAGAGGAGACAGACAGAAAAGGGTAGATCTTAGCAATGTTGTGGAGGGGAGAAGTGGCAGGATTTGGCCACCGAGTCAATGTAGGGTTTGAAGGTAAGGTGCGAGTCGAAGATGAAGCCCAAGCTGCTAGCTTGGGGGACAGGGAGGATGGGGACTCCGTCAATGGCAATTGACAGGGAAGAGGAAGGGCTGAAATTACCAAATAGTGTGATTTCTTTTAAATCTATTAAAGTGAATAATCGAATAAAAAGGATTTTCTATAGTGATTTTACCCTTAATAATATTAATACAGGGAGACCATCTACTCTCAAAGTCCTGATGTGCATCTTCTGCTTCCATCACCATCTTCTCCATTGTAAAAATATACCAAAGACAATTAATCCACTCTGTGATAGAAAGATCCTGTGACAATTTCCGATCCAGTGACAATTTCCGATATTACATATACATCTGCCATTGTCATAATTTTACATGTTACCTGCTGACTATTATTTAATAGAGATTTCATATATATCCCCAAAAGGGCTATTTTGGGGCAAAAAGGTATAATCAGGCACATGGCCTTTTGCTTATAATCCCAAACCTTATACCAAAACATCATTATCTTGCTGTAAAACTAACAACAATTAATATAAGTACCACTCTCTCTGCAGTTACACCAACATAATCCCATTTCTCCTTTAATACTATGGTTCAACTGGAGAGGGGTAAGATAATATAATATTAACTTAACCTGTGGTTCTCTAACTTCCATCGCATTAGGACACCTTTTCATGTGTTGCCAGATTTGCTGAATTTGAGTCTCATCTAATTCTAGTTCTTTGCCTAAATCAGTCTCCCATTTCTTTATATAAGTAATACAGTCCTTATAGTCTAAATTAATCAATTCACAATAGATTCTTGCCACTCTTGGACCCATGAGTAAATAACATTTTTTCTGTTTGAATGGGAGATCTCATATAGTGATTGACCATATCTGGTAAAGTAAAAAATCTTTATTGATCATATTGCAAAAAATCCCAATTCCCCTGTAAGAGCTGTTCCAATTCTGTACAATCCAAAAATTTTCCAAACTTAAATAATTGTTCAGCCCTCAAAATTCCTTTCTTCTTCAAAACTGCTCTTAAGGGCTGTGTTATATTGTGCATTTTTAAAACTATGGAATCTACTATCGTAAATGGCGATAACACTCTCTTTAACTTTGTCACCTTTAATACACACTTCCAGTAATTTAAAAACTGACCCCAAAAAGGGTGGTCTCTCTAATTATGCCTCTTTATTTCCCATCATCCACAATCACATCTTTAAACGTATCTACTTGTATTATATTTTTCTCAAGTTCAACCCATTGAACCACACTGGGAGTGTGATACCAAAATTTCAACACATGAACATTTGAAGTTATTTTTGCCTAGGCAGCTTTCTCAAGCAGCATGGACAAAAATGAGTATGTCGTCTGAGTTGCAGTAGAAATGGAGAAGGTAAAAATGGGTTGTTTACCTTATCAGTTTTGTTTAAACTCCCATCACACATTACAATACTTGCTAGCTAGACCCCATTCTACACCTCCTGGAGATAAACATTTTGTATGGGATAGTGGAGGTGAAGGGTTCATATTATAATAGTTAATAGCTATTGGTGAAACAAGCAGCTAAATTGCTGCTCATGAGAAATGTTGCCATCTCGGGAATCGGGATTGGTTTCCCAACCATTTCCCATCCCAATACTAATGTGATTTCTTGATTCTCAGAACACCAACTTTCCCGAGATACTGACTTTCCACTTACCATTTCCTGCATATACTGTGTACCGTTCATTTACCGCTTACCACATTGACAATGGTACCCTTTTACTTTCAAGTTCATTATTTCCACATTTCTGAGCCAATCACTGAGCAAATATTTCACCCCTTAACCTCTGAATTGTTGTTCTATGTTGTTCCCTTTGTTTTGACCAATCCACAACTGGATTGCAGATTAGTAAAGGAAACTGCACCAGTCAGTGAGTGACAAGGAAGTACAAGGGAAAATGGAGTGCAAGAATTCTGCTATTGCGTCGGTATTACCTCTAGGGATATGAAACGAACAACATAAATGGCAAAGCAGTAAACAGGATCCCAGTAAACAAAAAGTTGGTAAAATGGGGAACAAAATGTCAATCAAAACATTCTTGAGCACTGATATGTTCTGATTTGACCAAGACATTATCAGGAACCGGGATTTGATTGTGAATTCCTATTTTGGTGAAATCCCATTTCAGCCCTTTTAATAACCCAAGCATTACTTTTAGCAGACCTGTTCTTTTTTCTTTTTTCTGTTTGTCTATGTGGGAATAAATTTACATAATCACCGTGCCTCAGGACCCTCATGAAAATGAAATGTATATCAGTGATCCCCATTTTAAATGCATAAAATAAATAGTTCATTGCTTTCAGGATTTGTTTAGAGCAAGTGCTACATAAGGTTCTGTAACACAGACTAATTTTAATAAAAAAGTCTCAGGATAGGCTCTCATTCCCTATAGCCCTCTTTCTAGACAGTAATTTGACATGATCCTCTAACATGCAAATTCTTTATCTCCAAATGCAAGTAACTTTCAAAGATATCATGTTTTATGAAGACTGTTCACAGCAGTCCATAATGCAATAACATGACACATCAATCATGCACACAGAGAGTAAACCTCTGTGTTCACAGCAAGGCAGAAGGAGTTACAGAATTGTTTTCCTTTGGGCTTTGCTATATTCTTTGGATTTCAAGCTTCTTTCAAGCTTCTGGTTGGGTTTCTTTTTTAAAAAGGAGTGATGCTGCTAGCTATTCTGACTGTGGAGATACAATGATCTTGGACCTGATACACTGCTGGTGACTGCCTTCCTAAAAATAACTGCATATATATTTTTAGCAAACATGAGTTCAATACTACTGAGGGATGGAGCATAACTTTGTTCAGAGAATTTTGAAAACCATTCTCATGACTACATAATAATAATTTTGGGATGTTTTCTAAAGAAAAGAGTTGGGTGGCATGGATATTATACCCTCTGTGACAGTAGAGGAATGAGCGTGTGATATAATGCGTGTGTGAGTGTGTGACAGTAGAGGAGTGTGTGTATAATTTCAGATGTTACGGGCCTCCCTTTTACCACAGTCAATCCCCTGTGGTGGAGGAAAGGGCCGTAACGTCTGAAGGGGTTCCCGCCAGATGTTCACTCCTGTGAACCACCGGCGGTAATCTGATCAACCCAGAGGGGGCTGGTGGCTTTTTAGTTTGGAGGGGCAGTAAGGCCATTGCCGCTGGTGGGCCGGCAAGCTGGTGGGCGGAGCCAGGGAAATGGTAGGCGGAGCCAGGGCAACGGTAGGCGGAGCCAGGGCAACACCCAGCAGCAAGGAATTCCCAGGTTTAACATCAGATGGAAGAAAACACAGTCTAAAATACACATCATGCTTAAAATGAATAACGTATACACCCCAAGCACAGGGAAACACTGGCAAAACACTGGCACAACCCAGCAGCAAGGAGTTCCCAGGGTTAACATCGGATGGAAGAAAACACAGTCTATAATGCACATCACGCTTAAAATGAATAATGTATATACCCCAAGCACAGGGAAACACTGGCAAAACACTGGCACAACCCAGCAGCAAGGAGCTCCCAGGGTTAACATTGGATGGAAGAAAACACAGTCTGTTGCAGGGTGGGATTCAGGGTGCGGGTAGGTGTGGGGTGGGTGTGGGGAACAGGCTCAGCCTAGGGGGTGATGGGTGGAGTGCTAGAAAGGTACAATGAAACCTCCTTGGGCAGGGCATTCCAATGGTTAAAAAACACACACAAAAAACCAACTGTGCCTTCTTTCTAATTTAACTTCCCTCCCTTGAAAAGTTGGCTTCCTTGGCTCTAAGGGAGGGGAAAGGCTTTGGTCTCCTTTAAACAATCATCTCCTGCCAGATCAAGCACAGCTCTCTGTTTACTGTGACAGCTGGGAACTGCTCTGCTTCTGGCAGGGAGGGAGGGAGGGAGCCTCCTGTGGGTCGACTCAGCCAAGGCATCCCTTTTCTGAGCGATTGGATTACATCCTCCTTCACCTCCACTCACCCTGCCCCAGTCACTGAGCTGGGAAGAGGAGTGAGTGAGCAGCTGCCCCCAGTGAGGGGGCGCTGGCTGAGATTGGAACAGGCACTGCTGCTGCTGCTCCTCGCCGCTGTTGTTCACACGGAGAACCGGGAAGGTGGAAGAAAATCACCCGGACCAGGGGAAGTCCAGGCATGGAGGAAGAGAGAGAATAGCCCGGCATGGAGGGGACTGGGCAACCAGGCACTTGACAGTGAAGTGGAGGAAGACAGGGATCCTGGAAACGTGGAGCTATAAGTTTGTGAGTGGGTGGATGTGAGCTTGCTGTATTGTAGGGTTAGATCCAGAACCTCACAGCCCCACAAGAAACCCCACAGCCCATAGAGCCCCCCAGAGAAGATCGTCTCCCCACCCCATAGTTCCACAGATCAGGGACCCAAGAGTTCCACAGAACAGACACTCCCCATAACCCGAGAACCCCACAAAATGGACATATACACAGCCCCACAAAACAGGCACATGCACAGCCCCATAGAGCCTTGCAGAATGGACCCACAGAACAGACCCTTCCCAACCCCATAGAGTCCCATCTAGCAGACATTCACCCCCATAGGCCCCAAATCAGAGACCCTCCAGACTTTCATAGAGTCCCACGGAACGGATCTGCCCCAACAGTCCCATAAAGCCCCACAGAATAGACACTTTGCCATCCCATAGAACCCCACTCACAGCTCCACCCACAGCTCCATAGAGCCCAACAGAATAGACACCCCCACTACTTCAATCTCTTTTTTAAAATGTATACCTGGCCCCCCTCTGTGTGTATGCGACTCTCATCCTAATGCAAGGAGTTTCTTTCTGTCCTTCCTGGAGAGTTTGCAAGGGTTGGTGCTTAACTCACAGGCGAGAGACGATGAAGGGTGTGTGTGTGTGTGTGTGTGTGTATAGGAGTTAAGGGCTCTGGTGTGTGTCTTCTCTGGATCCTTGAGTGTCTTGTGGACTTCCCCCTCTGACTGTGCAGAGAAACACATTCCCTCAGTCTCTAGTGCCCCACACAATTCAGCGTCACCCATGGAGGAGGGGATGGGGGGGATGGGGGGAGGGGGACCCCGCTCCACACCCATTCCCCCCCCCGGGGGTGGGGAGGTCGAGTACAGGGTGGGGGACAGGGGGAGGGAAGGATCAGTCTGTCAGCTTACCGGCTGCTGCTGCTCTCAGTCTACTGCTCTGGCCTCCATCCCTTGCGCGCGGCGTGACTCTCTCAGGGGACTGAGGCAGGGGAGGAAGTGCTCATGCACACTGCTCCCCCTTCCTCAGTCCCCTGAGCCAAGCTATCTCACCAGGGCTGTCAGCGCGACCGCCCTGGCGAGATCTTCCATTGTGCCCATTGAGCGCAATGGAAGGCTGTAGCCCCTCCATCCACAGCACGTCCCATACATGCTGTGGACGGAGAAGTTCAGCTGCCCAAATTGCGTTTTCCATAGGAAAACGCTTTGGGCGGCTGAGCAGCTGAACCTTTTTGTCCCTTCGGGGATCCACTCCCTCTCCCAGCACAGTGGGTGGGTCCCCGAAGGGAGAACGGGTTCAGTGACAGCTATAGCAGCCTCTGAAGCAGTTCAGAGGCTTCTGTAGCTGTCATAAATGGTGGTGCGTTGTTTTTTTCTTTTAAAAAAACTGTTAAAGCCGCTGCAGTGCCCCCACAGGACTTTGGGGGGCACCGCCCATAACTGCCTTCAGGGGGATCCGTCCCTGGATCAACCACTGTTCCAGAGGGGAGGCTGGCCTCAAATCCAGAATGGTGGTTAGCTGGACCACACTCCAGAATCGGTGGACGGTAACGTCTATTATTGCTGCCAAGCCCGGAGCGTGGTCCCGGCCATGAGTTGGGATTGGGCACAGCGGCTACATTGGCCACTGCACCCGCCCGTCTCCAGGAGGGCAGGCAGCCAAGGGAGTGGGGGGTGCAGGGCTGTGCAGCCGCACGTCATGCCATACAGCCCTGCCCCCTCCCCGATCCCCCTCCGGAATCAGGCTGGCACATCTGAAGGATGGACGGACTGATTCCCATCCGGGATCCGAAACAGATCCCGGACGGTGGTAACAAGGGAGGCCGGCACATCTGAAATCACCCATAGTTATCATTTACATTAATAGAGTAAAATCACGTAAACTGTTGGGTAAATCAGGAGTTGTGTGAGAGGGTTTGACGGGACTCTATGGTAAGATGTCTTAGACTTTAGAGAGAAAATAATTGAACTTATGGAATTGTTTAGAACAATTTAATGGCGGCTCAAACCAAACAAAAAGTATGATATGATAAAAAGGCTAAAGAACATATGAAGCAGGAGATCAAGTGTTGGTTCTAGTTCCAGTGAGGAAGAATAAGTTGCAAGCAGCTTGGGAAGGACCACATGTAGTGAAGGAACAGTTATACAATGCAACTTATATGACTGAAATGGCAAATAAGGAGAGAGGACAGAGGGTTTTACAAATGAATATGATTAAACCCTACTATGACAGGTTAGATATGTTAATGGTTGGTACAGGAGAAGGTAAGAAGGAAAATTCTCTGTTTGGGTGGAAAGGTCAAAATGATCATGAGAGCACAGTGGAAGAAATACAAATATCTGCCAAATTAAATCCATTTCAGTAAACCCAAGTATAGCAGTGGGCAGGGTTCAGTCCTCCCTTAGCTATTCAGTGTCCTGATATGGGGACTTAGCTGTTCCACCACACAAGTCTCTACTCAGTTACCTTAGAAGTGATCTTAACTCTGTTTGGCTTGTGGTTGGGTGGTTAGTAACGGTCCTCCCAACACCCCTTAACCAGCCCCATGCCTCGCAGGTTAGGGACTTCTCCCACAAACAGGTGAGTCCCTAGGAGTTTCCTCCCCAAAGTAGCTCTGACCCAGACAAGTCAAAACCGCCCTTTATAGTACAATAGCCCAGATGGATCATTACCTGCAGTCCAGAGCTCTGTCTGTCAGTTGGATTCACTGGGAGACTGCTCCTTTAGTTGTGCAGTACTTTCACTCAGTCCTGGCTTCAGGCTACAGTCCTGGTGAGGTCTGTTGCTTCACAGCTTCTATGCAGAGTGGCTAGGGTTCTCAACCCTCTCACTCTCCAGTCTGTCTCTCTCCAGGCAACTTCCCACAATTCCCCTTTTTATCTCTTGCTTCTGGGCTTTTCAACTGTGTCCCAGCCCAGATGTGTGTCAGGTGTCTTGTTAACCTCACTGCTTCAGGCTCTTAAAGGGCCAGTGCCCTTTCTTCAAGGTACTGGTCCTGCAAGTCACTGTACTCTGTTACACCAAGGAAAGTGGTTGCTAAGACACCATTAGAATTTATTTTCCAGCATCTCTGGGAGAACAGAAGGAACAGTGCATCAGGTAAGCACAGGCACACATCTCCTTATTACTAGTCAAGCTAGGAGAGTTCCTCTGCATCCTCCTGGCCATCTGTCTAAACAGTAAATAAGAACAACCATAATTAGATAAAAATAAATGGTAGCTTTTATCATGCAGCTGTGTAAACGCAAACATCTCCCCACCCTGGAACCTAATTTACTGTTCTCCACTTCCACCATCTCCTCTGCAAAGGTGGCATCTGGGTCCTCTGTGCCCTCAAACAGAACCTTGGGTGGCTCCTCAAACAAGGGCTGGCTTTCAAGCTCAAAGGGATACATGTGAAAGTCATGGTGTCCGTGTCTGTGTTGATCTGTGCTGGCTCTGGGGCAGGGATGGGCATGGAGGAATATCCATTGGTGGTTGTAGCTTCCTTGGTAGGACTGGGAGTGGTTGCAGTGGGGGAGCTATATCCACCCGCTTCTGTCCATGGTGAAGGCACAGCCAGACAGGCAAGATGCAACAATGGCTTTGCTACTGCAGAGGAAATGGTCAAGGAGCTCATAATAGGTTGATGTTTGCTTTTTGCTAGGGATGGGCGAACAGATCGCAGTTCGGGTTTGGCCGTTCGGTTCGGCTGTGTTCGGTTCGTCCGTTCGGTTCGTCAGTTCGGTTCGGCTGTGTTCGGTTCGTCCGTTCGGTTCAGCAGTTCGGCTAGTTTGCTGAATTCGGGTTCGGCTGTTCGGTTCGGTCGTCCGAACAAGCCGTTCGGATAGGCCATTCGGCTGTTTGGTTCGGCCGTTTGGCCGTTCGGGAAGTGTTGTTATGGGTGTTTTTTTTTTTTTTATATGGTTTTTTTTGTTTTTTATTGGGTTTTATATGGTTTTCTTTTGCTTTTTATTTGGTTTTTTTGTTTTTATATGGGGTTTGGATACATATATATGGATGTATATGGATATATAAATATGGATATACATATACATATACATATACATATATATGGATATATATACATCCCATATATATGGGATGGGGGGAATCACAAACAGAAGAGGAGTCTGTAGTGAAATACATACATTACATACTCAATGAGTCTGTACAGTGCATAACGCAAAGTTTCAGTTTATGGTTTAAGTTTAATTTCATTACAAAAGTGAAATAAAACTTAAAGCAATCTAAAAATCCCACTCAACGCCTGCTGTTCAGGAACAGTGACTAGCTCAGAAGGTGTTGGGAAGGGGGGAGGCAGATAATTAGTTTCGTTTCTTGCAAGCCTCTCCACCCCTGGTGCCTGGAAGTCTGCTCCTCAGTGACTGACACCTCCCTGCCATGTTTGACCTTCCAGTGAACCTTTTTTTGCCAACCGAACTCATCCGAACGTGATCCGAACTGACCGAACTGTTCGGCCATTTTGCCGTTCGGTGTTCGGTTTGTCCGGTATGTTCGCATTCGGGTTCGGGTTCGAGTTTGGTCATCCGAACAGGCCGAGTTCGGGCCGAACTCCAAACTGCCGAACCGCGTTCACCCATCCCTACTTTTTGCAGCCAGACACAAAGTTGTTGTCCCAGATCTGCCTGTAGCCACACCTCTTGGCCTGCTGCTGGAAATGGTTTATGTCCCGGTGTAGCCCTGCTGCTGCACCATTTGGGCCAAGATCTTTTGGAACACCACCTCTTTTCTGTAACACTTCACTAGGGCATATTCAACCTTCTTCTCCCCCCATAGAGCAATGACGACCTTGGTCTCCTCTCAGTCCAGGGAATGCAGCGTGGAGAGTGAATGTGATTGTTGCATGGTGGTGGTAGCAGTGCTGGGTTTTGCCTGGCTGTCCGTTTGATCCATAGCCACAGTGATGGTACTCCTTCACAAGCCTTTCCCCATGAATGCAGCAGCTGGGAAACAGCAAGCATCACCAGGCATATACTGCCAACTAGGATGAGCTGTTAGAATGCATGTTTGGAAATGGTGCAGTGGTGGGAGTTACATGCTCACCAATGAGAGTGCAAGTAGGGAAGGGGCCAGAAATGATAGCTCTGTGGAGTGTGGTGTGGAGTACTTTAGGGTTTTTGCCTGCAAACACAGGGAGGTTGCACACAACCCAACTGATGGGATGTAGACATGTAGGCACACATTAGCTTGCATTCACCTACATGGCAGGATACGCATGCTCCAGGAACTCACCTTGAGTGGGGACTGCATGTCTGGTGAGTTATTATTATTATAATTATTATTAATAATAATACAATTTATATGCTGCCTCCTCATGCTATAAGCATCTCGGGGCGACTAACATTTAAAAATACATAAAGAAATAAAATACATTAATACAACACTAATACTCCCAAAGTTAAAATAACCCAATACTAAAAAACCCTCCCTGGCACAACCCACCCATCCTATCTCCCTTGGTAAAGGCCCAGCAGAACAGCCAGGTCTTACACTGTCTATGGAAAGAGGGGAAGTCAGCGACCAGGTGGACCTCCAACAGGAGGGAATTCCACAGCTGCAGTGCAGCCACAGAGAATGCCCTCCTCATGGTCAACACCCGGGAAACCCGGGGGACTTCAAGGAGGGCGCCACTGACCAACCGCAGAGGTCAATCCAGGATCCGGAGGGTGAGGCGGTCCTGCAGGTAGGTGGACACAGGATGTTTAGGGCTTTAAAGGTCAACACCAACACCTTGAATTGGGCCCAGAAGACTATCAGCAGCCAGTGAAGAGATCAGAGCACTGGAGTAATGTGCCCTCATCGGTCCGTCCCCTTCAGGAGACGGACCATCGAATTCTGCACCAGATGCATTCTCCGGACCAGCACCAAGAGTAGCCCCATGTAGAGTGTGTTATAGTAGCCTAATCTTGAGGTAATAAAAGAATGGATGATTGTGGCCAGGTCCGAGTCTGAGACATACGGCCTAAGCCGACATACCCGATGTAACTGGCAGAATTCGCCCTTTTCCACAGCTGCCACCTGTACATCCAGGTGGAGCTGTGGATCCAGGAGCACCCCCAGAATCTGGACCTGAGAAACCAGGGGAGGGCGGACCCCATCGATGAGGGGGGCATCACTCCTTCGGCTTTCCCCACAACCATCACCTCTATCTTGTCAGGATTTAACTTCAAGCAGCTCACCCTCATCCAATCCCCCACAGCTGACAGACACCGGGTAAGCACTGAGACTGCAGGACCTGGGTCTGATGAAAATGAGAGATATAGTTGGGTGTCATCAGCATATTGATGACACCTTACACCAAACTCTCTGACAACCTCTCCTAAAGGTTGCATATACACATTGAACAGGAGAGGGGATAAGATGGAACCCTGCAGGACTCCACACATCAGGCGCCAGGAAGAAGATGAATAATTACCAAGCAACACACGTTGGGTTCTGTCAGCCGGGAAAGAGTGGAACCATTAAAGAACAGTCCCGCTGATCCCTGCCCGGTCCTGCAGCCGAGTCCCCAACAACTCATGATCAATGGTATCAAATGCAGCCAAAAGATCTAACAGAATCAACAGGGTCAAATGACCCTGATCCAGCTTACGGGAGAGGTCATCGACCAAGGCCACAAGTGCAGTCTCTGTGCCATAACCTGGACAAAAGGATTCCTGTGAGGAATCAAGAAAGTTGACCTGGTCCAGATGCTCCTGAAGCTGTCAAGTCACCACCTGTTCAATAACCTTCCCTAAAAAGGGAAGGTTAGAGACCGGCTGATAGCTGGCCAGGATGCCAACATCCAATGATGGCTTTTGGAGCAGGGGCTGCACCACAGCGTCCTTGAGACTGTTCGGCACCCTGCCCTCCGCAAGGGAGGCGTTGATTATCCTGGCCAGCAATGACCCTAATGTCTCCCGGCTGGCCTTAACCAGCCAGAACGGGCATGGATCTAATTTACAATAAGTGGGTCAAACAGTCCCAAGAGCATTCCCCACATCCGTGGGCAACATATCTTGAAATTCATCTCATAAAACAGGACAAGATGGGGCTTCAACTGCCTCTAGCTCACGCACGACTAAAAGTGCTGTGTCAAAACCGTGGTGGATTTGAGCAATTTTGTCTGTAAAAAAGTCCACAAACAAGTCACAGTGAGCATTTGATTACTCTGAATCCAGGCAGAGGGAGGCTGGACTGACGAGCCCCCTCACCACCCAGAAGAGCTCAGCTGGACGGGACTTAGCGGATGCAATGAGGGCAGCAAAGAAAACCTTCTTTGCTGTTCGCACCACCATGGCATAGATACATAACCAGATTCTATGTCGCAATCAGTCAATTTCAGTATGAGTGTGATGCCACCATTGCTCTAACCGCCGCCCTTCTTGCTTCATCCGCCACGGTCCTCCGTATACCACAGGGACCTGCGTTGTTGGCAATTCGGGAGTGGATGCCTGGGAGCCACATGGTCGATGGCCTCCATCAATACAGAACTCCACACAGTCATGAGGTCATTGAGTGAGCAGCCATCGTGGTCAGAGGGAACATCCCCTTGAGCATTCGGGAACCTTTCTGGTTCCATAAGCCTTTGCGGGCAAACCAACCTAATTTGTTCCACATCCTTCCGGAGGCTGCCATGTACCCAGGATATTGGCCTGGAAGTGATAATGATCCATTCATGATAAGGGCACTGTTGACACCTCCCCCACTAATGAATCCCCCGCCTCAAGGCCGGTGTAAAATATCATGTCCAGGGTATGTACTCCAACATGTGTGGGGCCCACCACTCTCTGAGACAGGCCCATGGTTGTGGCCACATGGCTGGTGGGAACAAACACATAATAAACAGGCACGTGGACATCCACCCAGTGGCATCTGGTTGATTAAGGCTGGTGAGGTGGTGGGTGGGACCAAGGGCAGGTGGGGCCAATGCTAGACCAACCAGAATTTTGAAATTAATATGGAATTTTACAGTCTTAGTTCCCCATCTGTGAAATGGGAATATGTGTGTGTCTGTCTCTCCATGTGTTCCCCTCACCCTTGATCTTCTTAGATTTAAAGCCTACTGGGCAGCAGGCAATGTGTTCAATGGCAGGAGTACCATAGCAGAGAAAACAGAAGTGCCATAACATCTAGCCCAGTTTACAGAAATTTCCAGTACCTTACTTAAGGTGCCATTCAGACAAACATTACGATATCTGAAATGCATGGAAAATGCTGCAAAACCCAACAGGACTATGTGAAATCCTAAATGGGAGACCATAAATGCTGTATAGAGTTTTACAGAGGGTAGGGAGGCAGGCACAGTTCAGGAGAGGGCATGCAACACCCACCATGTGGCATTCAAAGAAAGACACACCAAAATGCGTGGAAAATGCAGTAAAACCTAACAGGATTATGTGGAATCCTAAAATGCACATCATAAATGCTGCAGCTGGTCCCTGGGAGGGAAAAGATTCCCCACCTCTGATACAGCACTTTTAGTCCTTCCTACAAGCTGAAAACTCCCAGACCAGTGAAAATGAGGGGGAAAAAATACATGGAAATATCCTTAAGATCCCAAATTCAAAGTAATGGGGGGGGGAGGGGGGGAATTCAAAGTGGCTAATGCAGTGGTTTCATTCTTCAAAAACTCTAAAATCACACAAGACTGCATGCAAAATCAGCAAGTATTTTTAAGTGTCTTTAGAATAGTCACCAAATAACCTTGTCACCAAATAAGTTCTTGGGAAAGCTTGTATATTTTGTTCGTGATTTTTTCCACTATGAACCCACCAACCAATTTAAACATTCAAAGTTCAACTTTCTCAAGCATAAAATCACACGAGAAGAGGGACAAAATTCAAAGGGGCTCTCACTAGAAAGCACAACACTATAAGACAATATAAGGCCACATGAAAAACAAGTATATTTGAAGTGTTCACACTGCTGCATTTTAAATTTTATATATATATATATTTATATATATTTTATATATATATTAATTTTATATATATTGGCAGCAATGCAATTGGTACTTGGTTGCTTTACAACGGTTGAAAATAGACAGTTTCCCTGCCCCGAGGAGCTTACAGTATAAGACAGGCATTTCTCTGCTGTACTCAGTTTACACACAATACAGTAGAGATGGAGCATGAGGTGATGGAAGCCCCGTCTGGTCCACCTTTTTGGAGTGAGTTTCAGGAAGTGACACCAGCTAATACCGTGGATGTCTTGGGGTCTGTTAGAGCCACCAGTTGTGAATTAGATCCTTGCCCGTCCTGGTTGGTGAAAACCTCCAGGGAGACGTTGGGGACGGTGCTGGCGGGGGTAATCAATGCAGGGAAGATTGCCCCCCGGTCTCAAGGAGGTCATGGTGCGTCCCCTGCTGAAGAAGCCATCTTTGGATGTGGACGCACTCGCCAGTTACCGGCCCATCTCTAACCGTACCTTTTTAGGGAAGGTTATTGAATGGGCAGTGGCTCTGCAGCTCCAGGTTCATCTGAATAGCATCGGTTTCCTTGACCCATTTCAATCAAGGTTTTGCCCCGGCTATGGTACAGAGACAGCATTGGTGGCCTTGGTGGACGATCTCCGCCGGGAGATGGACGCAGGTTGTTCAACATTACTAGTCCTGCTAGATCTCTCAGCCACGTTTGATACAGTGGACCATGGGCTGCTGTTGAGATGATTGCTACTGTAACGCACTCTATGTGGGGCTTCCCTTGATGCTGGCCCGGAGGTTGCAGCTAGTGCAGAATGCAGTGGCCTGTCTCCTAACAGGGATGGGTCGATGAGAACACATTACACCTGTGATCCGTGTGCTGCACTGGTTGCTTATAATGTACCGAGCCAGATTCAAAGTGTTGACTTTGATCTATAAAGCCCTGTATGGTCTTGGCCCTGGATATCTCAGGGACTGCCTCACCTTCCGCGTCTCAGGATGGCCCCTTCAGTCCACCAGGAGCGCCTTCCTGGAGGTCCCCTGCGTGAAGCGGGGGGGTCACAATGGAGAGGGTGTTCTCAGTGGTAGGGCCGCAGCTGTGGAACTCCCTCCTGGAGGAAGCCCGCCTCGCCCCAAGTCTACTGGCCTTTCGAAGGGCATGTAAGACGTGGCTGTTCTCCCAGGCCTTCGGGGATTGGAGGGGGGTGGTGGTTAATGAGGGTTTTAAACTGCTGAATGTTGTAAATTTTATTCTGGTTTTAAATATTGTTTTATTTTTGTTTGGAAGCCGCCCCGAGATACCATAGGCATAAGGGGGTGGCATATAAATGCGACAAATAAATAAATAAATAAAAAATATATCCACTCCAAATATCCAATAACTAAGCTACGTAAAAACACAAATTATTTTAAAATCTAAGAGAAAAATATATTTAAAAAAATATATAGTCAATGCACAAACCAAAAATTAAAAAATCCAAAAATATATTTTAAATACCCAGACAAGCAAAATACCCCCCATGCCCTAAAAATAAATTTTAACCCTTATACATTTTCTGGGGGTATTTTCCTACCTTGGGTGCACATTTCTCATGAAAACTTACAAGTTAGTGATTCTCTGACTTTGCCCTTTTAAGACACTGGCCCTTTTCAAATGGGTGTGGGTGTGGGGGAGGATGGATATGTGCCATGGTGTGCGGGCAGCGCATGGATGGCAGCTATATGGGTGTAGGGCTGAAACAGCAAGCCGCAGCGGTAGCTTTTTCCACTGGAAAAAGCTCTTCCACAGAGAACAGCACGATGCGATAGACTTTCATTCCGCTACTTTCATTCCGCTACTTCCACCGTTCTGCTACCAGGGCCGGTGCAGCCATTAGGTGAACTAGGCAGCCGCCTAGGGCACCAACTTGTAGGGGCGCCATGCCACCATGCTGCAGAGCTGAGTCCTGGCCCCCAAGGATTAATTGAGAGGAGGCAGGAGCCGGAGGAGGACCAAGGTCAGATAAATCGACCACCTGTCCTGGCTTGGTTCCCCCCCCTTGCATGCCCCATGCCCCCTCCTCCCCTCTGTAGAACTCACTGCAGCGATCGGGCTGGGAGATAAGGCTGTTTGCTTACAAACAGCTCCTGCCCATGTGCCGATCAGAAGGTTGTTGCCTTGTAAAGAAGGTTCTTCGAGATGGCTCCCAACATTCTCACAACTGGGTTGTGCACCCTCACCCTGTTCAAATAATAGCCACATGATGGTCTCAAGCTCCTCTAGTATAAAAAGTGCTCTCCCCTCAGAATGACAGTTCCTTCCAACCCTTTCTAAAAATAGAAGGAAAAAATTCTATGCAAGGCTGTAAGGGTCTGTATGTGTGAGAATGTTTATAGCCATCTCAAAGAACCTTATTTACAAGGTAGCAACCTTCTGTTCTTCTTCGAGTCGCTCCTCACATGCTATTTTTACTAAATATGAACGTGCTTGTGTGATAAAGTATTGTTAATAGCATGCAGCTATTTTGATGTGGCCCAGAAGTATGTTTGTATGTTTTAAATATGTGAACAGGCTTTTTTTATCCTGCTATGGCACTACCACTGATGGAGAGAGAGCACGTTGTCCTACTGGAGTCCCATCCACTTACTGGATGAGATGCTAGTAGGAGGGTTCTCTCAGTCTCCAAGTAGCAGGGTTTTACTCAGCAGCAAGGAGTTCCCAGTGTAAACTAATGTTCTGTCCATCACATCTTAATGCTGAAAACTCTTTGTTGCTGGATTTTTGGAGGCTNGAATTAGATCCTTGCCCGTCCTGGTTGGTGAAAACCTCCAGGGAGACGTTGGGGACGGTGCTGGCGGGGGTAATCAATGCAGGGAAGATTGCCCCCCGGTCTCAAGGAGGTCATGGTGCGTCCCCTGCTGAAGAAGCCATCTTTGGATGTGGACGCACTCGCCAGTTACCGGCCCATCTCTAACCGTACCTTTTTAGGGAAGGTTATTGAATGGGCAGTGGCTCTGCAGCTCCAGGTTCATCTGAATAGCATCGGTTTCCTTGACCCATTTCAATCAAGGTTTTGCCCCGGCTATGGTACAGAGACAGCATTGGTGGCCTTGGTGGACGATCTCCGCCGGGAGATGGACGCAGGTTGTTCAACATTACTAGTCCTGCTAGATCTCTCAGCCACGTTTGATACAGTGGACCATGGGCTGCTGTTGAGATGATTGCTACTGTAACGCACTCTATGTGGGGCTTCCCTTGATGCTGGCCCGGAGGTTGCAGCTAGTGCAGAATGCAGTGGCCTGTCTCCTAACAGGGATGGGTCGATGAGAACACATTACACCTGTGATCCGTGTGCTGCACTGGTTGCTTATAATGTACCGAGCCAGATTCAAAGTGTTGACTTTGATCTATAAAGCCCTGTATGGTCTTGGCCCTGGATATCTCAGGGACTGCCTCACCTTCCGCGTCTCAGGATGGCCCCTTCAGTCCACCAGGAGCGCCTTCCTGGAGGTCCCCTGCGTGAAGCGGGGGGGTCACAATGGAGAGGGTGTTCTCAGTGGTAGGGCCGCAGCTGTGGAACTCCCTCCTGGAGGAAGCCCGCCTCGCCCCAAGTCTACTGGCCTTTCGAAGGGCATGTAAGACGTGGCTGTTCTCCCAGGCCTTCGGGGATTGGAGGGGGGTGGTGGTTAATGAGGGTTTTAAACTGCTGAATGTTGTAAATTTTATTCTGGTTTTAAATATTGTTTTATTTTTGTTTGGAAGCCGCCCCGAGATACCATAGGCATAAGGGGGTGGCATATAAATGCGACAAATAAATAAATAAATAAAAAATATATCCACTCCAAATATCCAATAACTAAGCTACGTACAAACACAAATTATTTTAAAATCTAAGAGAAAAATATATTTAAAAAAATATATAGTCAATGCACAAACCAAAAATTAAAAAATCCAAAAATATATTTTAAATACCCAGACAAGCAAAATACCCCCCATGCCCTAAAAATAAATTTTAACCCTTATACATTTTCTGGGGGTATTTTCCTACCTTGGGTGCACATTTCTCATGAAAACTTACAAGTTAGTGATTCTCTGACTTTGCCCTTTTAAGACACTGGCCCTTTTCAAATGGGTGTGGGTGTGGGGGAGGATGGATATGTGCCATGGTGTGCGGGCAGCGCATGGATGGCAGCTATATGGGTGTAGGGCTGAAACAGCAAGCCGCAGCGGTAGCTTTTTCCACTGGAAAAAGCTCTTCCACAGAGAACAGCACGATGCGATAGACTTTCATTCCGCTACTTTCATTCCGCTACTTCCACCGTTCTGCTACCAGGGCCGGTGCAGCCATTAGGTGAACTAGGCAGCCGCCTAGGGCACCAACTTGTAGGGGCGCCATGCCACCATGCTGCAGAGCTGAGTCCTGGCCCCCAAGGATTAATTGAGAGGAGGCAGGAGCCGGAGGAGGACCAAGGTCAGATAAATCGACCACCTGTCCTGGCTTGGTTCCCCCCCCTTGCATGCCCCATGCCCCCTCCTCCCCTCTGTAGAACTCACTGCAGCGATCGGGCTGGGAGATAAGGCTGTTTGCTTACAAACAGCTCCTGCCCATGTGCCGATCAGAAGGTTGTTGCCTTGTAAAGAAGGTTCTTCGAGATGGCTCCCAACATTCTCACAACTGGGTTGTGCACCCTCACCCTGTTCAAATAATAGCCACATGATGGTCTCAAGCTCCTCTAGTATAAAAAGTGCTCTCCCCTCAGAATGACAGTTCCTTCCAACCCTTTCTAAAAATAGAAGGAAAAAATTCTATGCAAGGCTGTAAGGGTCTGTATGTGTGAGAATGTTTATAGCCATCTCAAAGAACCTTATTTACAAGGTAGCAACCTTCTGTTCTTCTTCGAGTCGCTCCTCACATGCTATTTTTACTAAATATGAACGTGCTTGTGTGATAAAGTATTGTTAATAGCATGCAGCTATTTTGATGTGGCCCAGAAGTATGTTTGTATGTTTTAAATATGTGAACAGGCTTTTTTTATCCTGCTATGGCACTACCACTGATGGAGAGAGAGCACGTTGTCCTACTGGAGTCCCATCCACTTACTGGATGAGATGCTAGTAGGAGGGTTCTCTCAGTCTCCAAGTAGCAAGGTTTTACTCAGCAGCAAGGAGTTCCCAGTGTAAACTAATGTTCTGTCCATCACATCTTAATGCTGAAAACTCTTTGTTGCTGGATTTTTGGAGGCTTCGCCTACAATGGACAAGCCCCTCCCTAGAGCTCTGCCAGCCATAAGGTTCTGCCAAGCCGTGTTACATGTGGTTTGGGGCTGCTAAATGTGTTGTTGGAAAATACACTTTTTGGGTTTTGTTAAATGTTTTCACTAATGAATCACTGGTGTGTTACAAGCTTTCATACATTCACACAAAGGGAAGGAAGTCCATTTCCTCACAAAACACCAGAAAAGACAGCTAGCTGCAGGACCTGGCTCATAAGTCCATTTCCTTACAGAGTGTCCAAAAAGGCATCTAATTGTAGGACCTGGCTCATGCAGGGGGAAGGGAAAGGGGGGAAGGTTTACACAATCACACCCATAGGGTACATGAAGTACCACCAGGGCACTGACCCTGGCTTAAGTCTCAGACTTGGTTCACGGTTATTAACACTCACACATTCACTCAACGTATGGGTATTTTCAGATGTTACGAGATCACAGTCAACCACAGTCAATTCCCTGTGGTGGCTGCGATCACGGAACGTCTGTTGGGGGGAACGGATTTTCTCCCCCAGATGTTACCATGGCGGGGAATCACTTTCACCACGCAAGCGGCCGAAACGGCGGGAACGGCAGCGGTCATGTGGCAAAGTCGATTCCCTGCCGTGATGAACCCCACCGTCACTTCTGGATGGCGGCCATGGCCCGGAATCTCTGCATTGGCTGCGGCAGCCGCCCATCTCCCCAGAGGGCAGGCGGCAGAGCGCATGGAGGGGGCGGGGCCGTGCAGCCACATGTTGCATCGCACAACCCTGTCCCCTCCCCAATCACCCACCGGGATCCCCCCGCACATCTGTTAGGACGTGACGGGGTCGTCCTGGCGGGGGATGAATATATTGTTTTTGTGACGGGGCCAATCAGCCCCGTCACATCTGAAAATACCCAATATGACAATGTTCTTTTAGATACTGTGGTCAATTCAAGAGATTAGAGATAGACTGGAAATATATTGGCAAACCTCTTAGCTTTATTTAGTACAAAGTTACAAAACAAGAAAAAACAAAATATATTCTTATTACTCTATATGTTAATACAATGTTATTCTCTTAACATTCATTCATCCTTTTATACATTACTTATCCTCCTGTCAGGGTGGCCAACCCGTAACAGAGGTGATGGGGGTGCCGGGACCTGTCCATTGATGTTGAGATGGTACCACGAGCTGATGTTACAGGCGTCTGAGTTCCAAAAGACATCTGTCCCATATTTATAGGTTACTGGCTTCATTGGTTGTGCATATGCTGTTGCAAGGCAGAGTTGGCCCTCCCATACCTTCCATGAGTCATTTCGACTAGGACACATCTGTCCTCCTATGGTTCCTCTTTTCTGACCAGTTGAACTTTGTCCCATTTCATAGATGTCTGTTTTCAGCCTTAGGCCTAGAACTGTTGTGTAAGCAATTAATGTCCAAAAATCAAGCTATGCTTGCAAATATAATGCAAGTTCAAGCTGTACTGGCATCTTGTGTAAGTCTTAGTAATGTGGTTTGCAGTCAAAATCTTGCAAGCTGCAAATTAAAGTCTGTGCATAGTTCACTTAGGGGCTTTTGGCTTCAAGCA
>QEPC01007218.1:193693-207498 GCA_003113815.1 Sphenodon punctatus
TTATTTATTTTAAGCTTGATGTGCATGTAGACTGTGTTTTCTGATGTTAACCCTGGGAACTCATCGCTGCTGTGTTTTGCCAGTGTTTTCTGTGTTTCCCTGTGTTTTGGGTTTATACATTATTTATTTTAAGCTTGATGTGCATGTAGACTTTGTTTTCTGATGTTAACCCTGGGAACTCATTGCTGCTGTGTTTTGCCAGTGTTTTCTGTGTTTCCCTGTGTTTGGGGTTTATACATTATTTATTTTAAACTTGATGTGCATGTAGACTGTGTTTTCCGATGTTAATCCTGGGAACTCCTTGCTACTGGGTTATGCCATGCCACTGACCTACCGTCCCCGTGGCTCCGCCTACCATCCCCCTGGCTCCGCCTACCATCCCCCTGGCTCCGCCTACCATCCCCCTGGCTCTGCCCACCGGCTCACCAGCCAGACGGCCTTACTGCCCCTCCAAACTCAAAACCCACCAGTCGCCCCTGTTTAACACATACAACTGTTGGGAATGGACAAATCATGAAATGTAATAACTGACACTTAAGTTTAAGCTTAAACCCCAAAATATTCCTGAACCAATATGAGGCTTGGAAAGGTTGGGATAATTACAATTGCACATCACTGATGCTTCCTAGCAGTGCTGTCCAACATCTTGCCCATGATGGTCTGAATTGCCTCAGACAATTGCTGGTGGGCTGAACTATGGCTCAGATCCAGCTTGTGGGCTGCCAGTTGAACAGTCGTACTTCCCTGTATTAACTAAGACCAGAAGATAAAATATCAAAATACAAAAAGTGAAGATATTCCTTGCTGACTGATGCTTCTTAATATTTTCCACATCAGCCTTGTCAGTGTTGTGATGTTTATCACTTTCAGCATTACCGGTGCTTCATTAGGATAACTTTGTTGTCACACCTCACTGTAAGATTCCAGATTATAATGTACATACCTTCAGTTATCACCACCCATTTTATCAGGGAACTCTTGCCTGTAGCCACAGAAGTTAATGCCAATGTTCTTATTTGACTACAGGTGAGGCAGAACAAGGCCTATGGCCTTCTCCATTTTCTCATTTAACAAAAGCTGTATTTCTTCCATCTTAAGCAGGTGTCCTGCTGTTCCAGAGCTTCACTCTAAGTCTGCATTTTTGTCCAAGTATATTCCAATCAGTAACCATATCTGCCTCCTGCATTATTTCCAGATTGTAATTACAAAAGGAAACTCCCATCGAATAACATACCAATACACCTGATCCCAAGGAGCACATTAAAAGCTTATAGACATCTGGACATACTGAAGAATTTAATTGCAAAGGAAAAAACTAGACACACAGCAAACAAAAACAATAGGACTAGAAAACAATACAAGGCGGTGGCATTCTGCCGAATAAGTTTCAAGAAAATCCCCGGAGAAATATAAATAATATGAAGATGAAACAGACTTCAACAGTGTGAGAGACCATATCATGGAAAGCATTCAGAGATTAACATAGTGCTGATGTGTATTAAACACATCAGGCGTAGTAACCAGATCAGTGTTTTGTGATCCATTACCAGAAAGAGAAATGAATGAGACAGCTACATTTCCTTCGACTTGAGGGATTTTGGTAATTCAGTTGACAAAAACTCCTTGTGAGTCCTTCTGGAAAGAGCTGAATAGAGAAGCGTAGCATACGGGCAGCAAACAGCTGCACAAACAGAAGTGGAGCGTACTGTGATATGCTCTGGCATTGGCTCATTATCTAGGCCAGAATAAAAAAAATCTACTGTTTGACTTGGCCAATGGAAAAAAGTGATGGAAATGAGACACAGCAGACTAGGACAAATAACAAAGGGCTACTCTGGGTCTTTTCCTTTCA
This sequence comes from Sphenodon punctatus, assembly GCA_003113815.1. Taxonomy (NCBI): domain Eukaryota; kingdom Metazoa; phylum Chordata; class Lepidosauria; order Sphenodontia; family Sphenodontidae; genus Sphenodon; species Sphenodon punctatus. Next base: position 195,546 of record QEPC01007218.1, read on the forward strand.
CAGTGATTTTGTTGCTTAGTCAGCTTAAGGTAGCTCATAAAACCAGTGTTGAAGTTAAATGGGGATGCACGAAAAGCAAATCAAGGTTATTACTATGTCTATGGGTAAGAAACAACCTTCGGAAACAGAAACAAGAGGGAAAAGTGTTAAATTATTCATGAAACTGAGCAGTTTGCAAAAAATAGTTACTGTGAGCTGCACATGTGTCTGTACTTTTATGTCTGGAAAGTTGATCTTGACTCTCTAGAAAACATTTTTATACCATAATCTGTAAATTCAAAGCAATATTGAAAAGAATTGTGTAAAGATCAATACATAAGTATAATTATAGAAGAAATCTATGAATAAAACATTGAATTGAGCAGTCTGTAAGCCTCAAGGCATTACAATGCCATTAGAAGATATTTCTATTTTTCTAATGACTCAAGTCTAGAGAAAATGAAGAACTTTAAATAAAAGTGATGATGCTCTTAGACACACAAAATGAACCTCAAATACCTTGTTATGAACACAAATTACCTTAAAATAAAAGCTTCGTTCCTGCAGAATATTAGTTAGATGGGAAAGATAGGGGAATTACTCTTAGGGTTACAGACTACATGATATTTTTTCATAGAGTAGACTGGATTCCCATCTCTTTTGTACTGTTTTAGGGGTGTGCATGTAATTTTCGTTATTACAATAATGATAAAAACAATTGTCGTTTTTGTTATTGTTATTTCAATAACGAAAATGACAATCTAAAATAACAACAATGATAATGAAAACGACAATCAATAATGGTATGGTATGGTATTTATTCGGCTAGCTTTAGCCATAGCCATAAAATGCATATATATAACAATATAACAGTATAAAAACATCAATATCAACAAACAATAACACAAGAATACAACCATGGTAGCATTCCTAAAAGTAACACATCTTTTATCACCCCACAACTGTTACTAATAGACAAGAAAAGAAAAAACCCAAAAATCATACGATTGAAGAATTGCCTTACTCTTCTACGGGGGTTGCTGCAGCAGAGTTTGTCCCCTGAAATAATAACAGGTTCAGGCTTATTACTCACAGACCATTGTCTAACCGTTGAATTTAAACTGGCCCTCCATTGGTTATAGCCAATATCAGTTTAATCAGTACTTTTCCAGTAATCCAACAGTGCTGCTCCCAACATCCCTCAAATCAGAGGAATTTGATTGACAATCAATAATAATGACAATGATAACAAAAACGGCAATGTCAATATTATTGTCATTATTAGTCCTCTGGCAGCTGGGTTTTGGAGGGAAAATGTGGAGAGGGGAGGAGGGAGCAGACATCTCGGAGCCCTAAACAGGGTTGAACTCTCGAACTGTACCTGTGTTGGGAGGGGCGAGCAGCTCAGCAGTATCTGATGGATGTATCACTGGCCAATGAGCAGCGCAAGCAGGCCCCAGAAGTCTCATGGCACTCAATGCCTGCTACCTCCCACAACCAATCAGGGGGGCTCTCAGGAAGGGCACTGCAACCCTTTATAATGGGAAGGCCAGGCTTTTTCTCTCTATTCTGTGAGAGCTCTGCTTGTCAAGTTGCGTTTACAGAACTGTGGTGCTTTCACACAAAAAATTCCTTCCTAGCCCTCACTGTATTAATACCTTTCCTTCCTCATACCCTACATTTTACTTCCTCTCTTTCCCTGCCCTTCTCCCCCCTGTATATTATATAGAGATAGGTAGTATAGATTAGATATAGATATATTTATTTTATTTATTTATTTATTTTCCAAATTTATACCCCGCCCCCTCCTGCAATGCAGCTCGGGGCAGCTTCCAACAGTCAAACAATAAAAACATTAAAATTCATTTTAAAATATTAAATATAAAATATACCATATAAAACAGGGCTAGAAAAATAATAAATAAATGGGTGGGGGACTAAAATCATCCCTCCCCACCCTCCCTCCCAAAGGCCTGGGCAAACAGCCAGGTCTTACAGTTCCGCCGAAATGTTAAAAGGCTTGGGGCCAGGCGAGCTTCCTCCGGAAGGGAGTTCCACAGCCGCGGCCCTACCACCGAGAATGCTCGCTCCATCGTGGCCCCCCGCTTAACACGGGGGACCTCCAGGAGGGCACCCCCGGCAGACCGCAGGAGCCGCTCTGGGGCGCGAAGGGCGAGGCGGTCCCTAAGGTATGAGGGGCCAAGACCGTATAGGGCTTTATAGATCATCACTAGGACCTTGAACTTGGCCCGGCACACTATCGGCAGCCAGTGCAGAGCTCGGAGCACCGGTGTAATGTGCTCCCGGCGACCCGTCCCCGTAAGAAGACGAGCCGCCGCATTCTGCACCAGCTGCAGCCTCCGAGCCAAGAACAAGGGAAGCCCCACGTAGAGCGCGTTGCAGTAGTCGAGCCTCGAGGTGACAAAGGCATGGATGAGGGAGGCCAGGTCCGGGCCAGAGACATACGGACGCAGCCTACGTACAAGATAAAGCTGGCGGAAGGCAGCCTTAGCGACTGCCTCCACCTGCCGCTCCAGACGCAGGTCTGCGTCCAATATGACCCCCAGACTCCGGACCTGCTGAGCTACAGGAGGGCAAACCCCCCCAACTAGGGGGGCCACCACCCCCTTCGCCCTCCCCACCACCATCACCTCCGTCTTATCTGGGTTGAGCTTCAGTCTGCTCAGCTGCATCCAATCCGCCACGGCCTCCAAACATTGGGATAGCAACGAGATAGCAGGGTCTGGGTCAGTAGAAAAGGAGAGGTACAGCTGAGTATCATCAGCATACTGGTGACATCGCACCCCGAACCCTCTCACGACCTCCCCCAAGGGCTGCATATAGATATTAAACAACAACGGAGACAAGATCGATCCGTGCGGAACGCCACACGATAAAGCGCGGGGGCACGATGTTTCCTCCCCCAGCACCACCCATTGGCTCCTCCCCGAGAGGAATGAGCGGAACCATTCAAGAACAGTCCCGCCCAGACCCCCCAGGTCACGCAGCCGTCTATATATATTATAGACATGTAGATTAGAATAGTTATATAGATAATTGATTCAATAATGGATAGTTTCCCTTTTCCCTTCCCCTGTCTCCCTTAGATTTAGATAGATATTACTTGTGTACAGATATAGAGAGATTAGATATTATACAGGTATTTAGGCTACTCTGTTTTATTATATATATTATGTTATCAGAACTGATAACCGATACCAAAAATAAAATCTTAGTTTGAAACGATACCGATGCCAATACCAATAATGACAACGATAATGAAAAAACATTGTCATTAATAACAGTAATGAAAATTATATTTTAAAATAATTAAAATGATAACAAAAACAAAAACTACCTGAGGGCCTGGTGCACACCCTACTGTGAATATTTTAGGGTTCAATGTGCATAGCACTGCACAGTGCACTAATTCCAGACATGAAACTCATAGGTTTCCTTTTTCAGTGTATGATTCAAATGCCTTACATATGTGGGACATTGTTCTCAGTTGTCCTGAACCTTGTGTGCACTTGTGCAAAGTGCAGGCAGTACACTATCATTCTGATTTCATAACATTATGGGTATACATGAGTAGGCAAGATGCCAGCTCTATAATATGTGCAAAAATACCTTTGTATTTTCTATTAATGTTAGTTTGTTTATAATACGTATAATGTTTCATTGCCATATCACACACATCAATGGGTGTTTTTACATTTCTCCTGGATGTTTGCTGTTACATCCTGAACGTTCTGTGTGTCTAAATCACTCACCCAGATCTTAAACATCCGGATCATTGAACTTCTGCGTGAAACTTCTTTCAGAACCTTTGTGTGTAAAAGGTTCTCCTGGTAAATGGCTTTGCTCCAGGCAGCTGTGGTCACTTGGTTTCCATGGAAGCCTGCCATGTTTATAGCTGTGGCTACTTTAGGCTGCCTCAGGGCAGTGTTTGTGTGAAGAATGCATCCAGGAACTGTGTCAGGGCAGTGTGTGTGTGAAAAATGCATCCGGAACTTACTTGGGGGCTTGTAAACCCAGAAGATTGAAACATCCAGAACTTTAACGTGTGTGTAAAGATGTCCATTGTGTCTCTCCAGTGAAGACAGTTTGTGGCTAGATTTTCAGAGTCCATATGAAGCGCAAATTGGGGAACTTGACATGCAAAAGTTGTGCTTACAAAATATTTCCGGAATCAAAGAGATACAAATAAAAATAACTATTTTAGATTTTTGCATGTGCTTTTGCTTGCCAAAGCCCCCAATTCTTCTCTATATCACTTGGAGTTACCACTTTCTGGTGGAATTAAGTGATCGTCAAAGTCAAATATTTTGATCAGTCAACTCTCTACAGTTGTGGTGGTATAGTATTTTTAATACGGTATACGTTAGGGGTGGGGATTCAGATTGGGATTAAATCCGTATCTGTACGGACTGGGCTGTTATGAAATAATCCACACCGAACCAGAACATCATGACAAGAAGTCTGTTTTGGTTCAGTTATAAATGTAATAATAAAATAAAATAATAATAATAATAATAATAATAATTAATAATATTAATAATGGCTGCTGGACTGTTCTGCACATGGGCGGTGGGTGTTTTGCACATGTGCAGAGCAGATGCCCTTTTGCAAAAGATCGCACATGTGCAGAATGGTCTGGTGACCATTTTACACAGACACAGTAATTGTAAAAAAACATTTTTATTTTGAAAAAGGGAAGCCAGTCTGCAAATGTGCAAGAGCCATTTTGCGCATGCACAGACTGGCTTCCCATTTCCAAAATGGAAGTGTTGGTGCCGCAACCATTTTGGAAGGTCTCGCAAGTATAGAATGCTTCATCCGCCATTTTATTTGCATGCACAGTAATTTATATATTTTTTATTTTTTAATTGATTTAAACATGGATTCATAATATGAATCCACATTTAAATCTGATAATTTTGAGAAATGAAATGAAAATAAACCAATACAAATTTGCATCCCAAGGACCACCCCTAATATACATACACATCTGTACACACTGTCCCTTGGAACATATCAGCTGATGAAAGACAATTGTGCCTTACAGACTGTGATCTTTGGTCCGGTTGAAGGTTTTTGGACTAAAAACCAGACACCACAGGATATGGCTAGATGATATAATTGAGTGGGATGGAAGCGATCTAAAAGGAGCTATATGCTAAAGCGCAGGACCACATATGCCTAGTACCTATTGTTGTTAAACTATGAGACAAAAGAAGAAAATTATCCATCTATCCTTATCTATTCTTATCTAGATACTTTGCAGTACCCCTTGTGTGCTATACACATGGTACCAAACAGGCAAGATTTCTGTATGCAACACGTATATAGTATTTTTTTAAAATTTAGCCCCACAAGTTGCTAGTCTAATTAAAAGGGAAAGCTAGTGCTCTCTCGATGTTTTCCATCTAAAGATTGCTCGGCAGACAAAATTTTAATGATTCCCTTTACTTGTATATGTATTGTGCATGCTTCAAAGTAAATTACAATCCAAGTTTGTATATTGTACACTGTAAGATATCTTTGATTATGCTTCATAAACATTTCACTAGGCAGTGTATGTCTTTATGATGATGTGCATGTTTTCAGTGCAGTACATGAGTATATGTGTAAAAGGATGAAACATGATCCTAATTGTGCCTCTTAAATGTAAACAATATTTCATTATTTGTGATGCATCCATTTGAATGCTTATATTATTCATTTTGTGCTAATGTGCATGTCTTCTGGCTTCTGATTCTTCTTGCTCAAAGCTGATTGCTTTTTCCTAGATGTAGAGTCATTAGCGTGTGGTTTGTCAGGTTGCATTGTCCTTTTTATTCAGTACACACTTTCCCCAGGATTTGTTTTGCATCCCTGAACAGTGCAAGCAGTTCTCAGAATAATCAGTGTAATTATACACAAAATTGTTCTACTCACTAGCATTCAAGGGTTGGCAGAAAGCTACTGGGTGTGGTAGCAGCATGGTGTTCAGGAGAGGTGATCTCTGCTCTCACTTACATGCTCTGCTGGTTGGGGACACCCTCACCACTGATTACCTGTGTTATCTGGGGAACTGGCACCCAGCCAGCAAGTAGTCCCACGCCTTGCTTAGGTCTCTGCCTGAGGGTCCAATTCTCACACTCGTCGTTCTTCCTAGGAATTCCCCTTTGGGGGAATGTGATCCATGCAGCCTGACCCTGGTACAACAAGGGTCCATAGTCCCCTAGCCTTCCAGGCTCCTCTGCTTACAACCCCTTGCAGCTGGCATATCAGGTTCCTGGGCTGGTTTGTCCTGTCAAGCCCCTATGTTCCCTCGGCTTCTCAGTGTGCCACTAGGCCCTCCCACCTGGAGACTCAGGGGGGTCCTGGGTCACACCAGGGATCTGTCTGTCGACCCGGTACCAGGGTCCCATATTTCCAAGCTCCTCCAGCGTGCTGGCCAGGCCCTCTCATGAGGAATCCTAGGGCTGTCCTGGGTCACACTAGGGATCTGTAGCCCAGCCCAGGGACCTGGGAGCTGACAACCCCCACCCCCCTTTCCAGGTACCTCACAGTTGTTTCAACTCCTACTCTCTCAGCAGCAATTCTCTCTGACTCTTGCTCTCATCAGGGCTCCAAGCCTTCTCCTAAGGCTCTGCTGGTCAGGCACAGACCCTTCTGAAGCTTAGGGCGAAAATAAATGAGACATTAGCCTTCATTAAGTTCGTCTGTTCATCTGTTAGGTGTTTGCCAGACGTTTGCCCACACTCCTCACGCAGCCCACACTCACATAGTCGTCCAAAGACATTGCAGAACCATCATGCAGGCGAGTGTGTGCTAATGCGCACACCCATGCATCCACCTCCCATTTATTAGGTTTGCCCACAACCTCGCCCGCATCCAGGTCCACCAGTACCATAGAGTTGTGCCTATCGTGGCTGCTAGAGAGCAATCAGCTGTGAAGCAGCTGCAAGAGGAGAAGGTCCTTCCTTCACCCCCGCTCCCTCCTCTTGCAGCCGTTTCACAGCTGATTGCTCTCTCACAGCCACCTGAGTGCACTCTCTTCTCTTGCAGCCGCTTCACAGCTGCTCACTGCTCATGTGCTCAGGTGGCTGCGGGAGAGTGATCAGCTGTGAAGCAGCTGCAAAAAGACAGAGTAGAGGGCAGGGGTGCAGGAAAGACCTTCTCCCCTTGCAGCCGTCTGAGCAGATGAACACTTCTGCAAGAGGAGAACATGATGGAAATGGGCAGGAGGGTCACAGCCAGGGAAGAAGCCTTCCCTGGCTGTGACCCCCCTTTCCATCAGAGCCAGGGCTGGGGAGAGGGAAAGCAGTGAGTGGTGCCATCAGTGGCAGCTACCACCAGCACTTGAAATGTGGGCAGGGCTGCCAGTTTATTAGCTTTACATGCTAAAACATGTGAGTAGAGGGTGAGTGGGGGCTGCACACAGACCACATACAAACTCCAGCAGACTATTTGTTTCATTTATAAATGCACAGGGTCTGCTTTTAGATGAGTGACCTGGGAAACGCATTCTTCTACGCGCCGGGAGGAAAAGCAGTGTGGGGTGTGTTTATAGGCATCGGAAGTGGCTGCCCCCCATAGAAATCGGTGGGATGCACGGCCTCTTGCAGCCTCTTTAAAGATATGTTCTCACATGCCGCCGATTCCTATGATGGGCGGCCACTTCCAGTGCATGTAAACGCACCCCATGCTGCTTCTCCTAGCAGTGCATTGAAGAACGCGTTGCCCAGGCCACTCATCTAAAAGCAGCCTTAGAGGCAGAACCTTCCTGCCTCTCCTCTGGAGTCTTGGGAAACAGTGGGTGAAACCAGACATAATGCTAACTCCACTTTAACAATTCTTATGCATGTTTCAGGGCTGTATTTGTGTCCTATGCAGCCCTGCAACATGCATAAGAAACATGAAAGCTGTGTTAAAGTGGAGTTAGCGTTATGTCTGTTTTCACCCAGAGTTCTTACTCCTGTCTCCTTGCTAATTCTTTCCCCTCTCCCTGGGCTCAGCTTCCTGAGCTCTGGACTAGCCCCACCATACCCAGCTCAGCTGGCCCTAATCAGTCTCTTTGCTAGCCCAGCCGCTGATATTACGTGGCCTGGTGGTAACTTTTATAGGGGTCAGGTTCTCTTGTAGCTTGCCCTGCTACAATACTGCCATGCTCCTGCTAGGATCTCCATTGCCAATCTAGGAACGTGCTTAAAGCACACCAATGCTTTTTGGCATTACTAGAATGTTTAAAATTAAGCAGATAGTTCAGTGTTTGGCTGTTTCAGAATTAGGATTCTCAGCACCATGCCTAATCCAGCATTGCAAAATAGCATATTGGGCATTTTTACACACACATTTCGTCTGCATGTTTGCTGTTAGAACCTGAAGTTTCTGTGTGTCCAAATCACTCACCCAGATCTTAAACATCTTTTCTCTTTAAACATCCATATATTCTCAGATTTAATAAGTTCTTGATCTCTGTGGTTTTACAAATCTGGATCCTGTAACATCAGGGTGTCTCCCAGAACTTGTGTGTGTAAAACGTTCTCCTGGTAAACTGCTTTGCTCCGGGCAGCTGTGGTCACTTGGTTTCCATGACAACCCCTCACGTCTACAGCTGTGACTACTTTAGGCTGCTTCAGGGCAGTGTGTGTGTGAAGAATGCATCCAGGAATTTACTTGTGGACTTGTAATCCCAGAAGATTGAAAGACCAGCACTTTAAGGTGTGTGTAAAAACACCCACTGATTACATACTGCCTTGTAGTCAGCACCACAAACCACCCGCACCTGAGTAATCCCAGTCCACAGGCCAGAGCTCAGTGGTTTGAGAATTGGGGTCTGTATGGTAAAATGTTTAACAAACTTGCTCTCTAATCACTTTCCACATCTGTAAATTGGGATAGTAATATAGACCTACCTCAGGGGTGTATGAGGATTTGCTATGGTTTGCATACTATCCAGGAGTGCAACTCAACTGCCTAGCACCCTCTGACACCACTAGGGTGGCCAAATATGCAAATTTTAAAGGACACTTATGAGAAATACAGGTTGCAAGGCTGCATTGGAGAATATCTGGTCACCCTAGCAACCGCTGGCTCCCCAGCCCACCCCTTTCTCCCTGCTGCCTGGTGCTCCTTTATGCCTGTTTAGGAAATTCATCCTCAGTGGAGAAGCACTGTGCCAACATTTAACAGCATCTTCCTACAGGGGGCAAAGCAGACCCTGGCAGCAGTGAAGTGTGGTAGAGTGGCAGCAGCAAGAGAAGTGGCAACAAGGTGAGAGATGGAGGTCTCAGATCCAGAGGAAGGGGTGGGGAAAGGGACTGGAAAGGACCATGGCTCTCTAGTTCCCCTCCCTTAACTGGACACTGACAGCAGCTGGAGCGGGGAGCAGGCACACACAGCTCTACCTACCTGTACTTGGGAATGATGAGGAATATCAGGGCACATTTTCTTTGAGTGAAAGTCCCCTCACTTAGCAGAATTCTGATTGCATCTCACATGGTACCTGAAGAGATATGGTATAACAGAAAGGCCTGATTTAGCTAAGGGTGTAGCTGTAATGGAGACACGCAGTACAGCTGTCCATGCTCCCTGGTGCAACTGCATCCTCTGTGGGAGAGAGGGCTGGGGGACCCCATTCTATCTTCCGGACCCGGGAACAATACACCCTAGCTACACCCCTTGATCCAACCCCTAGTGACATCAGTGGGTACTAGATCAGACCCTAAGTAGATATAGCAGGAAAATGGGAGAGGAGTGCAGTGGAGTAGAAAGTTTTTGTTTTACAACTGAGGCATTTTTAAAAAAGAATATAGACTTATTTCCTGATAGCAAATTGATATCCAGGATGCCATTGTTTCAGCCAGCTATTTTGATATCAGCACATACACACAAAAACATAATCATGTCTTCTAAGTCCAGTCATATGCTTCATATTTACATCGGCATGGGCGTCTCTGTGCTTGATGTGTATATAACACAAAATACAGAGAAATGTAGTGTGGGCTTGTGATTAAATTTTTTGAATATATCAAACAATGCAGTAGCTGCTGTAGGAAGGGTTATCCTGCAAAGCTTATTTAGATTATTTAAATTTATTTTATTTAAATCTATAAATCTAAGGAAAAAATTGGTTAAGCAGTATAAGCAGCACATTTACATATGCAACAGTAGAAATTGTTGATATGTATTTTACAATATACCATATAGACGATATGCCATGGCTATGAGGGCAGCAAAGAAGGGGAAGTCTCGTCCAGAGGAGCTTTTCTGGGTGGTACAGGGGCTGGTCAGTCCAGCTTCCCTCGCCTGGAACTGGAATTTTCCAGTGCTTGCTGTTTGTTGATTACTTCATGGATAAAATTGCTCATATTTACCATAACTTTGATGCCATGCTTATTACAGTAGGAGAACCAGAGGTTATGGAAGCCGCATCTTGTCCTGTTTTGTGGGATTGGTTTCAGTGGGTATCACCCACTGATGCAGAGGATGTTCTTGGGGCAGTCAGTCACCTCTTGTGAATTAGACCCATGTCCGTCCTGGCTGGTCAAGGCCAGCTGGGAGAAGCTGGGTCCATTGCTGGTGGGGTGGTCAATGCCTCCGTCTGGGAGGGCAGAGTACCAGACTGCCTCAAAGAGGCAGTGGTGTGGCCTCTTCTCAAGAAACCATCATTGGACGTTGACTCCCTTGCCAGCTATCGGCCATTCTCTAACCTTCCTTTTTAGGAAAGGTTATGGAATGGGTTGTGGCTTGGTAGCTACAGGAGCATCTGGACTGCAGGAGTTTTCTAGATCCTTCGCAGTACAGATTTCGTCTGCGGTATGGTACTGAGACTGCACTTGTAGCCTTGGTCAATGACATTCTCCGGGAATTGGATCAGGGTTGGTTGACCCTTTTGATTCTGTTAGATCTGTCAGTTGCTTTTGATACTGTTGATTCAAACTCTTGATACTGTTTGAGATGTTAGTGATCCACTTGCGGGACCATGCTGGCATGGGTGGGACTATTCTCAAATGGTTCCATTCTTTCCTAGCTGGGAGAACTCAGCGAGTTGTCCTGGGGGACTGTTCCTCATCTCCCTGGGACCTCTTGTGTGGAGTCCTGCAAGGTCCTATTCTGTCCCCTCTCCTGTTCAACGTGCGCATGCAGCTGCTGGGCGAGGTCATGAGAGACTTTGGCATTTGATATCATCAATATACGGATGAAACCCAACTCTACCTCTTCTTTTCATCTGACTCAGACCCGGCAGTCTCAGTACTTACTTGGTGTTTGGCAGCTGTGGGGGACTGGATGAGGGTGAGCCGTCTGAAACTGAATCCTGACAAGACTGCGGTGATGCTAGTTGGGAGTATGGTGGGGTTGGTGTTCCCATCATTGATGGGGTTCTCCCTCCACTAGTCACTCAGCTTTGTAGTTTGGGAGTGCTCCTCGATTCCCAGCTCTGACTAGATTTCCAGGTGGGGGCTGTGGTGAGGAGCGCGTTCTGCCAGTTACATCTGGAGCGGCAGCTTTGCCCATATGTCTCGGACTCTGACCTGACCACTATTATCCATGCTTTCATCATTCAAAGATTAGACTATTGCAGGGGCAGCTGGTGGCTTTTTAGTTTGGAGGGGCAGTAAGGCTGTCTGACCCGCCAGCAGCAAAACCGCCGGCGGGCCAGCGAACCAGTGGGTGGAGCCAGGGCAACAGTAGGCGAAGCCAGGGCAATGGTAGGCGGAGCCAGGGCATAATCCAGCAACCGGAAGTTCCCAGGGTTAACATCAGATGGAAGAAAACCCAGTCTAAAATGCACTTCAAGCTTAAAATGAATAATGTATAAACCCCAAGCACAGGGAAACAGTGGCAAAACCCTGGCACAACCCAGCAGCCAGGAGTTCCCAGGGTTAACATCAGATGAAAGAAAACCCAGTCTAAAATGCACTTCAAGCTTAAAATGAATAACATATACACCCCAAGCACAGGGAAACACTGGCACAACCCA
>QEPC01007218.1:208537-245649 GCA_003113815.1 Sphenodon punctatus
GGGGGAGGGAAGGGTCAGTAAGCTTACCTGCTCTCTGAGTCTCTATCAATGGCAGGCCAGAGGAGCAGCAGCGCGGGAGTGTCTCTCTTGGGGGACATGAGGAAGGGAGGAAGCATGCATGCGCGCTGCTCCCCCTTCCTCTGTCCCCCGAGCCAAGCTATCTCACCAGGGCTGTCAGCCCGACCGCCCTGGCAAGATCTTCCATTGCGCCCATTGAGCGCAATGGAAGGCTGTAGCCCCTCCCTCCATAGCACGTCCCATGCGTGCTATGGATGGAGTTCAGCCGCCCAAATTGCGTTTTCCATAGGAATTATTTTTGAGCCTTCTGGGACCCACTCCTCTGGAGTGGGTCCCAGAAGAGAAGTCAAGCCGCAGCAGCCTCTGCCTTGCCTTTGCAATCAGAGCGGAGGCTGCTGCAGCGGCCCTGTGGTCAGTTTCAGTGTGAAACTGACATGAAATTGACCACAGTGCTGCAGCAGCCTCCGCTCTGAAGCAAAGGCAAGGCAGAGGCTGCTGCAGGCGGCAGGGAAGCGGCAGGGAGGTTTTTTTCCCCCCACTATGAGCGGTGGCATAGCGCCTGTCGGGGAACTTGGGGATTCAGCGCCCCCAACACCCTCCAAGGTGAGCTGCGCCTGGGTAGCTCGGGTAGTGACTATGGAGAGGGCGTCTTGGTGGTCCAGTGCCAGCCCCTCCCCCAAGGCATTGGGGCAGATGGGTCCAAGACCCTCAGGGGTCCCCCCCATGCTTGCTGTGGAGCCAAGAGCCACTCCTCAGCTGATCCAGTGGCAGCGCTGTCAGTTTCCCTGCTTGTCTGAAGGCTTTGTTTACATTTTAACTCTCCTCCTGGAGAGCCGATGAGTCATATGTAAACAAAGCCTGCAGGGAAAGAACTCTGCAAGGGGAGGAGGGGGAGGGGACAAACTAGAGGCTGCTCCCCCCTCCCTCTAGCTTTCCACTCACTGGCCAGAGAGCTAAAGGAAGGCGGGGGCTTAGAGGATCTCCCCAAGCCCTCAGGGAGCATGTGCTGGACATTGGCCCAGAAAGGTACTGCTTTCTGGGGGATAGGGGAAGGAGTGGGGGAGGTGCCATGTGCTCCTTGGCTGGGTTCCTATGGAGAAACCGAGCCAATCAGCAAGGCCTAGGGCACCTGTCAGGGCACCTTTTCTAAATGCTCTGGCCACCCTATAGCTCCTCTTTCTCCCCCTGGATCCTCCTCTACCAGAGTGGGAGGAGGGAGGGAAAGAGCTCACTCTTCCTTGATCCTTCCTCCCTAGGTTCACTGGAGGGGAGGAGAGAGAGAGAGAGAGAGAGAGAGAGAGAGAGACCCTCTTTTTACAAGAAGGGAGATGCTGGGGACTTGTTTGGCATCCCTGACCTTCTTTTTTGGAGGGTGGTTATCAGAGTCAGACCAGAGTGATCAGGAGGTCTAATCCTTTCAGAAAACCAGTAAGTTTTGAAAAAAACAAATCCCCTGCCCTGATCTCCTGTACATCGTTTGTTTGCTTCTGATTTCTTTTGTCCTCTTCTCTCCCTCCCCACCTCCATGCATTAAGGACAGGAGTAATTACTAATTTTGTGAGCCCAGTTGGAAGGACTGTGTTGCCTCACCTCCTATTCTTTAAAATATTTTCTTGATCCTTGCTGTTTTAGTTTTTCACCCTGTGTAAGACTCTGTCACCCTAATTGTGTGCTTTCTGTTCATTTGGGGTGGTTTTTTGGAGGGGGATGGATGGAAGGGTTTCTAATATTTGCTGGAATGTTCACTGCATTTAAAATGGCCTCTTTTTCAGTACCAGTTTCAAGGCTATTCTGCTGCAAAAAGGCTACCATGCCACATGTTGGTTCACTAATGACTAGTTTTTGCATGAATGTTTGTTCCCTGTCTGATAAGTTTAGTTTGCAACAGAACTGTGTAGCATGTTCTGGGGGGACAAGTGGCACTTCATGTTGCTGATTTTGTGGTGTACTAAAGACTTAACATAACATTGTTGGCAGCTTGAGATGGTTAGCTTTGCTTGCTCTGTGTTTGCATGTGCACTGCTGAGGTTCCCCCTCCTCTCCCTCTGCCTGCAGTAGGATCCGATTGGACTGGGAGATAAAGTTATTTATAAACAAAAAACTCCTCCTCATGTGAGTAATCAGAAGATTGTTGCCTTGTAAAGAAGGTTCTTCGAGATGGCTCTCAACATTCTCACAACTGAGTTGTACATTGCATGCTCACCATATTAAAATAATAGACCATGTGATGGTCTCGAGCTCCTCTAGTATAAAAAGCACTCTCCCCCTCAGAATGACAGTTCCTTCCAACCCTTTCTAGGAATATTCCATGCGGGACTGGAAGGGTGGGTGTTGTGAGAATGTTCAGAGCCATCTCAAAGAACTTTGTTTACAAGACAGCAACCTTCTGTTCTTCTTCAATTGACTCCTCACAGACCATTTTTACATGGCTTCACCAAATGGGGGATCCATGGGCATGCCGGTGCATGGGTGGGGTGTGCACATGGCTGCACACACATCCCCACTCACCCCCCAGTCATCCGCACCCACGGAGCAACTGCCATTTTTCCCGGTTGCTGTATGCAAGGGGAAGAGATGGGGGGTGAGTGGGGATGTGTGTTAGGCAGGCACAAGCAGGTACCTCCAGTCACTGTGGGTTTGTGCGCTGCGTTGTTCACACGGGGCTCCCCCACCCATGAACACTCAGAAATCTGTGTGTTCATGGGTGGGAGAGGCCTGTGTAAAAAGGGTCACATTCTCACAACTGTCTTTCTTATACTATCTTATGTAGGAATTTAGGATGTAAAGCAATATCTATTCTATCTTGAAAAATCTGCAAATATGATTCTGAGATTATTATGGCTGCTATTTCACTAACTCTTCTTAATTAAGTTATTTCTAAAATGAATACTTTCTTTAAACCCTCACCCCATAACCAGTTCATTTGTGCCCCCCATATAATGAAATCATGCTGCCCCGGGAGCCCAAATGAACTGGTTATCGGGTGGGGGCAGTGAGAATTGATTATGGGGGCACAACTGAACTGGTTATATATATGTCTCTTTTCATGGCATAATGTGCTTAATAGGCTGACTGCATTTTGGGTGTCTTGTATGTTTGATAGCAGTGCCCCTAGGCCTTCTGGAGAGGGGGGTCCATCTTGGCCAGGGGCCCATTGCACCCTAGCTATGCCCCTGCTAATGGCTAGTCTTTGCATGAATGTTCCCTCTCTGTTTGAAGCAGATGCCTTTTACATTGCAAGTTTAGTTTGCAACATAACTGCATAGCATGTTCTGGGGGACAAGTGAGAACTTCATGCTGCTCCTTTTGTGGTGTGCTAAAGACTTAATGTAATATTATTGGAGGTTTGAGATGGTTTGCTTTGCTTGCTCTGTGTTTGCATGTGCAGAAGGGCTGTGCTGCCTCTCCTCCTATTCTTTAAAATATTTTCTTGGCCATTACTGTTTTTCACCATGTGTGAGACCCTGTCACCCTAATTGTCTGCTTTCTGTTTGTTTTGGGGTTTTTTGAGGGGGATGGATGGAAGGGTTTCTAATCTTTGCTGGAATGTTTGCTGCACTTAAAATGACCCCTTTGCAGTGCCTGTTTCAAGGCTTTTCTGCTGCAAGAAGGCCACCATGCCACATGTTGGTTCACTAATGGTTAGTCTTTGCATGAATGTTCCCACTCTGGTTGCAGCAGATGTCCTTTTTTTGTGAAATGGCATAGGCCTAACAGAGATGCTAATTTCCTTGCTACAATGTGACCAAAGCAAAAGTGTTTCTTTTGACAGAAGTATGCCAGAACAGACATTGAATGCTATTGTAACTCATTCTTTGTTGGAATGTAACCAGAAAGTATACACTGGATTCATAATTATGTGATATTGTAACTAAATGAAGCCATTGTGGCTCTCATTTAAGACTATGTAAAAAGCTATAAGTTAGGTAAGACATTATTTAGTTGATTCATTGATTTAGATAATTGAGGAATGGAATGTGTTAGGAGGAAGATGGTCAAATGGTCAGTAAATCACAGAATGATATGTGATCAGGTGTGAAGGAGGCAATATCCCTGTCAGAGGATGCCTGAGAGAAAGTAGAAACTTTGTGTTCCCAAGCAAAACTGAATAGTTTATAACTCACAGGGACATTGGGGAACAGAGGAAGGTCAGAAGTTGATTACCGAACTAACGTTGCAAAGCGAGAAAAGAGATGACTTGGTCAGACAATAAGATGCCTCCAAAGGGTGTGTGGGGTGCCCAGGGTCAGGAAGTGAAGTCCTCCCTCCGGAGGAAGGAGGGGCAGGACCCTATCGGTCAGGGAAAACCCCAAACCAATGACTAATCAGAAGGACCCCAATCATGAATAAACCATAAGGGGAACATTCTGGAGTATAGGGCAAAACAGCCCCTTGACATGGATAAGTAATAAGAAAAACCTGTATATAAGGCCAGTCTTTGGATCATTTCTTTGCCTTTCATGGTACTTGTCCACTAGCCCTTATCAGGGTGCCGGCTAGTTCGATGATTGGCCTTCTCTGGGACTTCTCCCTAGGACGTCCTGCAACTTGCTCTACAGCTAGGCTCTCTCTCTCTCGGCTTCATTTGGGCCCCCTGCCCGCCCTCCTTCTGGAACCAGACCGTTGACCTCTGATCATGTAAGAATATATACTTTGTATGTATTTTAAGTAGTCAGAGTAGGTGAGGGATTATATATTAAAGTGCAAGTGCTTCATTAATAATTGGTATGTTAAATTGTGTTGCTATCATTGAATAAATGCCTATTTGATTGAACAAAAGAGTCATTATTAAAAATAAGAGGAGTAATTCCCCACCCTCTCAAACACAGTAGTATTTCCATTTGATCCCGGAATTGAAAGGGACCTGTTTCACCAGGGTGCAGAAAAGCAGCTGAACCCCTTTCAGTTTGTTTCACTTTACATTGCAACAAAACTGTGTAGCATGTTTTGGGGACAAGTGAAACTCCATGCTGAAGCTTTTGTGGAATACTAAAGACTTTGCATAATATTGTTGGCTGAAGATGGTTTGGTTTGCTCGCTCTGTGTTTGCATGTGCACTGCTGGCTCCGCTTACCATTGGCTAGGCTCTACCTACTGTTGACCTGGCCCCTCCCACTTCTGGCCCTGCCCTGTGCCCCACCAGCCTTGAAACCCACCAGCCTCCACTGTGGTGGTCACACCAAGGCTGTGGAACTCTCTTCCAGCAGAGGCCCGGGTGACACTGGACCTCTCCTCTTTTCAACGACAATGCAAGACCTGGCTGTTCCACTAGGTCTTTGGTGAGGGAGATGGGTAAAAGGTGGAGGGTTGAGGACTAGAGAGGGATGGGGTTTTATATTTTTCAGTGCTCCGCCATATGGATTTGTAATGTTATTTTATTATATTTATATTGTATTTATTACTGTTTATATTATTGTATCATTTTTTTCCAATTTTTCTTTGTTAGCAAACCTGAGCTTCTGTTAGAGGGAGGGGGTGGGATAAAAATCATATAAATAAATTAAAAAAAAACACAAATAAATAATATGTTTTAAAAATCTGGACCCTGGGAAGTCAAAACAAAAACACACAGAGTTGTTTATATTCCTAGGGGGCAATCCAGTGGCATGTTTATGCTGACCCTGGTGCACAGCGCACAGCCAGAACATGTGAGCTCAGATGTGCACAAGGTTCCGTGCATGCAGCACATCTGCATGGGGCGGGTCGCATAGACCAGTGTTGCACTTTTGTCCTGTGCGGCTGTGCTGTGCGCACAGCACCGCGTGCACATCTGAGCATCTGTGTTCTGGTTGTGCACCACACGCAGTGGTCAGCATAAGCAGGCCACTGGATTGCTCCCCTAGGGTTGACACTTCACACTGGCACAAGTGCTGTTGCAGTGAATGGGACTCACACTGGTGTGAAGGCGTAGCATTGCAACACCGGCGCAAGGATTTTTTGCTGCCCTAGGAGGATGCGGCTCCCTTGCCTCTCCCACCCCTGATCCTGCTGAAGAGTTTACCGGCAGCAGGGGCAGTAGCTGCAGTTTTTGCCATCCCCTTCATCCTGTTGCCCTAGGCTGTTGCCTGTGCTGCCTTTATGGTAGTGCTGGCCCTGTAGCCTTAACAGAAAATTATGTCAGGATCACACCATTTGTGAGTGAAATCCTCGCTTCACTGAAGTTAAAGGAAGTTTTGCCACTGACATTAGTACTGTATTGCACTCTGTAAGGAGAAGTTTTAAGTTTGAAAGCTCTGTTACAGATTGTTGTTCTATTATACTTTGTCTGATGTGCTTTTTAAGGAAGTTTGTAAAATAAATAATTATAAAGCAAGCTGAATTTCCACCTTTTGGAAATACCAGTTTCAGGGCTTCAAAGTGTAAGACTGACACATCCAAAACGAGAATTCAGCACAGTTCTGCTCATGCAAATTAGCATCATTAGAAAGAAAGGAGTGAGGAAAATAAGCCCTTTAGATACTACTGTGTATTGCAAGGATAAGGGACTGTCTTCTCAAGACTCAACAGAGTTCATTAATGCTACCCTGCTTATAAATACAGAAAATGCTGCTGACCATTGATGATCTTTATGAAATGTGTCAAGTGGGATATGAGAAAAATTGACCAGAGTGGAATAAAAATGTACCATTGGCTTAACTTTTGCAGTCATGAAAGAGCAAATGTTATTCTTTCAACATTTACCAATATTTACTAGTTATGTCAAGTGAATCCTGGGGATTAGAGCTAGTCTTGTGGTTACTGGACCTTTTTGCATTTCTCTGCATCTGGTTCATGCATGAGAATACGTTCGTTCCTTAATAGCAGAATACTGAAACACACTAGGCTGTAATTTCATCTCCTGCATTGCAAAAATCAAGTCAGCTCATCTTTCTACAACAATGTAAAACGTTTCCAACTTTTATTTTATCTCATCTTAGGTCAAAATTTAAGGCATATTTTAAAGCAGTTAAGAAATGACTATTGTTGTAAAATTTTCGGCTATTGTGAGTCCCTGGATTGTGGATATTTGAGAGGTAATTGTTATGTGTCTATGCCCTAGTCACAAGCCAGTAGGAACAAGTCTGTAAATAAACTTGGAACACAGATATGCATTCAGATTTCGCTTCTAATAAATCTGTGTGCTTAGACTTTCAAATACTGTTTAGAAGCCTATTTATAACTCAAATAGTTACACTGGTTCCTCCTAACAATTAGCCTTCCTCAAAACTCTTTTGGCTTTAACCTATCTAATTTTGCATAATTGTGTCCTATTAAAGCTATTTTGGTTTTGATTCTGAATGCTCCTTTTCATTAAGTAGGAGAGGCCAAACCATTCTTCTATATTTAACAGAAGTCTTGAGGTGCTGAAACCTTATAGCATGTTTCCTGTACTATGAGTGACACTTTATCATCATAGCATACAACTGTTGCATGTTCTGGCTATTTTTGAACATTGCTGTGTAAGGCTCTGTGCATAAACTTTCAGTGCCTTGACAATCTCTGTGGCTTTCTGATAAATCATGGGTGGGTGGTTGTTTTTTTACTGACAGACAGATCTGAAAGAATAACAGTAAGCATAAACTGCAATGTCCTGTTAAAAGATAGATTCCTTTGAATAAGGAATCTACACAGCAAGCAAATATACTAACCATATATTACATTCTTATTCATTGCAGGAGTTTAGTAGACAGCTGGTTTCACATTACACAAAAATGGTTGTCAAATCTTGAAACCAAATACAGGAGCTGTTGCTTAGCTCCCTAAGCCCAAGTATCCATCTTCCTCAGCTGGCTTTATTTTATTAATGTGCAACCAATAATTAAATACATTAGAACAAAGCAGATTATTAATAGTTTCACCAAATAATTTAATGAAGTGCAAAACAGATTTTAGTTAAATATTTGTTTTTTATAATCCTGTGTTTTTCAGAGATGTTGGATCAAAAGATTAGAAAATGTCTTAGATTGCTAAAGTTTCCCTTAGGCACAGGACCTACATAGATCTTTCATGGTGCCTTAATAATAATAATAATAATAATAATAATAATAATAATACTTTTTATATAGCACCCCCCTACCATGACACTCAGAGCACTTAAAATAGAACAAATTAACTCTTTTTTTTTGTTTAATCCTCACAACAACCGTGCAAGATAGGCTAGGCTGAGAGAATATTGTAACTGGCTCAAGGTCACCCAGTAAATTTCTCACTAAGGCAAAGGCCTCGTCCTTCCTCCAGATCCAGGCACTGTGCATTTAGCCACTACATCACGTATGTTTTTACTCAGAGTAGTTAAAATGATACTTATTGGGCCAAATTCTCATGCTTGGTACCAAAACAGCAAACATCTTCTTAATTTCCTGTGTCACTGATATGGGTCTGATGTCTCTTTCACTCTGTCCCCAGGCCCTATGTGACTGCACCTGTGCTAGTCTTTTTGCCTTAATATTTCTCACTGTTGTTGTTGTCAGGGGAGCTCGAGCCTGTTCAGAAAAAGTCCAGAAGTGCCAGTGGCTAAAACAGGACTCCTTACAGTTCCCACTGCTGTGTCATGGGGTAGAGCTTTACCAGTGCTAAAAGTCTGGAAATAAAGTTTAATATCAGCTTAGTTACAAAAGACGAGAGAAAATAGAAAGTTGATAAAAATCCCCTATTTTGCAATGTGTTGAGATTTAATATGGGATTGCAGAGGAGTTCATAGTAATAATTTTACAGTAGAGAAAATGAAGTGCTGTGGATATACTCATTTGTCAATTACAGCAATGGCAGTTACGGAACTGTAACAGGCTGGGCTGCTGGGACTCTGCAGATAATTTAACAGGGGGTGTTTTCTAGGTATTGCAGAAAAATGTGTAAAGTGAGTAAGAAACAGACTGGCTCTCATTTCCACTGAGACCACTCTACATTGCTCTTGCTGTTTGGAGGGACCTTCCAGTGAATCTGAATGTATTCTATGTCCTCTTTAAGCCCCTTTGCACTGCCAGAGTGGAGTAAAGTGTGGGCGTAATGGAAATCAGATTGTGTTTTGTAGTAGGTGTTAGGATTGTCACCCCCAGACCTTCCTGCAGCCCGACACACCCCTCAGCCTTCCTCAGTGGGGCATCTGACACGTTTACACTGCTCCCCCTGCTCACAACAAGCAGATTCTTTTCCACAGGGGCACAGAAAGGTTTAACCCCTAGTCAGTGGGATGTAGAACACCTTGGTTTTGGCCACACCCCCTGGCCTACATAGGAGCTCAGATGCTGCCCTTCTGTGCTGGTTATCTGCCTCTCTGAAGGCTGTAATCAGTTGCTTGCATCTAGCAAGTTCCTGCTTGCCTGGTTACCGTCATCTCTGCTACCCTTGTCCGTGAGTATGTCTTTGCATGCTTGTTGACCAGTACTGTCTCCACTCCTTCTCTCCGCCAGCCCCTCTGGTGTAATTCCTGGTAGGGTTGGTCGAACGCGGTTTGGAAGTTTGGAGTTCAGACCGGACTCGACCACTTCGGTCGACCGAACCAAACGTCCAAACTGAATTCGATTTTTGAACTGAACCAAATTCTCAAACTCGACTCTGTTCGCCCACCTCTAAAAGATAATATTCCATTTAGTTCAATGGGGTTTGAATTTCCGAACTTTGTTTGGAAGTTCGGACTTCGGACCGAATAGTTCGGTCGACCGAACCGAACTTCTGAACCAAACTGAGTTTCCGAACTGAATCGAACCTAATTTCCTAAATCGGTTCTGTTCGCCCATCCCTAATTCCTGGTTAGTGTATTAAGTTCCCTTTCCAGTGAGTGCCTCCTGCTGTGTGTCCTATCTTGGTTCCAGTGCACTGGGTTCTCCCTTCACTGTCCCTCCCGCTGACTCTACATCAGGGCTTCCCCCTTCTCTTCTGTGTGCCTTAGGCAGTCCAATAATCTACATCTCCTGTGATGAAAAGGGCTACACTGACCCATCCCCTTACCCCTTGTGGTATTTTTCCCAAGTGAAGACAGAGTTATGGGGCAGTATGGAGGAGAGATGCTCTTGCTATAGGAGTTACTAAACACTGAAGTTTATAGCAATGTAACACCACTAGTAAGACGGACCCAGGCATCCTCATTACCATGATGTCACAATAGCGTGTCCAAGTACAATGTGGGAGTTGGATAGAAAGAGCACAGCCATTACCATGTTTAACTATAGATGACTAGCAGGTGCTGCACAGACCATTGAGATTCCATGGGTCACAATTCAGAAATGTCTGTGATATTTCACCTATAAAGCTCTTCACAACCTTGCTCCCCCCTACCTCTCTGCACTTATCGCCCTCCATACTCCAGCCCGTGCACTTCGCTCCTCCTCTGTCCCCTCTCTCGCCCTTCCACGCCTTCCCTGCTCCCCTAAGCGCCTTCGTCCCTTCTCACTTGCTGCCCCCCATGCCTGGAACTCACTCCCTGTCCACATCCGCCTTGCCCCCTCCCTTCATACCTTCAAATCTCTCCTTAAAACTCACCTCTTTCGCTTTGCTCTGTCTGACTCTTTATGCTGCTGAGCCACTATTCCTATACCTACGATCGGTTTACCCTTATCCTTGCAACATGGACCTGCCTGCTATCATTCTCATCGTAACCAAGCCAAGTACGTGCACTTGAGACCTCGCATCTTCATGAATGTTAGACCCCTTGTCTCTCCCTCTGTTCCCCTTCCTAAGTCTCTCCCCCAGCTCCTGTCTCTCAGATTGTAAGCCCTAGGGGCAAGGACCGTGTCTATTTTATTACTTTGTAAAGTGCCAGGTACACTGCTTGCGCTATATAAATGTTTGTTAATAATAATAATAATATACCCTGACTAAGTGACTATACTGGAATCTTGAGACCTGATTAATTTCTACTTGAACCTGCTTCCCAGAACTGGATGGAATTAACACTGTGACTCAAATACTTTGCATGAACTATTTTAGTCATTTTTGAAATGCACAGTTTCTCAGTGTGGTAGAGAGGGTTTTGTCCCACAGAACCGGCTTCCCTGGTCACTTCTGCTGATCACTGGAAGATCTTCAGGGCAGATTTCCCAATGATCAAAATGCCTCTCTCCTGTCTCTGTGAGCTTTTACCCCAGTGATACTGCCTGTGCAGCTGCATCACCTGCTTCACTTGCTGCCTTGTGGTTGTCTTTAAGTCTACAGAGACAAAGTAGTACAAGGATATTTTTTATTAAACCAACTCCACTTGGTGGAGGTACCTTAAACAGCTTTCCCCAGGCATTTAATGGATTCTTTCCTGGTAATTATATTCTACAGCAAGGGCAGGGAACCTTTTCTCTCCCAAGGACCACTTTGGAAATGACTACAAATGACAAGGGTCACAGATATTGGGGGGTGAGGTGCATTAGGGGGAGCACTGAGGAAGAGGAGGGTTAAGATCATGGATCTGTTCTATGATGTGTCCCCTACCCTTGTCTGCATACACTCGTTTCTGCTCCTTTACTCTGAACTCGGGGCACATTCACAAGAGTGTCAGTCTTCTCTCTTTAAATTTCTAGTGGGAGAGAAGAACTATTGTATTTTATCTCCCATCATCACACATTCCTCTGGCTTTGAATTTTGTCCTGGGTGCTGCTGCTGCTGTGCTAACAATTGAGCTAGTAATCACAGCCAACAACAGGTTGCTGCACGTCTGCCCCATGTCTTTTAATGAGGCTGGTGGGCTAAAAGAGGGGAGTGTCCCTTCTCACATTATAAGCAATGCACATGAGGAAGATAGCTCAATTTTTAAACCTCAGTTTGCCTCCTCATTCTTGTGGGTCATTTATCAAAGCATCCTGCAGTCTAATCTTTCCACACAATCAAAACCCACCCCCAACCCTGGGAAACAGTTTAGAGTGGGTTTTCACCACCTGTGAACATGCCAGTTTCTCAGTGCTGAGGGCAGGGGCATAGCTAGGTGGGATTGGGCCCTGGTACAGAAGATGGAATGGGTCCCCTGATGAGGCAATCTACTCCAGTGTGTCTATACATTCTACATGTGGGCCCACGGACACTTGGGCCCCAGTGCGGCTGCACCTGCTGCACCTATTATAGCTACACCTCTGGCTCGGGGGTAGGAACTGATTCTAGGGCCCAGATCTAGGAACTGCAAGGGAGCCACATTTGACCCCCAGGCCTGAGGTCCTCACTCCTGCTGTACAGGGAGGATACAGCTGGATATGCTGCGGTTCCAAGTGACTGACAGGCACTGAGACAGACTGCAGGAGTTAGGGTTATCAGGCGTCTCTTGTTTTAAGGGATGCCCCTTATTTTAAAAGAGCATCCCTTACTTCAGAGTCCTTCAGCTCACATAATAGACCTCTCTTGTCTGCATAGCAGGCATCCCTAATTCTGCACACCACACTTCAGCTCCGTAGTGTCCTTTGGTTTTGGAATTTTGATCTGGCAACTCTAGTAGGAGTACTTAGCACTCTGATTGTATTAGTCTTTGCCAATAGGATTCAATCTGAACTCAAGTCTGATGGTGTTCAGACAATGGTATAAAACATAGTTTGTCACGAAAACCTTGGGTGTTAACAAAAGTGATGGTGGACTGCTGCCGTCACAACTTAACCTGGGTTGGGAACCCACTACCAACATGGGCCTGGCCGGGATGAGTGGCACCACAAATGTGCTGGCAGTTGTGCCACTAGGGAGGGTAGGGAGCTGCTCGAATGTGCGGCTGCCCGGCCCTTCCCCCATGCTGCATCTAGCCCCCTGTCATGATGGGTAGTCATGGTGGCTGGTCATGGCGGACCCAATCCAGGCTGAGTCACAGCAGGCCATAACAAACATAGCCTGCTTTGGCCTGATCAGGCAGACAGTAACCCTGACTGTGACCCCTAGGGGTCTCCAGGGTCGCAGCCCAGGCTCGCCACTGATGCTTGGCGGCACAGCAACAAACATGCCGGTGGATTGCAGTCCTCAGCGGGTCAAAGCAGGCCACCATCACATTTGTCAACACCCCTTGTCTCGGGGTCATCAACACTCCTATTTTAAACACACACGCACACAACTCTCTGTCCTAGAAGAATTGTTTTGTACTGAGACTTTATGGTCTTTTATTTTGCGTAGGGTTTAGATGCCACAGTGTTTGGAACTTTAAAGGCATTAGATTGGAGATAGTTATTCCAGCCTACTGTAGAGCTGTCTCCCCTGACATTCAAAGATATGTCCTTGTTTGTTCATCATTTTGCCACACAGATAAGTGACCCAGCATCTATAGTAAATTCAGTGTTATATCAATAGTGATCGTGGATTCAGCACAGTTAATTTTGGTTCTAGCTATTAGGTTATTTTTGTTCCTTTTGAGAATGATTTGCAAGGCAATAGTAATTGCTTGCAGTGGTTAACTGGTCAGTTAGGCCCTTTTCACACAAGACGCCCCCACGCACATGGGTGCCTGTGACTGCATGCTTGGGGGTGTCCCGTGTGACTGCTGTGGTGGGTGGGTAGGGGTGCGTGTGCACTCCCGCACTCCACGCATCTCTACCCACCTCCACCCATTGCCCACGCATTGAGCCATTGGCTAAAAGGGCAATGGCTCAGTGCGTGGAGATCAGTGGAGATGGGTGTGCATCCGTGTAACAGCCATCCACATGGTGCACGCACACCACAGTGCACACCCATTCCGCTCCCCACCACATCGTGGCCCATTTAAAAGGGCCTTCGTTGTAAGTCCTCATAAGTATGCCTTTTTACAGCCCAGCCGCTTAAAACATTTTCCTCACATTCTGCTTGAGATTCAGTTGATTCAGGTCAGAGGGCATCTCATTTATACTTAAGCAGATGAAATAATTCTCCAAATGTAAATTAATCACCTGTTATTTTATTGTTCCTAAAAGTAGTCCAGAGTGACTTGGTGCAAAGTGAAGGGACAGTGTTCAGACAGCATGCCATTCGTGTTAACCCCACTGAGCATTCCCATCCTCTGGCATCCCAACCTGGTCCTCTGTTTCTAGAAGCCAAGTGATCTAACAGCATCAAAAGTTTCAGTATGTAGTCCTTTATTGCGCTGTACTTTGCTCTGAAACTTACGGCCCTTTTTACATGAGACGGACTCATGCAAGCACATGCAGGTCCACTGCATGTGCATGCGTGGGTGCCATCCATGCAAACACAGCGGCAGGTGGGAGGGCATGCATGCATGCTCCTGCGACCCACCCATCTCCACCCATCACCCATGCAACCAGCGAAAAGGCAAGTTGCTCCATTTGTGTAGATGAGTGTGCACTTGTCTGCACCCTCCCCCCACCCATCACCCCTGAGGCAGTGCTTCCACTTGCTGCACACCGATTCCCCTGCCCTTTCCCCCACCCCCATTTAAAAGGGACCATGGCAGAGACATGTTAGCACTGGCCTGAAAGGTGCAGGCAGAATGGCTACTAGAGGACTGCCACAGCAGACACTAAAGAGAACAAGGTTGCAGGGTGCCTGAAGGAGGCTGTGGTGTGGCCGTGGCTCAAGAAGCCATCTCTTGAAATTGATGACCTTGCCAGCTATCAACCAGTCTCCAACTTTACCTTTTTAGGGAAGGTTATTTAACAGGCAGTGGCCCAGCAGCTCCAGGGGCCTTTGGACTGCATTGGTTTCCTCGATTCCTCGCAGTCTGACTTTCATCTGGGTTATGGCACTGAGACTGCATTTGTGGCCTTGGTCGATGATCTACACCAGGAACTGGACCAAGGTCGGCCCACTCTTCTGATTTTGTTAGACCTTTCAGCGGCATTTAACAGGGTTGACCACGAGATGTTGGTGACCTGCCTGCGGGACTGGGCCGGGGTGGGCGGGACTGTTGTTGAATGGTTCAGCTTGTTCCTGACCGGTAGAACTCAGTGTGTGGTACTAGGGGATTGTACATTTTCCCCTTGGGATCTCGCATGTGGAGTCCCGCAGGGATCCATTCTGTCCCCTCTTCTGTTCAATGAATACATGCAGCTTCTGGGCGAGATCGTGAGAGGGTTTGAAGTTCAGTGTCATCAGTATGCTGATGACACCCAGCTCTACCTCTCATTTTCATCTGACCCAAGCCTGGCAGTCTTGGTGTTCACCCGGTGTGTAGCTGCGGTGGGGAATTGGATGAGGATGAGCCGTGTGAAGCTGAATCCTGACAAGATGGAGGTGATGTTGGTGGATAAGGGTGAGGGAGTGGAGGCCCCCATCATTGATGGGGTGCATCCCTCCTTTGTCCCTCAGGTTTGTAGTCTAGGAGTCCTCAAATCACAGTTCTTCCTGGATGCCCAGGTGGCAGCTGTGGCAAGGAGTGCATTTGGTAAGTTACATCTGGTCCAACGTCTCCGGCCATACGCATTGGGCTCCAATCTTGCCACCATCATCCATGCACCATCCATCATCACCCCAAGATTAGACTACTGCAATGCACTCTACATGGGGCAACCTTTTATGATGACCAGGAGACTGCAGCTTGTGCAAAATGTGGTGGTACGTCTTTTTGTCGGGACAGGTCACCGGGAGTACATAACACCTGTGCCCCATTCTCTGCACTGGCTGCCTATAGTTGTCCAGGTCTGATTCAAGGTGTTGGTTATTATCTTTAAAGCCCTATACAGCTTGGGCCCCACTTACCTGTGGGACTGCCTCATCCCTCATGTCCTGGATCGGCCCCTGTGGTCAGCCAGGGGTGCCTTCTTAGAAGTCTCCCAGGTAGATACATTCGAGAGGGTGTTCTCGGTGGCCGTGCCGCAGCTATGGAATTCCCTCCCAGTGGAGATTTGTCTCTCTCCAGCGCTCCCCTCCTTCCGTAGATAATGTAAAATCTGACTGTTTCACCAGGCATTTAGTGAGGGGGATGAGTAATAGGAGGGGGGAGGATTCTTTGGGGGAAGGGGTATTTATTTTCTCAGGTCTCTGTTCTATGGTTTTTATTGATATTTGATATTATATGGTATTTTATAGTTTTGTATTATGTTTTTTTGTTATTATGTGCTGTTCACTACCCTGAGCTGCCATCGGGCAGGAGGGGGAAGTATATAAATTAAATAAATAGAGAAGGACAGACACTGGGGCCATCAGGGACAGTGCCCAGCCCTAGCAGCTGCAGAGTGGTAGCAAGCTGCTATCCCTTTAAGAAAGCCCGGAGTGGAGACCTATATTAAGGTCATCTGAGTGCCTCTAGCTTGTGGGGAGGGAAGCCACTGCAAAGTAAAAGGAGCTCACAGGACAGAGACCAGCAGGTAGGAACAGCATACTGGGGGTAGCTCTGCCTCAAGGGACTGTGCTGAGGAGCTCAGGGAGAGCTGGGAGACTAGCAGGGAAGAGACTAGTCTGGAGACAGACTCTCAGTGGGGAGGCAGGAAGCCAGAGGGTTCCATTTCAAGGACTCGGGAGTTAAGAGTCAAGCTCTGGGAGCCAGATGACCAGGAGGAATGTGAAGGATTGGAGAAGCCTGTTTTTAGAAGGTGTCATGCCAGGCTAGGGCCAATACTAAAAGGTACCTGGAGGAGTCTGAGAGTGAGCGCTAGATGGAGTTCTGGACTGTGTATGTAGATATGGTCAAGGAGACTGCGAATAAAGGACACTAAAGCGAAGGAAGCTCCTATGTGGGCTTGGGTTCTTGGGGTGTGTGGATTCTGAAAATACTTACCCTGGCCCTGTTACACTTTTCTTTTTGTTTCTCTAGTAGTTTAGTTTTAGATTTCAAGGGCCAGAGCTACCTCACTAGTTATCTGAGAGAAGTGAAGAATATAATCTTATATTGGAAGAGGAGCAGAAATAGACAACAGAGAGCAGGTTAGATAACTAAATTTATGCACTAGAGCCAATGCAGAGGATATACTTAAAACACATTAGGGGGGAAATATAGCCCTCTCCAGAACCCGTAGAACTAATTAAGTAGTTGCCAACACTGCATTTTCAGATTAAGAGCTCAATTCCTTCCAAAATGATCTTGCTGGAGAGAAGCCAAGTGAATGCAGATAGCTTCCTAACTCTTATAAGGAGGCAAAAATAGCAATGGGGGAGTGCCCAGTGCCCACTGTTACACACTTGAGGGGTTCTGCATGCTTCCCAGCAGGAAGACATGGCCACTTCTCTTCACTATCCCCTGGGGTATTCTGTGCCATGGCAGAGCAATCATTCCCTCTGCTTCCAAGAATGCAGGGAGCATAATCCTACCTGGCTGGTGCAATCAATCAATCAATCAATCAATCAATCAATCAATCAATCAATCAATCAATCAATCAATCAAGACAGCGATGGCAGGGAGGGGACAAATAGGGGCCGCTTTCAGACCCACCCACCCACCACCCAGGCATATTGTCGCTACACCCCCCAAAGAAGATGAGGACACCATGTATGGGTTTAAACGGCCACACTCTTTATTAATAACCAAAAAAGGGGGAAGGCGTAACCCTCCCATTTCCCCCTTTGAACTGGGGCCCTATCTATTTACTGTTCCTAACTGTTAACCCAACCACAGGAGGTTCCCATCCCACACCAGGCACTATTCTGTCTGCCCGGTGCCCTTCTTTCCCATGTCGTCGGGTTAAGCCCGAGGGGAATCCTCCTGTGCCCTACCTTACCCGACTTCATTAACTTACCCCCTACCCCGACTACCGGGTTTCCCTGGGCCGGAGTGGGTTGCTCGTACCTGCCTCCCTTTAGCCCACTGGGGCGGGGTTTTAAACAACAAGGGTGAGGACACCGTAACCTACTGTTTGGTACATGGTCCGCCCAGTGGGTTTGGCCGCTCACCTCTCACCCTTGGGCTGACCATACAGTGGGCCTCACTAGCGACTATGCATGGCCTATGCCCATCTCTTAAGGAGATGTTCCTACTCAATGCTATACTAACAACTTCAACTTCTAACAATTGGCCTGAACTCAGCCTCCCACCACCAGAACTGCCAGCTTTGCTTGGCTGGTTCGCTGCCAAAATTCAAATTTCCAGGATTTCCGTTAGCCGGAGTTTTAGGGCCCCAAGGTACAAGTTGCATCCCGCATCTGATAGATGGACCCCATCACTCCTGAATAACTCATCCCTCTCATGACTAATCTCCGCATGGTGGAAAACCAACCCCCCTGTTCTTTGCAACCAGCTCCCAATTTCACAGTTTGCTCTCTTCCTGGCCTGGTCTACCCTACCCGGGCAGTGGGCACTAGCCCACACTCTCCTCTGCAGCATTTCTGACCATACCAGTGTGTACCCTTGGAATCGTTCCTGGACCATTCGCAAATCAGCCTTTGCTCTCTTTGTCAGCCACAGCCCCGTAAAACTAGGCAGGTTGTTGCCCCCTAAATGTATTACTAGCACCAGTGCCAGGAAGTTCTCCTTTGCCGCAGTCAAAGTTGGGAGCAATTGCTCCCACAGCATTCTGCGCCTACCTAGCCAAATTACTTAGGTCACTTAGGCCCAGCTGGGTACCCCACCCGTTGTGTGCGGCCATCTTTCCTGCCCAATGTATGATGCTGTGACCGACGATCCATACCACCTTCTGTCCCCGCAGAGCTGACACGTCTTCAAGAGAAATCAGAGTTATGCTGTTGCCATGGTATCCCCACTTGCCCATGCATTCTTGCTTTGGTGTTCCTGATGTACGAGTGATACGCGCCAGACCACCACCTCCCTATCCATTGTATTTGCTCCCTAGGCAGTCCTATGTTTGCGGCGACTGACGCCGCCCCTATCCGAAAGGAGTGCGCGGTGTAGCAGCCCAGGTCGAGGTCGACTTCCTGAACACACATGTTGAGGACTGCCCCAAATTGATATCGTGTCAGTGGGGTCCCATCCCTGTGAAGAAACAAAGGGCCTGCCAGCTGTGGGTGGGACGCTAAATACTGTTTCATTCCTTCTACTGGGAAAATTCGGACATCCTCCAAAGGTCAAAGCCTCACCAACCAGCCCCTTCCCCTTTGGTCAGTCTTTGACCTCTGCAAGTGTAACAGGAGGGCTCCTCCCTACCAGGCCACATTGTGGATTTGCAGGGCTGCACCTGACCTGTCCACCCTGGATTGAGGGACTATCTCACTGATCCTGAAGGCCCCGAATAGTGCTACATGAAATACAGCAGTAAAAAGCACTACCTAACTGTTCGAGTGACACACAGTATGTAACACCCGACTGATAATACTCAGCAGCTGGGGGGTAATAGGGACCATGGCATCCGGTGCTCAGGGGGTACATCTGGACCAACTCTCCTTTAAATGGCTCATAAAGAAGCCGCTATTGGGAGAGGGGTGGCCCACCAAATGGCTCATAAAGGCAATGGCCAAAATTTTCCCCGCTATCGTCCCAGGTGCCAAACCTCATTGCCTAAGCTGGAGCGCAAACTGCAGTATTTGTCCCTCAGGGATGGGGAATCCAGTTCCCACCCTTCCCGTGACCTGTATTCCTGGAATTCTCTGAAAGCCATTTCATACACCCGCCTGGTTCTGGGCGTGAGGGATCCCGGCACTGCCTGATATAATTCTAGGATCCAAGGCTCCACATGTCCCTTGGGAATGGCTCAGGGTCCTCTCTGGCATCTGGTGCCAGCTGGCGAAAGCAGTCTGTCTGAAATTGAGAAAGGGCATTGACTATGCCGTTATTAATCCCGGGCATGTGCCTGGCTACGAACAAAATGTTTGCCCGCAGACACTTAAGTACAAAATGCCAGACCAGCCTCATAACCCTTTCCGATTTTGATGACAGCTTGTTGACAACATGGATGACAGCCATGTTGTCCCACCAGAACAAGACCCTTCTATTGACAAATTCTGCCTCCCACAGCTCTACAGCCACTACTATAGGGAAGAACTCCAGGAATGTCAAGTCATGGGTTAGTCCTTGTGTTTCCCATGCCTCCAGCCATGGGGCTGTGCACCATTTGCCCCTAAAGTATAACCCAAAACCATGGCCTCCCGCAGTGTCAGAGTGTATTTGGCGCTCCGCTTCCAAAAGGAGTCGCCGTCGCCAAAAACTCACCCCATTGTAGCCCTGGAGGAAAGCCTCCCAGATTGCCAAATCCTCCCACATCACCTTTGTCACTTGGACGTGGTGTTGTGGGGGATGGTCGCTTCTGATGTGGGTGTACAAGCGGGATATGAATGCCCTCCCTGGTGCAATGACTCAGCAGGCAAAATTAAGACTACCCATGAGGGGCTGTAACTGTTTGACTGTTACCTTCAGGGCTGCCACTACCACTGCTATCAACTCTCTGAGGGCTCGGAGCTTGTCCTCTGGCAATCTGGACAGAGAGCATATGGTGTCTAGCTCTTTGCCCAGATAGGTCAGCCTAGTTGCTGGGTCCTCATTTTTTCCCAGCGCCAACAGCACTCCCAGTTCTTTGGTTATGTCCTGGAATGCGTGCATTCCCAGTGTGCATTCTGAGGTCCCCGCCCTTCCCACTAAGAGAAAATCATCTAAATAATGTGTGATCATGCTCCACCCTGCACGTTGGTGCGTGGTCCATTCAAGGATAGTGATGAATTTCTCGAAGGCCGCACATGAGATGGAACATCCCATGGGCATTGCCTTATCAAAGTAAAACTTGCCCCGGAACTGCATGCATAAGAGCTCAAAGTCCTCGGGGTGCACTGGCAGGAGTTGGAACACAGACTTGATGTCGCACTTCGCAAGAAGGGTCCCCCTTCCACAGGAGTGCACCATTTCGACCGCTGAGTCAAATGATGCGTACCTTACTGAGCAGAGGTCAGGAGGAATCGCATCATTCACTGACCCCCCTTTGGGTGGGACAAGTGGTGAATCATGGGAAACTCCCCCGGGGTCTTCTTTGGAACTATGCCCAGGGGGCCTATCCACAGAGTGGGGATAGGCAACTCATTGAACGGGCCCTGGATCCTACCTTCCTTAACTTCCTTATCAATTTTTTGCTGGACTAGTCACTTGTTCCCCATCACTGATTTCAAATTCTTTGCTCCCAAATGGAAATAAGGGCCCTCCATTGGGATCCGAAAACCCTGCCTAAATCCCTCTACAACATACTTGGCAGTCACACAGTCGGGGTAGTAATGAGTAGCCACCCGCAAGGCTTCATGCCATACTGGGGTTGGCGCCCTTCCCCACTAGTTGGTTGGTGCCCCCTTGGCTGATGGGGATCTGCTTATTGCCCACCCACCCTCTGCTTCTAGCTCCATACTGCTGGAACCTGGTGCACGTGGAGGCAGCATGGTCACCTGCGCACTGCGTGCACACATGCTTAAATCTACATTGGGCCCGAAAACACCTGCCCCCATCATTGAAATCCCAACAAGTTGGACCTACTGGTGGCTGCCTTACTCTGCCTCTCTGTCCCCCTTCAGTTTGCTGTATGCTTCCTGCACAGGACAGCACGTGACCACTGTCCAACCGCGGGGCATACCTGGAGCAGCTAATGCATTAGAGCCAAATGCCGTGGGCATGCATATCCCAACACAGGTGCAGATTATTGGCTGCCCTACGTTGGAAGGATTCATCGTAGCACAGTCAAGCTCCTGGTCCTCCTGTGTCAAAGGCTCGGTGCACAATATCCAAGTATTTGATCATCTCCAGTCCGCATTCTGGGAACTTAATCAGTGTCACCCTCCATGTAAATAGTGTAGGCAGCTGTCCAGTTGGACCAGGTGTGCTCCGCCTTCAGCCTTTTAAACTTCTCTTTCTTTTTCCTCTCCTCCTTATCATTGGGGTCAGGTATGGGGTTGCTGAAAAGGAGGGTGAATATATCAATGTATTCGCCACTCCAGATCTTCTCTTTCATGGCCTGGAGGAGATGCTCGCCTAGCGGGGCTGACACGTCTGCGTACCCTCCTGACAGAGGGCGGGGCTCCTCCTTATGGCCACATCACCGCGCGACCCAACCCGAGCAGCACTGACCTGGGCCACTGCTTTGTACCTGTGGGCCGGGCAGTGCCCACAGCCACCATCCTGGCACTGTGCACCCCCCCCGAGTAGCCGCCCCATTCCCAACATGAAGGGTGCTGACTCTTTCCCCGTTCCCCATGCATACACATTACTGCTGGGAATTCTTCCTCTTGGCATCTATTGGGCCCTGGCCCCCAGTGTTCACCATCCCCTTCCCACCAACCATCATTGACCTGCTCACCTTCAGCCAGTTCGGGTTCATACCGGGGCCTCCGGGCACAGCTGGGGCCCACCGGCCCCCGCTGCCTGTGCTGGGCCACTTCCAGACTCTCCGTCAGTGCCTGCATGCCTTCTCAGAGCACCTCGATCTGCGCCTGGTAGTTGGGCGGGAATTCCTCCCTCCGCCTACTGGTCCCTGGTTCCTCATCCCTGTAACAAGTTGGGAGGGCCTGATGACACCTGCTTCCCTGGTGACGTGGGCCCTCCCCATTGCCCAGGGTCGAGCAACCTGCTACCTCACCCATTGCACCCACCTGCCCGCATTCACCTGCATCACCACCCTTGCGATCAGTCACCTGTCCGCAGCCACCCTCCAACTCCTCTATGTGGGCCTGATAACCGGCCAACTGGGCCAGCATGGCTTGGAGGACTGCCTCCTGCATGGCCCCTCCCTGTTGTTTCCCTTTGGCCTTGGCCCCTTTGGAAGGGGCCTTTGTAACCCTCTTTGCCGGGACTTTCCTTTGGCCCTTGCGTGTGCGGGGGACCATATTTACACCCTGCTCCCTGCAATCCCACTCCCTTTGGGGATTAGGATGACCCGGGGGTCCTTCTTTACACAGAGACAAGGCTCCACTAGCCCTCTGAGGGGGGGGGCTCGTGACTCAGGCCCCGTGCCTAGCACTCCGCAGAGGGCAGGTCCGCCAAACCGCTGGGGCAGGTCCCCTAGGAACAGTCCTGGGCAATTCACTCGATGGCGGGGGGGGGAGTAGTACACCCCAGTCTCCCCCTGTGCACCCACCATCCAATCGACCTACTCCCCTACCAGTCCATCCCCGGTCTCGAGCTGAGAGAGGGGAGGGAGGTTCCATAGCCCTCTGGGGGGAGCCCCTCACAGCAAACCCAAAATGCAAATGGGCCAAATCACAGGATCCCACTGGGGAAGCAGACAATCCTCCTGTGCCACTGCCTAGGAGTCTGTATATAGTGCTCTGGTGGTGGGGGAGGGGGCCGCGCCAGCCCTCTGGGGGAGGTCCCCTGGGGTCTGGCCTGGAAATTTCCATCTGCCTTGGTCCTGAGGGGAGGGGGGGTTCCCTGCATACTATCGAGGGCCGCTCCTCTCCCAGCCTGCCAGAGAAGGAGCGCAAGCCGAACTCCGGGGGAAGCCCGCCCTGTTCACACCTGGCATAAAAGCCTTACGGCGGTTCAAAGCCAAGTGGCCTGGTCCCTGCCGCGCCACCTTGCTGCATGCCCTTCTCCCTGCTCCGCGCCCGGCAAAATGAGACGCGCGAGCAGGGAGGCTAAAATGGCACCCGGGAATCCCAACTCTCGTGGGAGTGCCGGGCACCTTAGATTGTGGTTGCTAGGCAACCTCGGCTCCCTGCATTCCTTCTGGCGGTCGTTCCTTCCCTTCTTGGTTTCAAGGAGGGGAGGGGATGCCGCCAAACCCCTGCCACAGTGAACATTGAGGGGACTTCTGGCTGCGCATTCCCTCCTGCAGCCAGAATATGCGTGGGGGGAGAAGGTCTGAAAGTGGCCCCTATCCTTGTGTCTGCTCTTCCCTTTTATGCTTCTCTGGAACAATTGAGCAGGATCTCTCACACAGGGAATTAGCTTACTTTTTGATATGCCCTGTGTATTTTTAAGGATTAGCTTAGTCCACTTTCAAAACAGGTTTCCCTGGATTTGATCTGTTTGTCTTGATGTTTGTGTTGTTATAACTGTTAGGGAAGCAGAAGGTGAATCTATTCTTAATTAGCTGGTTATTAGTTTTTCTGAGAGCCTATTTCCATCAACATCTGGTTATGAATGTATAATTTATTTAGGGCCTTGTGTGTAAATGAATGTAATTTGACTGCCCTCTGTTTAAGAGCAAGAGCATATGTTTATAGATTTCCACAGTTTGACTTTAACACTTGCTATATATTTTGCAGTAGTTGTGCTTTGCTTCCTGAGTGAAGAAAGGTTGTGATTGTTTTGGAGCTAAGTGATTCAAAAGGCAGTAAAGCAAGAATGCTGCACTTTTCCCCTATATTTTCTGGTGTCAGGGAGGCCATCTAGAGCATGAGATTTTATTTTTTTTCTGAAGTGAATAAATAAAACCAGTAACCCTGTGAGGGTCATGCCCATGGCATTCATTCATGCTGGATATTTCTGCTGCACTAACAAGAATATCTATGATGGCCACTTGTCCAAATTTCTATTCAAATGAGATAGCAAATTCAGAATTCACAAGCTGCAGTAAATTTTAGAATAAATGAAATTCTTTCTTTATACTGAATATCTTAAAATGATTAATGTGTATATGATATGACATATTGGATTCAGATTTCTTAATTAAAAATAAATATTAAGTCTGAGTTCAAGAGCTGGTACTACTGTTCAGCATATGTAATTTGCCAGGCTATGATTTACAGCATTTAAAGTCTATTTTCTGGCCTATAAAAACAAATGTGCATAACTTTGTGCAAATTTAGAGAAACGTGTGTGTATACAGTAGCTTGCTGCACCTTAAATGTACAGTACTGGAACCAATGCAGCCCTGCAACATGTATTTCCCATTAGCCTCCTGATTTAAAGGGGTTGGCAATAACCTCCCAACATTTTGGGTGGTAAAAGTGGAACAAGACCTGCACACACCCCTTGGCCAATAAGCTTCTGCCATCAGCAAATAAGCTCCCACCCCCATCGGGGGGGGGAAGCATAGCTCAAGTGGTAAGAGTGCATGCCTTGCATGTATATGGTCCCAGGTTCAATCCCCAGCATCTCCACCTCAGGACCTCCAGCAGCACACCTGGGGGAGCCTTCTGCTGGGGACTTGGAGGGGTCTCAGGTAGCATGCTAGGATAGCCTCTTCCAGAGACCCTGGAAGAGCTGAATTTGTACCCAAATTTGAAACCCCTGCTGCCGTGTCAGGTTGTGACAATATTGGGCTAAGATGGTCCAATTGGTCTGACTCAGTTAGGCAGTTTAGTTTAGGGTTAACATACCTCCCCTTTAAAAGAGAATGCTTATGAAAAATACATGTTGCAGGGCTGCACTGGAACCAATGCAGCCCTGCACCATGTATTTTTCACATGTGCAGCACAGCCAATCCTAGCTAAGCAGGGCTGCCCAGTACTGTAAACTTTTAAGAACGTTTGGCATGTGGTCTTCAGACTGCACAGATGCCTGTAATGCAGCCATGGACACTGAGAACTTCAGGGTGCTTGTTATCGTGCTCCGGGCCTTTATGACTGCTAATGAGCAGAACCTGTAAAGCTGTTAATAAGTGATCTAATAGATCAACGCAGCCTGCTACTGTTGGATCAAGAAGATTTCTAGGCACAGCTGGGCTCTTGCTCAGTCTGTGGCCATGGGGTGCACCACAGTGCGCACGTTTGAGGCTTCTGCTTCGGCACCATATTAGATTTGTCTTCCTCCGGCAACAATGGACCACACTGAGGAGGATCCAAGCCCTGCAATGGGAGATGATGCATGCAGAGAACTACCTTCCAGGAGACACAGCTTCACTCACCAACACCCTGTCCGCCGAGAGGCTTGTCTGGGTGAAGGAGAAAAGCACAGACTGGTGGGGGGAGAATGAGCTGTCCTCTTGGGGAGATTTCAAGTGGATCTCTAACTTCAGGATGCACTGGAGCCTGGTCCTCCAAATATCCAAGATGCTCAGGCCAGGCCTTGGCTAGAGAAGCAGAGCACAGTGATGCAGTCACCCATCCCAGTGCAGACGTGCATGGCAATTGCCATATGGAAGCTCACCACTCCAGACACCTGCTGTTCTGTTGCCCAGAAATTCAGTGTTGGGATCTGTACAGTGGTCACCATTCTCAGTGAGGTCTGCACAGTGATAGTAGAGGTGCTACTAGATTGAGTGGTGCTGCTGACTGACCCCGCAGAGGTAATGGAGGGCTTTTGGTGGGAGGGCCTGAATTGAACTGCAATGGAGGCAATCAGTGGGAGCCATATCACCATGGGGTGAAAACAGACATGACGCTAACCACCCTTTAACCACCATTGGTGGTTATTTATGCATGTTTCAGGGCTGTATGCATGTTGCAGGGCCCTATGTAGCTCTGAAACATACATAAATGACCACCAAGGGTGGTTAAAGGGTGGTTAGCGTCATGTCTGTTTTCACCCATTATCTGCCAACCCCACAGCAAGGATGAACTGCAAGAGGTTCTTCTTCATGGTTCTACAGGCCATAGGGGACCATCATACCCAGTTTGTGGATGTGCTGGCCGGGTGGGCTGGGAAGAACCATGATGTTTGCATCTTCCACCAGTCCCCCTTCATTGGCCACATATACACCAGGAACTTTGAACCCATCACTGAAACCTGCATCAAAGGGGTGGTCATGCAACCTGTTGTTTTGGAGGATCCTGCCTATCCCCTGAAGCCCTGGCTCATAAAGACATCTAGTGTTGCCCATACGCCGGAGCAAAGGTATTTTAACAGAGAGCTCAGCATCACGTGCTCCATTGTGGAGAGGGCTTTTTGGCTTCTGAAGCAGCTCTGGAAATCGATAGCAGCAAGGATCAATTTTCAGCTGGAGGTCACTCCCTTGTTAACCACTGCAGCCTGTGTTCTCCACAACATCTTTAAGACCAGTGGGGCAGAGAGCCCTCCTCCTGTTAGCTCCAGTGAGCCAGGCCCCCTGTACTGGGACCAGCACAACTGAGCGGAGCAGCGCATAGCCAGTAGGGATGGGCGAACAGAACCGAGTTTGGAAATTCGGTTCGGTTCGAAAATTGAGTTTGGTTCGGAAGTTCAGTTCGGTCGACCGAACTATTCGAGTTCGGTCCGAACTTCTGAACAGAGTTCAGAAATTCAAACCCCATTGAACTAAATGGAATATTTATAGGGATAGGTGAACAGAACTGAGTTCAGAAATTCAGTTCAGTTTGGTTCAGTTCGAAAACCGAGTTCAGTTCGGAAGTTCGGTTCGGTCGACTGAACTGGTCGAGTTCGGTCAGAACTCCGAACCGTTTTCACCCATCCCTAATAGCCAGGGAAATCAGGGGCATGTTGTGTCGGCACATTTACCGGAATGCCAGTAACCACCAGCAGTGATAGTGGAGCAGCTTAAAACACTTTGACAATTTAAAACATTTGACAGTTTAATGGTCCTTTAAAAAGTTTAATAGTCTTCTAAATGTTTAATATAAAAAATGTTCAAGAAAGCCTTCAGAAATGTTTCAAGTGTGTCATTATGTTTCCACAAATCTGGAAAATAAAATAAATGTTTTCATATGGCCCATCCAGCCCCCACCCCACCCCTCCTCGCAGGCTATTTCCAGCCATTTCCTTTCCCTCTGCAATTCCTATTGACATTTGCAGGGGAGCTGGATCTGGGAATAGCAATAGGAAGTGCAGAGGTGCAAACGGGCTGCCTCCTACTATGACCCCCTTGCCTTCAAATGCAAGTGCTTCCAACCCCTAGCCCCCCAAAGCAACTTATCACTATACCATTCTCCACGGTCCTCCTTTCCTTCCCCCCACTTCCCACACCCCAAAGTGGCATCACTATGCCATACTGCCATTCTCCATGTCCCCCACGCTCACGTAGAAGTGCACCACCAGAGAACTTCTCCCTGCTTTCAGTGCACCCATCACCCTCCTTCCCTTCCAACCCTCCCATACTGCCCCCACTCACTCAAACGTCCTGTCTTTCCCAGAATAAGCATGGAAGCCATGGATTAAGAAAAATATAACTGCTTTATTAAACAATGAAAACATTAATCTTACTTTTAAAAACTTTATTAACTTTACTATAAAGTGTCACAAGTGTCACCTTTTTTTTAACAACCATTTAAAATAATAATAATAATAAATAATAAATTAATAATTCTTCCTGCACATTCCCCTTCTGCCAGTTGTGGTGTGAATCCACAGGTGGTGGTTCCACTGGGTCCTTATGGCTGGTGGTTCTGTCTAGGGCTGAAACTCAGTGCTTGTTTTTACTTGCTTTTAGCCGAGGACCATGGAATTCCTCTCAGTTTACTGAGTTCCGAGAGAGCCGAGTACCAACCACAGGCTCGGGTTGTTTTCGGAACTCGGAGGGGGAGAGAGTGGGATGGGGAGGTGGCCCCCAGCAGGTACCATCCCAGCCCCAACTGCCAACTTAGCCTCTAGTCCCAGCCCAGCCCTCACGTAACTTCTCCAGGCACTGGGCTTGCTTGCAGAAGGAGGGGGATGCACTGAGCTTACAAATCCATTTGCCTTTCTTCCCCAGCATGTCTTTGCCATGGCAACGTTTTCAAAGCCAGGTGATCCATTTAGCTCTTCCCCACCCCCTTGCAAATATAGTCCGAAGACTTGAACACACCATTTCACACTTACGCACTTGCCAACCTTCAGACTACAACTCCCAGCATCCAGCAGGGTCATTCATGTGTATGACATGATCCGTAGAAGCCTGCCAGCTATCTATGGAAGACATCATACACGAGACAGACCCTGCTGCATGTTGTAAGTTGTAGACAAAGGCTGGCAAGTGTGTATGCATGAAGTGGTGTGTTCAAGCCTTCAGACTACATTTCTCACCCACTTCGAGGGCTGAGATTAAAGTAACTGTTCCAGACAGAAATACCGACCTTTTAGGAGCACTTGTGAGTGTTCTTTGTCAGTCTCTGATGATTCCATGCTTCCGCCATTGTCAATTTTTTGTAATTTCCCATCAACTTTGTCATTTTCTGGCATCTTTTTGTCACTTTTCATCACTTTCTTGGCTCTCTGGGCTTCTAAAGCAGATATGACATACACATGAATGTGAGTGGGAGTAGAGAGAGGGGTCAGAAATGATTGCTCCTCTGAGAACCCACTGCCAGTTAGCTCCAGCAAGCCAGTGCCCCTGTGCTAGGACCAGCTGAACCGCCATCACTGACAGTTTAATGAGCATCAGTGAACTGTTTTAAAAGATTGTTTTGTGACATCATTAAAACCTTTTAAAAGGTTTTCTGTTTGTCACTGTGTTTTCACTCCAGTTCATCCAGCTCCCCACCCCCTCGCACCCAGATGGCATATTTTCCCTCCAAGGGCCTCCAGTCCCTGGTGCTACTTATTACCCAGCAACCTTTCCAAGTGCTTTCCCCATTTGCATTTGTAGATTAGCTGAACCTCTGCACACACAAGTGCTGGTGCATGGCCCCTTCCCTTCTTGCTTCCCGCCCCCAAACTGAGTTATCTCTATCCTATACCATCATTCTCCAGGCACCACCACCCCCATTATATGGAAATCTGTACAGTAAATAATTTTGTTTACAGTAAAAGATTAAAGGATATCATTTACAGGAAGGGATTTATAAATAAAGGATTTAATTTACAGTATTCACTTTACAGTTCAAAAACATTAGTGTTGGTCAGGCAATACTTGAGGGTGCTCGGTGTTGGTGCCCAACAGAGGCCAAAAGCTTTCCCCACAACACATACACAGACTAATATTAAAGACCTGGGGGACTCGGAGTTAAGTTGCAGCAGCAAGACTAGACATACATAAAATTAAAATTGTCTGGGGTGGACAGAGAGGGCAGGGGGACTTAGGTAGCTTGGCTGCCTAGTGCCCCATACCTAGAACTGCTTAATATTGTGCAGTAACAGAAATGGGGAGTGTTGCCAGGTTTTAAGGTAATATTGATTTATTTGGATCCATTTCCTAATTGATAATTTAATTAATAATTACGTAGGTTCAAAACCTGGACACACAGCTAAATTATGCT
Organism: Sphenodon punctatus; assembly: GCA_003113815.1. NCBI lineage: Eukaryota > Metazoa > Chordata > Lepidosauria > Sphenodontia > Sphenodontidae > Sphenodon > Sphenodon punctatus. The sequence goes on from QEPC01007218.1 coordinate 238,256, forward strand.
AATACCCAGAGAGATTAAAATGACTACATAAATAAAGAGAAACACATAATTAGTAATAAGAATATAATTGAAAATATTTATGAAAACATAGAAAAACATTTTCTATGGGACAAGACCCCAAAACAGAATAAACCCTTAATAAGTGGTTTATATAAAAGTATTTCAAGGTACATGTTACATGGATAGAATTAAAGTTAAACTTAAGATTGTTTTAAGTATTAAAAGTACAAAGGTTAAAATAATAAACTTAAAACTAGCATAGTTACCCAGGCATACAGGCTTAAGAAAGATGAAGGAAGATCATGTGACCAGAGGATCACCATGGTGACCAAAGAGCACCACGAGAGTGTTCATGGCGTCTAAGGTAACATTTCCTTGGTGACTTACTCTTTTATAAGAAAACTGACGTCACACTCAGGCTAAGTAATTCATATATTATTAACTGCCAATAGCATGGTTGAAAAGGGTTGATGCCTGCATAAAATTATAAATGTATGACAACGTTTGTGGTTAAGATATTGGGGAACTAAAGTCATTACCTCCACCCATGAAACATCCTGTTTTTATAAACTGTTTTAAACCTCAATCTTGCAACCCATTTGTGCAACAAAGATGTTCCCTTGAGTGTATGCCTCTACTTCCCTAAATATGAGCTTACTCATATTTTCCTAAGCATTAACTAACAAGGTTAAAAGTTAAGCAGGGGAAAAGTTATCGGAAGACCAAATATGTCCAGGCCTTTATGTCCAAACTAAAGCCAATATGTTCAGACTATAGTCAATCTGTTAAACGTATCTCACATAGGTCAAAATTGAAGGTAACAGGAGGTGGTGTGGTGGGTAGGTGATTTCCCTACCCCCTAGGCAGTGGGCAGTTGGTGCCCAGGTAATACTTGCAGGTGCCCAGTGGTGGTGCCCAGCAGAGGCCAAAAGCTCTCCAGATGGCATACAGGGCCATGCATGTGCCCTTAACATACATGCACTAATATTAAAGACCTGGTATACTTAGAGTTAAGTTGCTGCACCGAGACGACATCAGAGACTCAACTAGCAGTGGCCTCATGGGAACAACAAGCTTTTCTCAGAGATATGGCTTTCCTGTTTGAAGATTCTGGGTAGTACTGTGTATAGTACTGAGTAGTACTGTCGGACGTCATGCACAGCCACATCAGTAGTACTGTTGCCTGTCAGTAGTACTGTTGCTCATTGTGCATGGCCATGTCACAGTCAGGGGCAGGTTTTGGGTCAGGTCAGTGGGGGAGGCAGGGCAAGGCCAGAAACCCACTCATATGACCAGCACCTTGGCCAGCCTTGACAGTGGCAGGAGATCTGACAGCGGCCCACCTGCCAAGCTCTGGCCAGATTCCCACACTGGCCCCACGGGTCGGTGTGTATGTGTACCACTAAAGTGGCACTACTGGGTGAAGAAGATTTGCTCAGGCATATGGGACATAGCTATCAGTTACTTTTCCATTGTTAAAAATAGCTCACTTCAGATAGGAGAGTACTTGGTGACACTGTACTAAGAGCAATTTTCTTTCTATGCATAGGTAATTAAGTCAGATGACAATAAAACATTCCTTCAGCCCTCTTTCCCTTATGCATGGCTTACAAATTTACTGCCAAACATACAAAAGACAACCGTCCTTCTTGAGTGATGCAAAATATAAAGGGGGAAAATGATTTAAATGTTTCCATATTAATTATCTAAATATACATGACATTTAAACAAGTTCCTCTATTAACACAAGCTACAATGACAGATCACCACACTTGATTTTTTTTGGTCTTTATTTCGAACTGTATTCCTATAGTTCAATTGTTGTGACACTGGGGGTGGAGGTGGGAGAAGCGTCCTACAGGGTCTCTGCCTAACCATCCACTTTGTAGTGAGCTCTGATTTCCTGAGGAATATAATCTTCTTGTCACCGCAGCGGGCATAGACATCACTCTAAATTATTGACACAGTTCAGATCTGTGCCCTCACTTAGGGCTGAGTTCATTTTCAAAATCAAGAGAAAGCAAATTTAATTTTATATCTGACCACATTACTCTGTTCTCACAATCACCTTTAAACATTTGTATGTGTGCCTACTCCAGAGTACAAGTTGCACATGGAAGTGCTTTATTTGCTCTCAGCAAATAGGTCAGGCCCTGACACAGTGTGAGTGATTGGAAAAATAGACCGTATGCTGGAGAGAGACTCACTGACAGGACTTGCAGAGAAAATAATATTGTAGCCTGAAATAATTCTGTGGAGGATATAAATCTACAGAATGATTAGGAACCTCTACTCACACCTGAGGCATTGTCAGATGCGAGTCTCACCATCCTCCTGTCCCCTTCCACAGGTAGAGTGGAAGACTGCAAGGTTAGGATGTCCCAGGAACAGAGCTAGAAGCTTTATTCTGAAGTAGGGTTGCCATGCCTCTCCTGTAAAAGAGGATGCATATGAAAAATACATGTTGCAGGGCTGCATTCAGTCCAGTGCAGCCCTGCACCATGTATTTTTTATAAGTGTCCTCTTTTAAAGAGGAGGTATGGCCACCCTACTCTGAAGGCAAGCTCTTCCTAGGAACAGCCACATTAGGTCATTCAGAGAACACCAGTTTTATAGATCTAGGTAGGTCCCTCACTCTGGAGTTCCTGATGACGAAGATTATGAGTATCATTCATGTTGCTTCAGGAGGCTTTCTTCTGCTCTTCTTGTCTCCTGACTCTCCAGTCATTGGTTCTATTCCCACACTTATCCTCTCTACCAAAATGACCATTCCCTACTAAATGTGCTTCCTCTCCCCCTTTTATCCAGTCTCTAAAAATGTACGAATGTATCTGTGTGCAAAAGCAGTCTAAATGAATGTGATCTCTTTTTTGCGTTCTTTAAGACAAATCGCTGTGTGTTGATGATACACATCTCTGTGGTGTGTTACTCATGCCCACCAGTAATGTTCTTATGCTGGAAATACCTAACTAATGCACACATTTCATTTTCAGGTTATAGATGAGTGGTGATGAGATGAGTCATAGTCTATCTCATGAAGATGAGTAATAAATAGTACTATCTATACTACATATATAGTACTTTGAGGTAAAACCTAGGAAGTGCCCCATTTAAATCTGGAGATGCATGGGTGTGTGCGTCCATGTCTCTCACATTCTCATGCATCTTCACCCATCCCGCACGCACGGAGCAACCGACAAAAAGCCAGGTTGGTCCATGCATGTAGGTGGGTGGGGATGGGTGTTCAGCACCCATAAGACCGTGTGATGGGGACAGTAAAGAGCACATCCACTTGAGGGTCCGGTCTGCCAGTACCATAGGGGAAAGGCCATGCGAGGGCCAGCGTGGCATAATGCCCGGCTGGCGACAGACACACCCCATCCCGATTCACCCCCAGCCCTGCCAGAGGCCCTTAAAGGACACATACACGAAGAGACAGGCACAGTGGCCCCAACCATGGCACCCAAAAAATCCCTCATGAAGCAAGCAAACCCCATGGAAGGCTTCCTAGAAAGTCAGATAAGCACACGGCACTCTGGACAGGGGCGGGGGTCATCACATGTTATGTAGGAAGTAAACCCATAGCATGGGACAGGAATGGTGCAGGGCACAGTGGGGGTGGAGAGGAAGAACAGTATGTGGAGGGGTGTAGCTGATGCAGGGTACAGGGAGCAAGGTACAACAGGCACTCCCAAATGGGGGTGCTCCTAACATACAACAAGGGATGGGACACCCATGCATAAAACTGCAAGGAAAGTATGAGGAGGCAAACCATATGCACAAGTCTCCAAAGGACACAGCCATAATGGGCAAACATCAACAGCACCAGGCACACAACATCACCCATTCCATGTCAGTGACAGCAGTAGGGTCAGGTAGATGTGCCCGTACAGAGATGGGCATATGCACGCGCACGCACACACACAGACACACGCCATTTGTATGGAAGCAGAACGGGTCATGCCAACCAAGGCCTCCCTTCCATGTGCATCCCCCCCTCCCTCCATGTGGCCAAGGTTGTGTCTGTTGGATTAAAATGTGGGAGTGGACTTTGGTATTCATGTGGGGGTGTCTGTCTTAACCCATGCTATGGGCTACTCCTATGGTTAGGGATGCAGTGAGCACAGGGAATTATTCATGCAATCATCTGCAAATCAGCAGCTCTTGAAGAATTTCCAGGTATGCCTGAAAGTAACATAGCATAACTCACACATTTTATTAAATTCACTGATATTTTATTTTATTTATTTATTTATTTTATTCCAATTTTTACCCTGCCCTTCCCAAACAGGGTCAGGGTGGCTTACAAAATATCAAAACATATAAAACAGGGAGGAAATACCCTAGCCCTCCCACCCACCAGCCTTTCCTCTAACCTCTCCACCCAACCCTATTCCTCCCTACCAAATGCCTGCCCAACAAAAAAGGTTTTGCATCTCTTCTGGAAGACGAGCAGGCTCAGGCTTAGGTCAATCTCCAAGGAGAGGGAGTTCCTTAATTGTGGAGAAGTCACTGAGAAGTTGTGAAAACTTCACAGGCAGACAGTACCCTCAAGAGGGTGCTCCCAGCTGACCTCAGACTCCTGAAAAACAACAACCCCAAAACCCCACTAGAGCAATTGCCTGTGTTTATGGCTAACATATCCCAAACCTTTCATCAGCCCAAGAAGGTTATGGAGTGTCCCTTGGTCCCAGAAAACCTAGTAGTAGAAAGAAACAAGGAGAAAATGTTTTTGCTGTTTAAAAACACAATAAACTGGAATGTGAAATTTTGAAGAAAAGAAAAGCTGCAAATGACTTGAAAAAACAGCTTGGGGTTCTTATACGGTTGTTGTGTTCTGAATCCGATTTCCTTGGCTGGCATGTAGCTGCCACTCCCATAGGTTAGCCTGGGGTCAACATCCATCCAGTACCTGTAGAGCGCAATCAGTAATCCATTAAATAGAACTCTACAATTTAGTCCGCCATTCCCCAGCCCTTGTGTGCTGTGTCAATTGTACAGCAGAATTGCCCTTGTACAGCACAAGCTATGTCCTCTTCCTGCAAGTGAGAGATCTACAAAGAGCCAGTGTCTCCTCTGCACATGCACAGCAACCTCCATAGAGGAGCCCTGTGCTGCTCCTTATATGGGACCCTGTTTCTTCTCCATGACAAGAAAACTACACTTTCCCCTCACATACCTAGTCACCAGTGATAAAGGATCTGCTGTCAAATTTCAGCTCCCAGAGACTCTTGTGTAAATCCACACATTCTTATAGCCGTGCTTTTACTCAGAGGTGTCCTAGTGAACTGCAAAGTAGGGCTGAATCCAAATTTTTACCTGGTTTCCATTTCTGACAAAGCTGGGCATTTCGTCCGTTCCAATAGGACATCAAAATGAGCCACCGTCCATTTGGATCACAAATGAAACAGTCAAAAATGTTTTTCGGCTGTTTGCACATGGACCATTTTGTTGTGTAGCAGCCATTTTATACATGCCCAAAACACCAATTGGACTATAAACAGCCATTCCAATTCTGCAGAACTTTTCCATGGAATCTGAATGGCTATATCAAATCAGCCCTACTGCAAAGCCCTGTGCAAAACTGCAGGTTTCTGCACTCAGAGACTCTGGTGCCCTCCACTCTGCCAGAAAGGAGCTGGGTGAGAGGAGATGCACTCATTCACACCTTGCTGTGACACTGCCTAGCATCAGTCCTGGTGCAATCGTGCTGGAAGTACATACCTAAGAACAGCCTTGTCCATAAGCTTGTGCCTCTTCATTGGCTTCAGTATGAGCAGAAGTGAGTTACTGATTAGAATAGAGTAAAAACAGAGTTTGGTTGCTCACAGTGAGTGAGACCGAATAGGACATTCCACAGCTTGAGGCTTGTCTTCAGGCCTGTTGGGTTTACTGTGTCATGAGTGGCCTGGAGGAGGTGAGGCCCCACAGGATTGGGCCCTGGCATTGAGGCCCCACAGGACACAATCCAATCATTAGATAAGATAGCAGAGTCTGGCACTGATACCAGGTCAGTACCCCAGGGGAGGTCGTGATGGAACATAAGGGAAGAGGTGGTCTTTCAGATACATGGCGCCCAAGACATTTAGGGCTTCATAGGTCAGAACCTGCACCTTTAATTGTGCCCGGAAATTGTGCAGCCGGTGCAGACTCTGTAACACTGGTGTAATGTGCTCCCAACAGGCACCCGCTGCATTGTGCACCAGCTGCAGCTTTTGAACGGTCATCAAGAGCATCCCAATGTGTAGAGTGCATTTCAATTCTGCCTCAACGTTACAAAGGTATGGATGACGGTGGTTAAATCTGAATCTGATGGAAAAGGTCGCAGCCTTCTCACCAGAAGTTAGTGAAAAGTGGTCCTGACTACCACAACCTGACAATTCAGGTACAGTAGTGAATCCAAGAGCACCCCAAGACTGTGAACCTGAGTGACCAAAGGAGGCCAGACCCCATCAATAATAGCGATTCCTATATCCCCCAGGTCTCAAGACTGACCAACCATCAACACCTTGGTATTTTCTATATTAGCTATAAAATTAATTCAAATACTACATGAGATACTCACAAAGCCCCAGGAAAGCTATTCACCTCATAGTTTTAAGGTGAATTTTCTGACTCAAAACTAGTTTCTGAGTGTCAAGAAAATAAATTTTCCTTACCTCTACAACATCTCAAGGACAATTTGATGGGCCAATAAAGTTCTACTAAGAGAAGGTATTTTAAACCTATCAAAGTGTTGACATGACAAATGTAATGGCACATCCCTTTTAGGGCAACCATATTTATTTGTTTATTGATTTTATTATACAAGTTTATACATATACCCTGTCTCTTCTGCAAAGCAGCTCGGGGCGACTTACAATTTAAAACAAAAATATTAAACATAAAATACAAATATAAAACTACGTTATAGGGAAGCCATAAAAATATAAACATAAAACAACCGCCTCCTCCCCACCTCACCCATCCCCTCCACCAAATGCCTGGTGGAACAGCCAGGTTTAACAAGTCTGATGAAAAGTTAGTCGGTCCGGGGCCAGGTAAGCCTTCTCCTGGAGGGAGTTTCACAGCTGAGGTGCAGCCACCGAGAACGCCGTCTCCATAGTGGCCCCCCAATTTATTTGGGTGACCTCCAAGAAGGCATCCTCAGTGTTATGATATGGCATGGGCCTAACAGAGATGCTAATTTCCTTGCTACAATGTAACCAAAGCAGAAGTGCTTCTTCTGACACAAATGTGCCAGAACAGACATTGAATGTCATTGTAACTCATTCTTTGTTGAAATGTAACCAAAAGAATATTGTACACATCTGTAACTATTGAAAGGATGCTATGAGTTTCCTATATGCTTTATTTGCTTGCTATATGCTTTATAGTAATTTTTAGCTTAGGAA
>QEPC01007218.1:246469-273121 GCA_003113815.1 Sphenodon punctatus
TTAGTGATTTAGTTTTAGTGTTTGTAGGAGTAGGTCTGTGTACTTATTAGATAATCCATTTAGTTCATAGCATTTAGAATAGTTAATAGCAGTTAGATTTAGTGTAGATAGATAGATATATAATATTAGATAAAAAAACTAAATAAAAAAAACCCATATAAAAACCAAAAAACCAAATAAAAAACAAAAGAAAACCATATAAAACCCAATAAACAAACCAATAAAACCATATAAAAAACAAAAAAACACCCATAACAACATTTCCCGAACAGCCGAACGGCTGAACCAAACAGCTGAACAGCCTAACCGAACGGCCTGTTCGGACGACCAAACCGAACAGCCGAACCTGAACTTGGCGAACTAGTTGAACTGCCGAACCGAACAGATGAACTGAATGGAGCCAAACCGAACGGCCGAACTGAACAGACGAACCGAACACAGCCGAACCGAACGGCCAAATCCGAACCTCGATCTGTTCGCCCATCCCTAATAAGGGAAAATGGCTTGATCAGACAGAAGGATGCCTCAGAGAAGGGGTGTGAGGGATCTATGGCGTAAGGTCATGTCTTTCTTCCGGAAGGAGGACAGGCAGGACCTAATCTGGTCATGCCAAACCCCAAACAACAGTGACAAACAGGGAAGGACCCCCAAACCTGAATAGCAAAGGGGAGGGACTTTCTTGACATGGAACTGTTAGCCCCATGTTCTGGATAACTCATAAGGGAAACAGCATAAAAGGCCAGTCCCTAGACAGAGAAGTTGCCTTTCATGGTGCTTGTCCGCTAGCCCTTATCAGGGTGCCGGCTAGCTTGATGATTGGCCCTCTCTGGGACTTCTCCCTAGGAAGTCCTACAACGTGCTTACAGCTAGGCTCTCTCTCTCTCGGCTTCTTGGACCCCCGCCCTGCCTCTCCCCTCGAGACCAGACCTGAGACCTCTGACACGTAAGAACTCATATGTATGTATTTATGTATGTGTGCTCACTGTTAGAGTAGGTGTAGGCAAATGCCACATGCAAGTGTGTTGTTGGTGCTATATTACTGCTTTATTCTCAGTTCTTCTATATTGATATTACATTAATAAACATCTGTCTATCTGAAGGACTTTGCAGTCTGTTTCATAGTGTCTTTTCCCAGATCCCAAAATTGAAGTTGCCTGCCAGGGGTCTAAGTTCTGTCCCTGGTAGGATTGATAGAGAACAGTTCCAATTTATTACACCAGCAGACTGCAAGGGCCGATCGAGGACTCGGGGAGTGAGGCAGTTCCACAGATAGGTTGGGCTGAGGCCATGTAGGGCTTTAAAGGTAAATTGGGCCCAGAAGAAAATAGGCAGCCAATGCAGAGACTGAAGCACTGGTGTAATGTGCTCCTGGTGACCGGATCCTGTAAGGAGCTGGGTTGCTGCATTCTGCACCAGCTGCAGCCTACAGACCATCACCAGGGGTAGCCCCATGTAGAGCGCATTGCAGTAGTCCAGTCTCAAGGTAACAAAAGCATGAATGATGGTGGCCAGGTCAGAGTCCGAGACATAAGGTGGAAGCCGCCAAACCAGATGTAACTGGCGGAAAGCCCCCTTTGCCACCGTCTCCACCTGGATATTCAAGTGGAACTGGGAATCCAGGAGCACCCCTAGACTCTGCACCTGGGAGACCAGTGGGGAACAAACCCTGTCAATGATGGAGGTAGTCACACCCGCTGCTCACCCCACCAACATTACCTCCGTCTTATCAGCTTCAGCTTCAGTTGGCTCTGCCTCATTCAGTCCCCCACAGCCATCAAACATTGGGAAAGCACAGAGACTGCTGGGCCTGGGTCCGATGAAAATGAGAGGTACAGCTGAGTGTCATCAGCATATTGATGACAACTCACTCCGAACTGCCTCACAATCTTGCCTAATGGCTGCATGCACACATTGAACAAGAGCAGGGAGAGAATAGAACATTGCGGGACACCACACGAGAGGTCACGGGGGGAAGATGACTTATCCCCCAGCACGACTCATTGGGTCCTACTGGCTAGCTAGGAATGGAATAGGGATGTGCAAACAGAATGGGGTTCAGATGTTCAGCCGTTCGGCCCAAAAACTTAGCTCAGGTTTGTTGGTTCAGTTCCATGGAGTTCTGACCCCCCCCCCCGAATGTTTGGAACATTCGGCTGCCTGGAGGCTTGGGGCACTCCAGGGGTGCCCATGGGGGCATGGCAGGCTGTCAGAGACACAGCAGCATCAGAGACCAGGAAGACTTGGGGCTTGGCACCCTGGGTTGCCCGGGCACACAGGCTTGATGCTTGGCCCCTGGGGGTGCCCGTGGGGGCATAGCTAGCCATCTGAGACCCAGCGGCAGCAGCAGAGGCTGGGAAGGCTTGGGACTTGGTGGCTGGCCTGGCACCCCTACTTGACCAGGCATTGCAGACTGCCAGGCATCAGTGGAGCAGCAGCAGAGGCCTGGTCAGGGCTTGGTGGCTGGCACCCCTACTTAGCCAGGTGTTGCAGGCTGCTAGGCATCGGTGGAGCAGCAGCAGAGGCCAGGCCAGGGCTTGGTGACTGGCATCCCTACTCGGCTGGGTCTTGCAGGCTGCCAGACATCGGTGGAGCAGCGGCAGAGGCCTGGCCAGGACTTGGTGGCTGGCACCCTTACTTGACTGGGCATTGCAAGCTGCCTGAATTTTCAGCGAGCGCTCTGTGAGTGGTCATGAGTGGGTACTCTGTGGTATGGCACCTGCCACTGATGTGTTGTGTAATATGGCCAGTATGGCACCCCTACTTGGCTGGGTGTTGCAGCCTGGCATTGTACTTGACCGATCTCAAGAAGCTCTACTGCAAATTGGGCAAGCCTTGCCCAGTGGTAAATCTCGTGGACACCCAGCCCCCGCCCACCGGCACACTCATCCAAGCTATGTCCATCTACAAGAGCAAAGAGCAAATGACTGACATGCTGTACCAGCAGCAGCAGTAAACACTGGATTGCCAATGCACAGAGCCCATGGCACAGCAGAGGCGGCATCAGCAGAGGCAGGAGCAGCGGACATTTGATTGCTGGGACACAGTACCTGTGGCAGAGCAGTGGCAGCCTCAGCAGCAGCAGAAATTAGATTGTGGGGCCACAGTACCCACCAGGTATGGACATTGGATTGCCAGGGCACAGTAACAGCGGCTGGCAGTCATCCTTGGCTGGGCATTGCAGGCTGCCAGGCATCAGTGGCAGCCTGATTTAGGGTGGTGTGCGAGGGAAGCTTAAACTGGGGGGGGGGGGCAGGAAGCCAATCAGGTGCCTAAACCCCATGTCCCCAATCACTGAGAAGGGCTGCTCATCAAGCACAATCATTTCCCTCAACATGTGCATGGCTTTCAGTTGAAAGCCACGCCGCCTTCCACGTCCTGCAGCTGCCAATGGACTTGGCAGATGCCCCCACCCCAGATCCTCCGTGATGCTTCTGGGGCTCAACTGGCGGCTGCTGCTGCTGCTACTGCTGCTCCTCTCCCTGCTGCCATTGCCCGGGGATCGGACCCTGCCTCTAGCAGCCGGGGTGGGATCCACAAGTCCTGGACTGCTGGGGATCACATGACTAATGAGGGGCATTGGTGGCCCATGATGAACATCCGACCCTGAAGCACCTGCACATGCAGTCGCAGCAGAGATGGCCACAGCCTCCTGGACTGCAGGTCTTCCAGTGCCCTGTGTGACAGTGGAGGACGCTGGCAGGAGGTGATGCCAAACCACACCCCTAGTGCCACGCAGGCTAGGAAGGCAGGCTGAGGCAGGGTTTTAGCTTTGCCCACAGGGCGAACAGGCAGGCACTTTGGCATCAGCACAAGGCAGGCTGAGGCAGGGTTCGAGCTTGGAAACCAGGGTGGGCAGACAGGCACTTTGGCATGAGCATCGGAAGGCAGGCTAAGGCAGGGTTCGAGCTTGGAAACCAGGGCAGACAGACAGGCTGTGACTGGGGTGGGGGGAATTAGGGAAGCAATTACACTAGTCCACACATTACCAAGACTGATTCCCAGTAAGAGGGGCACACGCCCTACACGAAGAATGCCCATCAGGATAGAATGTGGGTCTTCACCTCTAATTAAAGAGAACAAACCCCTATCATCATAGGGCATGGTAAGCACTGGGAAGCCAAGGTCTGCCCCTACATCCTGACAGCACACACTTGGGGTAAGGAGGAGGGTAAGGGGCAATGTGAGGTATTGTGCCAGGGGGATAGGGAAGGGAGTCCCACAGGGGAAGGGAAGAAGGGGAAACTCACGCAGGGAAGGAGAAGGCAGCCCAGGGAGGGGGAAGGGTAAACAGGGGAACACACACAACTCAGGCAAGCCAATTCTTCGCACTCACAGCTGTCATCCGGATTCAAGGGAAGGGAGGTCCATGCACGCAATTCTAAGGGCCAAGCATTCCACAAGCAAAGCAGCAACCAACAGTTCAAGCGGGGGGACCGATCTCTCAGAAATCACCAGTGCCGCTGCCCCAGGCCCTGCCCCTGTGCATGCTCTCAAGCACTCCAAATGCTGCAGCAGTGGCAGGGGAAGCCCCAGACCGTGTCCTGACATCGGGGGTGTGGCCACCAGCCAAAGCCCTGACTCGGCGGCCGGCGGCCCCGCTGAGCACTCTGGAACCTGTGGCCCCGAAGGGGGCTGGGAACCCCCAGCCTGCTCCTGCTGCTGTCGAGGGGCACTCCCTTGGGGGCGAGCCTTACTATGGGCAGCAGCCCTAACACAGGCATCATGGCGTGAGAGGCAGTAGGGAAGGCAGGCTGAGGCAGGGTTTGAGCTTTGCCCACAGGGCGGGCAGACAGGCACTTTCGCATGAGCAGAAGGCAAGCTGAGGCAGTGTATAACAGCTAAATCTATTTAATCTAATCTAAATAAATGAAACTATGAGGTAAATGTGTGGAAATGGGTGAAATAGGAGGAGAATGAAAATGGATTGGGAGGAACACAAACTGCTGGGAGAGGGAGAGTTCTGAAAACGCCTGCTAACAGGATTAGTGGCTAGCTCAGAATGAATTGGAAGGGGGGAGGGCAATTACTTTTGTTACTTGCTGCGCCCGCCTTACCACAAGCCCCATTGACTCTGTGCAGCCTAGCCCATGACCAATCGCAGACTGCCAAGCCAGTGGTCTGAGAAAAAGAGGGATGATGATTGGGCAGGCTGGCTGCTAGTCCAAGCCTCTTTCCACCCCTGGGGTCAGGAAGTCTGCTCCTCAGCTGCCCTCCTCCCCCCCGGGCCTGTCCGAATGCAGCCAAACTGTTCGGGGGGTTCCGCGTTCGGTTTGGGCGTCCAGTTTGGGCATCTGAACTGGCTGATTTTGGGCCGAACTCCAAACATCCGAACTGCATTTGCATATCCCTAGAACAGAACCATTGTAGAACCGTCCCACCCAATCCTGCCCAGTCTCACAAGCGAGTCACCAACATCTGATGAGCAACCATGTTAAAAGCAGCTGACAGATCCAATAGGACCAGTAAGGTTGAACGTCCCTCATCCATCTCCTGGCGCAGGTCATTGACCAAGGCCACAAGCACAGTCTCAGTACCATACCCTGGGCAGAAGCCAGACTGGGAGGGATCTAGGAAGCTGAGGCCATCTAGATGCTCCTGGAGCTGTTGAGTCACCACCCGTTCAATAACCTTCCCTAAAAAGGGAAGGTTAGAAACTGGCCAATATCTGGTGAGCGAATCAAAGTCAAGTGATGGTTTCTTGAGTAGAGGCCGGAGTAGAGGTAGTGACCTCCTTCAAACTTTCCGACACTCTACCATCTCGAAGGGAGGCACTGATCACCCCCACCAGCAACGGCCCTAATGTCTCCCGGCAGGCCTTAACCAGCCAGGACGGGCACAGATCTAGTTCACAACAGATGACCCTAACATCTACAGCCCCTGCTGGCAGCACCTCCTGAAACAGATCCCATGAAACCAGACCAGACAGGGCTTCTGCAGCTTCTGACTCTCCTCCTTCTGCAGAAACTACAGCACCCAAGTCGTGATGAATCTGAGCGATCTTATACGCAAAGTAGTTGACAACCATGTCACAGCAGGCCCTGAAAGATTCCACGCCCAGGCGGAGGGAGACCAGACTGACCAGACCCCTCACCACCCAGAACAGCTCGACTGAATGAGACTTTGCGACTGCTATAAGGGCAGCAAAGAATTCCTCCTTTGCTGCTCTCATGGCCACGGCATAGGCCCATAAACTAGCTCTATGCCGCAACCTGTTGGCTTCAGCCTGAGAACGGTGCCATCATTGCTCTAACAGCTGCCCTTCCTGCTTCAAGCACTGCAGCCCCTCAGTGAACAAAGGTAATCTGTGGTGCCAGAGCCCGGGGAGCGGACACCTCAGAGTCATCCAGCCAGTGGCCTCCGCCATCCAGGTGTTCCAAGCCAGAACAAGGTCCTCAACCGGAAGGCCGTCAAGATCAGAGGGCAATTCCCCCAAAGCAGTCCAGAACCGATTCGGTTCCATCAGTCTCCGGGGGCTGACATGTGCTGGGAGCTTGGCCTGGAGGAGGCAATGATCCATCCGTGACAAGGGCATTGTTGATACCTCCCCCACCAATGGATCCCCCAACTCAAGGCCAGTGCAAAACACCAGGTTGAGAGTATGCCCCCCACCATGTGTCAGGCTGATGACCATTTGGGACAGGCCCATGGTTGCCATGGCAGCCATGAACTCACATTCCGCCCCCGCAAGACCAGTATTGACGTGAATATTGAAGCCCCGAGGACCAAGGTACTTGGGGAGCGCAACACCACCTCCAACACCAGTTCAGCTAAAGTGGAGAGGGATGTTGCCAGACAGGAAGATGCATGGTAGGCCAGCAACAGCCCTAATCTGTCCCCTACCAAATCGATCACTAGATGAAGGGCCTTGATCCCTGGTATTAATTGCACTGGATACCTCCTTACAGTCCACGACTCCCTAAAAATGATGGCTACACTGCCCCTCTCCCCCCCCGCCCCCGTTCCTCAAGCCTTGACTGATGTTGCATGGAGTACCCGGCCGGAACAAGGTATGCCAAAATAGACACGGATTCCATGTCCAGCCAGGTCTCTGTAAAATATACAAGGTTGGCAGCCTGGTCCAGAATTAAATCATGGATCGTTGATGATTTATTAGCCACCGACCTTGCATTCAGCAGCAGGAGCCTCAGCCCAAGGGGCCTGTGATCCCCATCCACCTCCCATCTGCCCGGGCTCAGGGAGCAGGCACTAAACACCTCATTACCCTCAAAGATCTACAGACACCTCCGTTGGGACCATAACTCTCCCACCCCATCATAACCCCAATGGCTGTTTCACCACCACCACCCCGTCTGCTCAGCCTTGGCCCCTGGCCCTAGGCTGCTCCCCCTTCCCGTTGTCCCACCCCCATCCACCCACTCTCACTGGGTAGCCCCTCCAGCCCCCCCCTCACAGAGGGGCACATGAAGGCCTTTGTATAGGAGTTGAATCCCCCCCCTCACAGGGGGAACATCCCAACCCAACCAAATCACCACCCAAAAATAATAACCTCCTTCCAACCTACCCAACAACCCGATTTAGACCCCACCAGAACACCACCACCCTCAACAGAATAACCTCCCTATGCCCAGGACTCCACCAATACACCACTAGCTGTCCCTCCCAAATCTATCCAGCCCCCAAACCTTCTAACAGGTACACAAGCACACCCACCCTGCCAGCCGCCAGAACTGCACTGAAGGGCCATGCCTAAAGGCCCTTTAGCAGCGGCCCTTCTGCATGGTTCTGGTGGCTGGTGGGGTGTGCCTGTGGCGCTGCCAGGAGGCGCACTGCTTTTCAGCAGTTGCCCCTGGGCCAAAAGGTCAGGGAAGGGATCCCTGGCTCTACCCCCTCTCCCTCAAACCACAGGGAGGGATGATAAAAGTCTCAGCTGAGGCCCTGGGAGATCCCTTACACCTGCACTGGCAGGTGGAAGTCCTTGGCTCCAGGGAATGATGAGAGCCCCCTCCAGGCAAAGATGGAAACACCGTTGGGGGCAAACACTGGGAGCAACAGGAGCGGCGATCAAGCAGTGTGCTGCTTTTCAGCAGTTTCCCTGGGCCAAAAGGGCGAGGAAGGAATCCCTGGCCCTGCCCCCTCTCCCTCAAACCACAGGGAGGGGCAATAACAGTCTCAGGGCTCTTTTAGATGAGCAGGTCGCCATCGCGTGACCCGCTCGCACGATATTCCAAAATCCCACAAGGAGGGGTTACACAAGATAGAAGGTGGGGATCACGCGCATGGAAGGTGGTTGCACATTGTTTGCTAAGTGCAAATTAAATACCTCGATGTATGAGGTATTTAATTAGTGGTCGGCAAACAATGTGCGGCCGCTTTCCATGCGCGTGATCCCCTACTTCCGTCTCCTGTAATCCCGGCTTGCGGGATTTTGAAACATCGCACGAGGAGGTCATGCGACGGCGACCCGCTCATCTAAAAGTAGCCTCAGCTGGGGCCCTGGGAGATCCTTTACCCCTCCGGGCAAAGATGGCAACACCGTTGGGGGGCAAACACTGGGAGCAACAGCAGTAGCAGGAGAACCTCATCATTGCTGTTAAAAACAGCTGGTAACACATAAAGTGTTACGGAATTGTAAGAATACTACTGGAGTCCTGGCTATAGAGAAGAGTTAGACTCTCTTTGCATACATGGATTTATTTCCAAAAAGGCAGGACAACCTATACCATAAATATATCTGCAACAATCACAGGGACAGAGAGAGGACTGAAACCAGCTGAATCTCTCTCAGCTGTAGCTGGTATAAGCCTTCAGAATTTGAATCCTTTAGACCCTTGGCTTTGCTCTGGCATAGGAGGTGGGAAAAGGTGGTACTGTGCTCTGGCTCCTTCCAACTGGCAGACGTACATTCAGGGACATTATAGGCTAGCATAGTTTACAGAAGCCTTGAGGCTGCTCTCAACTATGGGTGTTTTTAAACAAGACTTGTCCATGCATCGCCCCCCACTGTCCACATGTCCAACTGCTCATGTGACGGTGGTGTGTGGGGAGGCACACTCATGGCCTTGCACGAAGCACTCCTGAAAAATTCGGGGTGCCCCGTGTGGGATAGAGTTGCTGCCTCTGTGGATGGGGTAACCATGCTGGGGGCTGCTAGTGCCCTGCGGCCACGCCACTCAGCAGCCATCGACCCCCTCATCTGCAGTGCTCATTTATGCTGAAGCTAGCATAAAGTGAATCAGAACAGAAACTTCTGGGCATCTGTCTCGCAAGTTTTTTGTTTAGATCAGTTTCAGTGATAGCTCCAACAATGGGTGCCAAAAAAGCTGTTTATTAAATATAATAAAGCATAAAGATAAAAACAATAACCCCAATGAATACAGAAAGTAAAAGAGACTTCTCACACATCCCTATATGCATGCCGGGGAACTCCTACACCGGCTGCGGGATGATCCCCAACTGGGCCCCAGGTTCTGCTGCGCCCCTCCACATGTCTGCAAAGTAGCCAGCAATGAAGTTCCAAGATGGTTCCTTAGCTGCTGTGTTTTATAGTATTCCAACTTCATAAAATTTATTATGCAATCACTGCACATGTGTGACCACTTCTAACTAGTGCAACTGCCTGCCTGAGCATTCTTAGCTTCCAATTAGTCTTTCTCTGAGCCCTGATAAGGGAGCTTTCCACAACATCTCCAACTGGCCTTGACTTTCTGGACAACAACTTATACAATACAGAGAAGTTGCCAAAGAGGCTTATGTGAGATACATTCATTGCATTAAAATGAGTTTCCAGTTCTCAACTTTACATTACACATATGTTTTTACATATCTGTCAATCAAAATAAATTCTATAACATATGCAGGTCGAATTAAGATATATAAGTGTCCACTATCTGGCTCAGCACAAAGGTCTTCTCGCAAACTTTTCACTACAGCATCAGTGTTCAGTTGTTACTGAGTCTTGACTTTTAAAAAAAATCATTGTGATGCAACATCCACCAGATGTTTTACTCATCTTTTTTGTCACAGAACATTGCTTCTTTGGTCTTAGCTTCCAAAATCTTCCAAATCGTTAGCTTTGGGAAAGTGCGGTAATTTAATACTGGGATTAATAAAGCATTTCTCTGTCACTCGATTATTTTTGTATTAAGCACAGAAAACACTGCAGTAAAAAAAAAAGTGGGGAGGGAGCGTTTTCTTTCTCCATTGATTTTAAGTTCATTCAGACTCAGTAGCAGCCAAGACTGGCAAACTAGGAGAATATCTCTTTTAGCCAATTTTCTCACCACCTGGCGATCTTACTATTTCTTATTTGTGCTTTCTCAACATCCATTTTTGATTACATGCTGGGCTTAGATTCCTGTCTCTGCTAAAGCAGTGCCTTCCTCTTGGCAATGTAATACAACTCGCCTTGCAGGCTTGTTAAAAAACGTATAGTTATGGCCTGTAGTATCTCATTTTCTAATATATATTTTATTTTTCTAAAAAAAACCCGTTACTTAATAGTTAGGTTGTTTCCTAACCTGCAATTTTGAGTCTCAGAGGTTGGCAGTTCAATTTAATTCATAGAGAAAATTCTCCTTTTTTCTAGCCGTGTTCTTTTTCATAAAGGTCCCAATGTTTCTAAAATGGTGCTAATGAACTGTCAGCCACCTATGGAAATTAAGGAGAAGAGGCTTTTAGACTCATCTGGGGGATGTGTTAAAATAATATTTTCTCTCAGATGTCAATGTGCAATTAATTATCAGGCTTCTCGAATACAACCTAACATTATATTTTCTAATATTATTAAACACCAAGATAGCTCCTGCCACAAAGTTCGCAGTCAAACTTTGGATCCTTACTTACAAATGTTTAGCACTGTGATAGCAGGAAGTACACCCCATTGGTTTGTTGCATTATCATTTTCAGGGCAGTGTGGGAGAACTTATTTGTCTTCATTCATGTTAAATAAATAAGGCCCATAGAAAAGCGCAGACAAATAATGAGAAATGCAAAATCAATGCAGGTAGTGTCCATGAGCACAGTTTGGGAATATGCATTTGCAAAGAGTGTTGGGCTTTTGCTTCTTTCTTCTACACATCCCAGTGGGTACACAGTATTTGCTTTGATATTCTGTTTTCGTTTGTTATTGTGAGCCTTTTGGAGGGTGATAATAATAATAATAATAATTAATAATTAATAATGGGTCTTTTTGTGATTGTTAGATTATCAGAGCCAGGTGAACAGGTATAACTATATGCACAATGAATTATGTGTCGTGGTGGGTCTGGGGGAGGTGGGAGACTGAGGTGGGGGAAGGCAGTACCAGGGGCATACTTACCATGGAGTGAGGGGGATCAGTTGAGCCCAGGCCCGGGAATCTAGTGGGGCCTTTTGCAAGTGACCTGAACACTGTTCAGAAATTTTCAGAGTGAACAGGACCGGCACTCTGCCCCAACCACTGTAAAAATTTCCTAGTAGACTCAGACCATTTAGGGCAAAAGCAGACGCGATACAGGTGCGGCGGCTCTCCGGCTCGGGGACTACCATTCTCCAGGTGCTTGTAGTAGTAGGAGAACCAGAGGTTATGGATGCCCTGTCTTGTCCAATTTCATGGAATCAATTTCAGTGGGTGTCATCCACTGATGCAGAGGATGTTCTTGGGGCGGTTAGAGCCACATCATGTGAATTAGATCCGTGCCCATCCCGGTTGGTCGAAGCCAGCTGGGAGATACTGGGGCTGTTGTTGGCTGGGGTGGTCAATGCCTCCCTGAGGGAGGGCAGAGTGTCAGGTTGTTTGAAGGAGGCTGTGGTGTGACCTCTGCTCAAGAAGCCATCACTTCAGACATTGACTCCCTCATGAGGTTTCAGCCTATTTTAAACCTTCCCTTTTTAGGCAAAGTTATTGAATGGGTGATGGCTCGGCAGCTTCAGGAGCATTTAGATCATAGCAGCTTTTTTGATCCCTCACAGTCTGGCTTTTGTTCGAGTTATGGCACTGAGACTGCACTGGTGGCCTTGGTTGACAACCTCCGCCATGAGTTGGATCAGGGTCAATCTACTTTACTGATCCTGTTAGATCTGTCAGCTGCTTTTGACACAGTTGACCATGAGATGATGGTGACCCGCCTTCAGGACCGTGCTGGNGGATCAGGGTCAATCTACTTTACTGATCCTGTTAGATCTGTCAGCTGCTTTTGACACAGTTGACCATGAGATGATGGTGACCCGCTTGCTGGGATGGGGTGGACGGAATTGTTCTTGAATGGTTCCGTGATTTCCTGTCCTGGAGGACCCAGCGAGTGGTCCTGGGGAACTGTTCTTCGTCTCCCCGGGGCCTCATGTGTGGAGTTCTGCAAGGTTCTATTCTGTCCCCTCTCTTTTTCAACATGTACATGAACATTGAGGGGGAGGCCGTGAGGGGGTTTAATGTTCAACTTTACGCCTCTTTTTCAACTGACCCGGCCTGGCAGTCTCAGTGCTTATCCGGTGTTTTGGCAGCTGTGGGGACTGGATTAGGGTGAGTTGTCTGAAACTGAATCCCGATAATATGGTGGTGATGCTGGTGGGTGGGGCGGGGAAGATGGCAACCCCCATAATTGATGGGGTTTGTTCTGCCCTTCAGGTTCAGAGTCTGGGGGTGCTCCTCGACTCCCAGATTCACCTGGATGCTCAGATGTCAGTGGTAGTGAGGAGCGCCTTTCGTCAACTACATCTGATACGTTAGCTTCGGCCATATATCCCAGACTTTGAGCTGACCACCACCATCCATGCCTTCATCACCTCAAGATTAGACTACTGCAACATGCTCTATGTGCGGCTACCCTTGGTGATGGTTCAGAGACTGCAGCTGGTGCAGAATGCAGTGTCCCGCATCCTTACAGGGACAGGTCACCAGGTGCATATAACACCAATGCTCCGTTCGCTGCACTGGCTGCCCATATTCTTCCGGGCCTGATTCAAGGTGTTATAATAATAATAATAATGTTTATTGTTTAGCTGAAGCCATAACAATTGCACATAAATAAAACAATTAAATACAATGATAGTTCAATTCATGACTCTTATTTACAACAACCCTAGGAAAGAAAATATATATATAAATCAAGGCCGTGCCTAACCACAAGTTATTCGGCCGGCTTTCCCACAGTTTAGTCTCTGTACCTCCCATTATCACTCTTTGAGTCATCCGGGACTTTCCTGTTGGAAATCAGAATACAAGCAGCTGATCCGGATAACTGCCCAACAAAATTTGGCCACCGCCCTGGATAAATCCGAATCAATTGGTTGCAATAGTCTTTGTAAAACACTCCCAGGGGAGCCGCTATCCATAAGGTATCCCCCCAAATACTTATATCTGGGCCCATCAAAGGCAGAGCAATGCAAGATGATATGCTCGGCGGTATCTACCTCCCCCGAATAACACATAGGGCATACTCGTTGTATCCACGGGATCCCCGCGTAACGGCCCTCCAGAGCTGTGGAGGGAAACACATTTGCCCTCATCCGAAAGAAAGCAAAATGACAGTTAGCATCGTGCTGTTCAAAGAGGTAATAGGGGCCGGGCATCTGTGGAGAATAGGGAATATAATAAGATGACACCTGCTGTGCCTCTCTCAGGGCGTTTTCAGTTTGGGCAGCCTGATCCCAAATCTGTCGTTTGATTAGGTTTTTACAGGTCACCCAACCCAAAGCTTCCAAATTCGCAAGGGAGAACCCTAACGTGGAGACCTCGCATATAGTTCTTTCTATCCAGCTGACCCATAATCCTGCAGAGATAGTGGTGTTCACTAGCAAGTCGTTGGGGCAAGAGAATAACACCTTCCTAAGCCAGTAGTTTAAGAATGCCTGAGTGGCATATACTTTAAGAGGTAATTCAAGTGTCTCTGCCCGGAGAATTGCTTGTGGGGTCCCCCAAGACACCCCCAGAATCGTCCGCATGAACATATTCTGCAGGCTCTCCAAGTGGGTAAAGAACATTGGCCCCCAAATCGGGAATGCGTACAAGAGTTGGCCAATCACTTTTGCCCTGAAAAGTCGCAAAGCCGGGCGGATTAGCCTCCCCGCCCCCCCAGCCAAAGAAGAATTTTGTAATGACAGCTATAGATTTCTTGGCCTGCCCTCGAGCAGCTTCAAAATGAGCCTTCCAGCTTCCGTTGGCAGAAAATACCACACCAAGGTATTTAAATACCTTTACCTGCTCAATCTGATTGTCCTCTATAACCCAACGATGACTTTTTTGGACTCTCCCAGGGCCCACAACTAATACCTTTGTTTTAACGAAATTTATTGTCAAAAGCTCAGCCTGACAGTACTCTCTGAAAGCTGCCATCGCACACCTCATCCCTACTAAAGTTTGAGAAATTAGTACAGTGTCATCTGCATATAATAACAACGATATTTGACGACCACCAATTTTTTTGGGGGGGGTGTTACGCACCTTCATGATGTGAACTGAGTTGTTCAAATAAAGATTAAAGAGGGCAGGGGCCAACAGGCAACCCTGCCGTACACCCGATTTTACCTGAACAGAGTCGGAGAGTACACTGTGGGAATTGACCCGAACTCGTAAAGAGTTCCCCGAGTGTAACTTAATTATAAGGAATAGCAACCTAAGTTCTATATCCAAAGTCTGAAGCTTGGTCCAAAGGTGCTCCCTACATATGGAGTCAAAAGCTTTCTCCAAATCAACAAAGCATAGATAGAGGGTTTCCCGTCTGATAATGGACCTAGTAATCAAAGCCGCCAATATGAATATGTGGTCAGAGGTCGCGGCTCCCTTACGGAAGCCAATCTGCTCAGATTCAACTAATTCCTGATTTACTATCCAATGTTGTAATTTAATCAACAAAAAGCATGTGTACAGTTTGGCTACAACGCTCAGAAGGCTTATCGTCTGATAGTTACCTGGATTCTTTGGGTCGCCCTTTTTATAAATGGGGACCACCGTACTGGACAGCCAAGAATGTGGAAGGGTGCCAAACTCATTAATATGAGTGAAAAAGGGGGCTAAAATCGCCGCCCAACATGTCAGATCGCTCTTCAAGAGCTCTGGAGTTACAAAGTCCGGACCTGGGGCTTTCCCAGATTTAAGGGCACCAATCAAAACAACCACTTCCTCAACCGTTACCGGTTGCCACTTCTGGAGCCTATCCACGGGGACAATCTCCAAAACCGAGGGGCTAGCTCCGGACTTGGAGAAAAGCCCCTCATAGAAGGCTTGCAATACGTCTGGTGGGAGAGAGGTATTTCAGCCTTGCCCTCCTCCCTTTGGGAGGCGATGAATTATCTCCCCAAATTTCCTCGGATTGTGTTCATTCAATGCTTTAATAAGATCAGCCCATAATACTTCCTGAGCACTTTTCAATTTTTCCTCTAACAGTTGACGATAAGCTTTCCTTTTGTGTGCTAGCAAAAGCCTCACGGAAGAACAAGGGTGTGTCTTCACTTTCCTAGCCAAACAATGAAGCTGGGTCCTTACCCTATGACACTCCAAGTCAAACCATCGAGGAAAAGAGGTAGAAGACGTTGTACTCCTAACCTGACTCACCTGAGTGGTAAGCACCGGGATCAAGAGTTCCATCAAGTCATCAAAGTGATGAACTATGTCTGGCCCTAGTCCCTGAATTTCAGCCCTAATACCCTCTACCAGAGGAGATCCCAACAATTTAATCACCCTGTCCTTCAAGTCCTCTGACCATTTAGTTCGAATCAACACGGGGGGGGGGGNTAATTTAATCAACAAAAAGCATGTGTACAGTTTGGCTACAACGGTCAGAAGGCTTATCAGCCGATAGTTACCTGGATTCATTGGGTCCCCCTTTTTATAAATGGGGACCACCGTACTGGACAGCCAAGAATGTGGAAGGGTGCCAAACTCATTAATATGAGTGAATAAGGGGGCTAAAATCTCCGCCCAACATGTCGGATCGCTCTTCAAGAGCTCCCGAGTTACAAAGTCCGGACCTGAGGCTTTCCCAGATTTAAGGGAAGCAATCAAAACAACCACTTCCTCAACCGTTACCGGTTGCCACTTCTGGGGCCTATCCACGGGGGCAATCTCCAAAACCGAGGGGCTAGCTCCGGACTTGGAGAAAAGCCCCTCATAGAAGACTTGCAATACGTCAGGTGGGAGAGAGGTATTTCGGCCTTGCCCTCCTCCCTTTGGGAGGCGATGGATTATCTCCCAAAATTTCCTCGAATTGTGTTCATTTGATGCTTTGATAAGATCGGCCCATAATACTTCCTGAGCACTTTTCAATTTTTCCCCTAACAGTTGATAATAAGCTTTCCTTTTGTGTGTTAGCAAAAGCCTCACGGAAGAACAAGGGTGTGCCTTCACTTTCCTAGCCAAACAATGAAACTGGGTCCTTACCCTATGACACTCCAAGTCAAACCATCGGGGAAAAGAGCTAGAAGACGTTGTACTCCTAACCTGACTCACCTGAGTGGTAAGCACCGGGATCAAGAGTTCCATCAAGTCATCAAAGTGATTAACTATATTTGGCCCTGGTCCCTGAATTCCAGCCCTAATACCCTCTACCAGAGGAGATCCCAACAATTTAATCACCCTGTCCTTCAAGTCCTCCGACCATTTAGTTCGAATCAACACGGGGGGGGGGGGGGCATCAGGTCCAGAGCTAGTTGGCTCAAGGTTCAAGGTGTTGGTGTTGACCTAGAAAGCCCTACATGGTCTGGGTCTCACCTACCTGCAGGACTGCCCCACTCCCTGGGTCCTGGATCGACCCCTGTGGCCTGCTGGGAGCTCCCTCCTTGAGCTACCCTGGGTTTCCCAAGTGGCGACCATGGAGAGGGCATTCTCAGTAGCCGCTCTGAGGCTGTGGTACTCCCTCCTGGTCGAGGTTCGTCTGTCCCTGGATCTTCCCTCCTTCCATCAACCGTGTAAGACCTGACTGTTCCACCAGGCTTTTGGCAAGGGAGACAGGTAGTGGGAGAGGGTTTGGGTGGTAGAGGGGTTGGGTTTTAGCTCCAGTTAGTAATTGTTGTATTGTTTTTATGAATTTTTATATTTATATGTTTATGTTTATTTATATATTTCTATTTCTATGTTTTTACCTTTTGTAACCTGTCATGAGCTGTCTGAGGCAGGAGGTTGCACAGAGTATTAAGTGTAATAAATAAATAGATAAATTCTGGGCCAGACACCTACCTGGCCCAGAGTACTAGTGGGCCAACATCTGGCGACCAAGGAACAGATGTGCAGCTGAGTTCCCCAGCCCAGGTGGGCCATAGTGGACCCATGTCACATCTGTTTTTACCCTTACAAAGGGCCTCACCAAGAAGGAAGTTTTCAGAGTGGGCAGGGGTGGAGTGGGCTGGCTCTGCCCATTCTGAAAACTTTCTTCCTAATGGGGTTGTTTTTGTTGTCACTTTGGGGTACTTGCTGGAAGCTAGCAGCACCTTTGGCGGGGGAGGCCGAGGCTGGCTGTGAGTTCCTTTGGGAGAGCAGCCACTTAGGGAGATCCCGCCTCCTTGCCCTTAGGGGTGCCCCATAGTTGGGACATGAGCTTGGGCCCAACACAGTCTTGCTACACCTCTAGACACTACACAATACACTCACACACATACACTGACACCACTTCCCGCCTCCCTCACACACACACACACACACACACACACACATTCTACCCCATTCCTCTTTACTACCTCTCCTCCCCTCCCTTTGCTTCCCATCCCCTCTCACTCCTGGATATGAAAGCTGTATACCAGCTGCTGCTTCTGCAGTTACTAGAAGTTCCTCCTGTCCCCTCAGTCCTGAGTGCAGGAGCCCAAGCCCAGCCACTGATTTGTGCAGTCTGGGAGCTACCTCTCTGTGTATCGCCTCACTATACCACAGGCCTCTGCTGCCTGATTAAGCACAACATGGGGACTGTTTTAGATCAGACCCACTAGCAGCTCCAGACGCGGGGGACTGAGTTAGAGTAGCACAGATTCTGTGGTAGAGGGAGTGGTGTGAAGGCACAGGGAGCTGAGGTGCTGCCTATAAGCTTGCTAAGAGCAACCTCTGACTGCTCTGACTCAGCCCCACAAAGTTCCCACCCAGACAGAATGGTCACAGCTCATGAGCACTGCTTAAAGGGACTGTGAGTCCCCCCCCCTACTGACAAGTGACCACTTTAAGCCAGGCTGCTTCAGCTAAACTGAGCTCCAAAACTCAGAGAAAAATAGGTTTCCAAGACTGAACTTGGACATAAAATAAATTCAAACAATGACAAATTCTTCTGAACGTGCAGGGTAGAAACAGCCCCTGGTAATTTCTTCGTACAGAGGCTACATCTCCTGAAGTTGAGGGACACTTTGTTTAATCTATGAGAACTTTTTAAAGCACTACACTAGCTGGAACAAAATTTAGAGGTGGGAGCTAGGATTTGGGAGGGTTGTCCCCTTCTTTATGGTATGAACATAGAAGGTAGGGATCTATGGCCTAGGATCGACAATGGGTGGGTTGAATAGCAATGGCGCTATACCGAATGTCAGGACCTTGAGACTTTTTTGGAGTCATTGTCTTAAGAAGGAGCTAGGTGCGTTATGTAAACTGAATAATGATTATGATTCTGGCACCTACATTTTAGATGTGCTATTGTACTTTTGTACTTTTGTATTGTATTGTTTATTATTTATTATTGTGTATTGTTTTTTTTATTTTGTTATATTTTATATTTGATTGATTGTAAAAGCCATTGGCTATACAATAAACTTTGACTGACTGACACTAGCTGGAACCAATGGTGTAATAACAGTCCCAAGGGGAAGGGGAAAAATTCTGTCCCTTTGGCCTTCCCAATGCCCTCCCCACTTGTTTCCTGATATCCTGTGCCTCAGCCCAACCCATTTAAAAAAACATTTTAAACCCCCGCCAAATCACTTAAAAAAATTGTATCAGTCACAGAGATGTAACCCTCTCGCATAAGCCAGAATTATGCCAAAGCTCGGATGTTCATCTGAAAACTTAGTTCGGGTTCGTGTGTTCAGTCCAGTGGAGTCTGGACCCCCCTGAATATTCAGAAAGTTTGGTCCTGCCAGGAGGCTTGGGGTGCTCCAGGGGTGCCCGTGGGGGCATGACAGGACACAGCAGCAGCAGCAGAGACTAGGAAGGCATGGCGCTTGGCACCCCGGCTTTCCCAGGCAGGCAGACTTGGCGCCTGGCCCCCAGGGGTGCCCATGGCATCATAGCTGGCCGTCTGAGACCCAGCGGCAGCAGCAGCAGAGGCTGGGAAGGCTTGGGGCTTGGTGGCTGGCCTGGCACCCCTACTTTTCCAGGCATTGCAGGCTGCCAGGCATCAGTGTAGCGGCGGCAGACATTGGATTGCTCGGTAGCAGAA
This sequence comes from Sphenodon punctatus, assembly GCA_003113815.1. Lineage (NCBI taxonomy): Eukaryota > Metazoa > Chordata > Lepidosauria > Sphenodontia > Sphenodontidae > Sphenodon > Sphenodon punctatus. Next base: position 265,750 of record QEPC01007218.1, read on the forward strand.
CCCATGGTACAGTAGAGGCAGCAGCGGCAGCAGCAGCAGACAGGTAGCATGGCATGAGCAGCGGAAAGCAAGCTGAGGCAGGGTTCGAGGTTGGCAATCAGGGCGGGCAGACAGGCAGCGTGGCATGAGAGGCAGAAGGAAAGTCAGGCTGGGACCTTGGCAGGGCACTCAGATAGGCTGGCGAAGACTGTGCAGCACAAGAGAGAGCCAGTCAGATAGGCAGGTCAAGATCGTCTAGACAGAGGCCGGCTGGGAGGCTTTCAGGTTCCCAATGCCACCCTGCATCATGAGGTCAGTCAGACAGGCCGGCCGAGACCATCTAGCAACTGCTCCACCAACTTGGCCCCCAATCTCAGGCAGTGCGGCAAGCAAATGTCCCCTGCTATAGAGAACACCCACTCGCTGGGGACACTCGTTGGTGGGCAGGACAACAGACCCTTGGCCACTTTGGACAGGGATGAGCACACGTCCCTCCGAGAGCTGTGTCACCAGCATATTCTGCCCCTCCCATCAGCGCTGTCAGTGGTGCAGCAGCAGCAGCCAGTTGAGGCCCAGAAGCATCAGTGCACCATGGAAGAGCTGGGGTGGGGGCAGCTGCCAAGTCCATCGGCAGCTGCAGGACGTGGATGGAGACGTGGCTTTCAACTGAAAGCCACGTGCATGTTGGGGGAAATGAATCGCGCTCAATGGGCAGCCCTTCTCGGTGGTCAGGGACATGGGGTTTAGGAGCCTGATTGGTTTCCTGGCCCCCCAGTTTAAGCTGCCCTCGCACAGCACCCTGAGTCGGCAGGTGCTGCCAGCCTTGTAGCGGGCTTTAAAGGAGAGGGTGAGGGAGCAACTGGCAGGGGCTGGAGGTGCCATCATCCACTTCAGCACTGACCTGTGGTCGAGTAGGAACACACAGCACATCTACCTGGCAGTGACGGCACACTGGTGGCAGGGCCCAAGGCAGCATTTGGCAGTGGCAGGAGGGGTCCCGAAGCAGGACCCCTCCTGCTTTGGGACCCTGAAGCAGGTGGGCCCTGCTTCAAGTGGAAGTCATGGACACTGCGTCCCTCACACTTCCCAGAACATCGAGGCAGCCCTGACCACCATGGTGAGGGAGTGGGTCATGCCAGGTGTGCCCTTCACCAAGGGGTGTGTGGTGACAGACAACGCAGCCAACATATTGAGGGCAGTCCGCGAGGGGGGTTTCACCAGCATCCTTTGCACTGCACACACCCTTCACCTGGTGGTCAGGGAGGCTCTGGGCTTGGGAGAGAAGGGGACTGGGGCAGGCACCCTTAGATCCTGATCGAGCAGGGTAGGAAGATGGCCAGTTTCTTTAAAGGGTGTGAAGAGTGTGAAGGATGTGAAGGGCAACAAGTTCCTCTGGGTGAAACAGGTCGAGCAAGACTCCCCAGTGCACCAGCTGGTGCAGGATGGAATTCCATGTTCCTGATGCTTGAGAAGCTTCTCGACCAGAAAGCTGCCTTGCATCAGGTTCAACTGGTGATGGACAGCGGGGCACCTCCAGGTAACAATGGAGTGGAATGGGAGATCGTGGCTCACACTGTCTTTGTTCTGAGACAGTTCCTGGCCATGACGGAAACCATCAGCTCCTCCATGGAAACCTTCAGTCAGGTAACCTCTCTGGTCCAGAGTCGCCTCAGGAGGCTGGAAGAGATTCTCCAGGGGCAGGATTGTGGCCCTCAGGGCAAGATGCTGGTGGTTGAGGGGGCTGCCCTGGCGCGGCAGTTGAAGGCACAGTTTGATGAGCTCCTGAAGTGGGAAGAATATGTGTTGGCAACCATGCTGGACCCCAGGTTCAAGGGCAGCGTGGCAGGCCGGACACCACTCTATGGCTACTGGAAGGGTGAGCTGGTGGAGAGGGTCCAGCAGGCAGAGAGGGCTCTGGAGAGTGCACAGAAGCAGCAGCAGGATGCCCCTGGGGATGGTGGAAGTGGGAGAAGCCATCCCTTTCAGCTGGCGGGTCTATCCCTACCCCCAGTCCTAGCAGTAACAACACCAGCAACAGAGTGAGCAGCAGCAGCACCCCTATTGCTTCTGGATGACGTGGATGGACAACCCTCCCTGCCTGTAACGTAGGCCCCAGAACACTGAGGGTGAGTCCTGGGGCTGGAGTGGCAGCTTCTGGATGGTGTGGATGGACAGCCCTCCCTGCCTGGAACATAGGCCCCAGAACCCTGATGGTGGGTCCTGGGGCTGGAGTGGCTGGCTTTTTCTTGATGTGGTGGAATGCCAGCTCCCCGTGAGTGGAATGATGGCCCCAGAACCCTGATGGTGGGTCCTGGGACTAGAGTGGCAGCTTCTGGATGGTGTGGATGGACACCCCTCCCTGCCTGTAACATAGGCCTCAGAACCCTGATGGTGGGTCCTGGGGCTGGAGTGGCAGCTTCTGGATGACGTGGATGGACAGCCCTCCCTGCCTGGAATGTAGGCCCCATAACCCTGACGGTGGGTCCTGTGGCTGGAATGGCTGACTGTTTCTTGATGCAGTGGAATGACAGCTTTCCATGAGTGGAATGATGGCCACAGAAACCTGACGGTGAGTCCTGGGACTAGAGTGGCAGCTTCTAGATGACGTGGAATGACGGCTCCCCATGAGCAGAATGACGGCCCCAGAACCCGGATGGTTTGGTCCTGAGACTAGAGTAGCAGCTTCTGGATGATGTGGAGGGACAGTCCTCCCTGCCTGTGATGTAGGCCCCAGAACCCTGGGGTGGGTCCTGGGGCTAGAGTGGCTGGCTGCTTCTTGAAGTGGTGGAATGACAGCTCCCCATGAGTGGAATGATGGCCCCGGTACCCTGATGGTGGGTCCTCGGATTAGAGTGGGAGCTTCTAGATGAAGTGGAATTACAGCCCTCCCTGCCTGGAATGTAGGCCCCAGAACCCTGATGGTGGGTCCTGGGGCTGGAGTGGCCTGCACCCCTGCTCGGCCGGGCATTGCAGACTGGCTAGCATTCGTGGAGCAGCATCAGAGGCCTGGCCAGGGCTCGGTGGCTGGCACCCCTGCTTGGCCAGGTGTTGTAGGCTGGCTGGTCTGGATATGGGACACTTGCAGACAAGTGGAATTATGGCTCCCTGTGAGTGGAATAATGGCCCCAGAACCCTGGCAGTGGGTCCTGGGGGTGGAGTGGCTGACACCCCTGCATGGCCAGGCATTGCATGCTGGCTGGCATTGGTGGAGCAGTGGCAGAGACCTGACCAGGGTTCGGTGGCTGGCACCCCTGCTTATCCAGGTGTTGCAGGCTTGCATCCTATTCTCAGTATCCCAACAAGCTATTCTGCCAATTGGTCAAGCCTTGCCCAGTGGTGAATCATGTGGCCACGCGGTAGCCAACATTGGATTGCCAGGGCCCAGCACCCATGGCACAGCAGAGGTAGCAGAAGCAGACATTGGGTTGCCGAGGCACAGAACCCATGGCACAGACAGCAGAGGCAGCATTGGCAGCAGCAGCTGACATTGGCTTACCAGGGCACAAAACCCATGGCACAGACAGCAGAGGAGACATTGGCAGCAGCAGCAGACATTGGATTGCTCAGGCACAGAACCCGTGGCACAGACAGCAGAGGCAGCATTGGCAGCAGCAGACATTAGATTGCCGGGGCACAGAACTCATGGCACAGACAGCAGAGGTGGCATTGGCAGAAGCATCAGACATTGAATTGACAGCGTACAGAACCCATGGACCGCCAGCAGCAGGATTTGCCTGTGCGCAGCACCCATGAATCCAGGATGGTAGAATTTGCAAGAGAAGAGCTCCCATACAGCAGCTGCAGTTGGGAACCCGCTGGCGTCCACTGCCCCTGCCTGCCCGCTTAGGAGCACAGCGCTGTGGCATCCCTTGAGGTGCCTCGCCATGGAAGTTGTGCCAAGGTTGGTGAGCACCTGCCCACGCTTCACCACCTTCTGGTACAAAGTGCACTGCACCTCCCTGGGATCATCCACCCGCACCAACTGAAAATGCACCCATACGGAGATTTTTTGTCCCCTCCTGCCTTCTGGTCCACACCGGGTGACAGCTCTCAGAGGGACAGCCATCGCCTCAGCACCAGATATCTCCTCCACAGGATGAGTGTCTGCCTTGCTGTCCCCAATCAGAGTGATGTCCCCCTGCGAAGGGGAGTACTGGGACCCTGAGGCTGATGGACTGCCCACCATGCTGCTGCCACTCTCCCTGTGCCCCCTATAGTTACTGCTGCTGCTGCTGCTGCTGCTCCTCTCCATGCTGCCATTGCCTGAGGATCGGGCCCTGCCTCTAGCAGCCGGGGTGGGATCCACCAGCCCTGGACTGCTGGGGATCACCTCAACAATGGGGGTCGGGGACATTGGTGACCGTTGAGGAATATCCGACCCCAAAGCACATGCACCTGCTCCTGCAGCCACAGCAGAGACAGTCGCAGCCTCCTGGACTTCAAGCCTTCCAGTGCCTTGGAAGGACGCTGGCAGGAGGCAACGCCAAACCACACCCTGGCTAGTGCCAACTGTACCACTGTTGGGAGCCTCTGAAGCCTGACTGCCAAAATCAGGCCTGTGCAATTTGCAGTGTGGTGATGGGCTCAGACTGCTGTTGATGCCTGCCACTCTGCTGGCACAGCCCCTGCCACCTCTGCCACATCCCCCATTGCCTGCCTTACGGGCAGCAGACCGACCTCTCTTGATTCCCTTCTCCATTTTTCCTCTCCAAATTATGCGGAGGAAGATTTTATATTTATATTTATTTATTTATTCAGAATTTGAATAATATATATATCTACTACACTAACTCCACTTAAGCGGAGGATGGAAGACCAGGTAGTCCAACTGGAATCTTCATCTTTGGAAACACAGAAGGTTGCTCTACAGTATACTAAGATCTGCCTGGTTTCGGAAAAAAATCATTATCTTTTTGTGTGGTCTGATGTAAATTTAAGGCATGCTTTAACTTTATTTAGAACAGAGTTGTTCCCATCTGCTGTTCTAGAAGGCCGTTATACAAATATTCCAAGGGAACATAGATACTGCCCGTATTGTAGCTCCCATCAGCCAGAAACATTGAAACGTGTTTTTTTATTGTTCTTACTATGCAAAAATCCAGGGAAACGATTTGATCCTGTATATTAGTGGCTACCAAGAATGGCAATTTGACAACCTTCTGCAGAAGCTTCTATGTGGTCTAGACTCCATCCGCTTAAGGTGAGTGGTCAGGTTTTGTTTTGCAGTACTATGTCTCAAGAGAGCAGCCTTTAATGAGTAGACATTTCGAATGTATTTGACTTAGAAAATTGTATTCCATGCGAAACGTTCACATATATGAAATATTTGTATTATTTATTTGTTATTATGTTAGATTTATACTCTTATATTATATATATAAATTGTATTGTGTTTTTCTTTTTATTATGGATATTGTAATGACCTTTTTGGTTGACCAATACATTTATACTACATGTTACTACACTAACTCTAACTGCTTTTAACTATTCTAAAACCTATGGAACTAAATGGAATATTATCTAATATCTACAAAGGCCTAGTCCTACAAACATACTATAAAATATTAAAACTGAATCACTACACTTTATCCCTATCTATCTCTATCTATCTCTATAACTCCGATCTCCGATCTCTCCTTCGAGCCCCATCCCATATCTGACAATTTCCTTACCTCCTTCAACCTCTCCCACTGCTCCCCTTCTTCTTCCCCATCTCCCCGTCCCTTCCGCAATCTGCATGCCATTGTGCCCCAGGACTTTGCCTCCTCCCTCTCCCCTCTTCTCCCCTCAGTTTTCTCCTCCCCCTCCCCTGATTCTGCCATCTCCACCTTCAACTCCTGTCTCGCCTCCACCCTTGACTCCCTTGCCCCCTTCTCCTCCTGCCCAGCTCGTTCTCATAACCTTTGCCCTTGGCTCACCCCCACCATTTGCCATCTCCGCTCCTGCACCCGGGCTGCTGTATTCCACTGGCGCAAATCCCACTACCGCGCTGACTTCCTCCACTTCAAATTCTGCCTTTCATCGCTCATCTCTGCTATCTCCCTCGCTAGAAAGCAGTACTATGCCTCACACATTGAGTCCTGCTCCCAGGACCCTCACCGCCTCTTTTCCATCTTTGACTCCCTTCTCAAACCCCGCCCCCGTCCTCCTCCTCCCTCTTCTCTCTTCACTCAGGATCTTGCTCTCTTTTTCACCTCTAAAATTGACAAGATCCGCCTGGAAATCGCTTCCAAGTCCTCTTCCCCTACCACTCCCCCCACTCTCCCTCCTCCCCCTACCTCTCTCCTGTCCTCCTTCCCTCCTGCCTACCTTGAGGAAATCTCCCTGCTCTCCTCTTCCAACCCCTCCTCTTGCCCCCTGGACCCCATTCCTTCCCGCCTCCTGACCTCCATTGCTTCCACCATCACCCTTCCCCTCCTGCACATCATCAACTTCTCCCTCTCTACCGGGTCCTTCCCCTCTGCCTTTAAGCATGCCACTGTCTCCCCCATCCTCAAAAACTCCACTCTGGATCCCTCTGAACCCTCTAATTACCATCCTGTCTCGCTCCTCCCTTTTGCTTCCAAACTCTTTGAATGGGTTGTCTACTCCCATTGCCTCGACCTCCTCTCCACCAACTCCTCCCTTGACCCCCTCCAATCTGGCTTCCGCCCCCTTCACTCCACTGAAACTGCTCTTGCTAAGATCACCAATGATCTTCTTATGGCTAAATCCAACTGCCTTTACTCTATTCTTGTCCTCCTTGATCTCTCTGCTGCCTTTGACACTGTTGACCACTCACTCCTGCTTGAATCGCTTCACTCCCTGGGCTTACGGGGACTCTGTCCTTGACTGGTTTTCCTCCTGCCTTTCTGATCGTTCCTTCAATGTATCTCTTCCTAACTCTTCCCCCTCCTTCTCCCTACCCCTCTCGGTCAGGGTTCCCCAAGGCTCTGTCCTTGACCCTCTCCTTTTCTCTATCTACACCCTATCCCTAGTCAAACTCATTGCCTTCCACGGGTTCCAATACCACCTATACGCTGACGATACTCAACTCTATCTCTCCACTCCTTCCCTCTCCCCCTCTGTTCAAGCTTGTCTCACCAACTGTCTCTCTCATATCTCCGCCTGGATGTCTCAACGCCAACTCAAACTGAACATGGCGAAAACTGAACTCCTTATCTTCCCTTCCAATCCTGCCTCTCCCTCTTCCCTGTCAATTGCCATTGACGGGGTCTCCATCCTCCCTGTCCCCCAAGCCCGTAGTTTGGGCTTCATCTTTGACTCGCACCTTACCTTCAAACCCTACATTGACTCCGTGGCCAAATCCTGCTGCTTCTCCTTCCACAACATTGCTAAGATCCACCCTTTTCTGTCTGTCTCCTCTGCCAAAACTCTCATCCATGCTCTAGTC
>QEPC01007218.1:279075-305966 GCA_003113815.1 Sphenodon punctatus
AGCATGAACTGATTATGGGGGCACAACTGAACTGGTGAATCAGTGTGAATTGATTATATGGTGGCAGGGGCACAAATGAACTGGTTATTGGGTGGGGGCAGCATGAACTGATTATGGGGCACAACTAAACTGGTTATATATATATATATATATATATATATATATATATAGTCTCTTTTCATGGCATAATGCACTTAATAAGCTAGCTGCATTTTGGGTGTCTGGTGTGTTTAATAGAAGCACTTCTGGACTGGTCGCACCGCATGCGTGCACAAGGCGCTGGTGGCACTGGAAGCAAGAAGCAACAGGCCGTGGAGGCCAGGCTGGCTAAACTCACTCCCTTCCTCCAGTAAGGCAGTGAACGCAGTCAGTCTCTCTGTGCCTGCCTCACTGCCTGCCCGGCTGCCCTTGCAGTGGAACCACTCCTGGGGAGTGGTGGTAGGCACTCAGCTGGGGCGGTGGGAAGCATTGGGAGGTCATGCTTGTCTATGGCCACAGTCTATCCTAGTCGCTGGATTTTGTATATTTAGAATCTGTCAGCAGGCCCTGCCCCATCCCTTAAGCTCCACCCACTTTGGGTTTTCAGAGCACATGCGTGCACATGAGGGGCCCATAACTGAGGCTTGAGCCCGGGCCCTTCTCAACCCTGCACTCTTTTCCCTCTCTCCTTCCCCTGTCACAGGATGGAGTCATCACTCTGGATGACGACTTTCTTAGCTTTAGACAAGACTTTATGTGCAGCAGAATTTTATTGGATCAGCTTGACTGATCTCGGCTGATCCTAGAAAGACACAAAAACCCTTTCCTCTATACATTCAAAGTCCTCCAAGGTACCATGCTTCTCATTGCATCTCTTTTGTATGAGGCTCCTTCAGGAGACTGGCAGATGTCCTAGACTAAAACACCACTAGACTCCAGGTGATGACAAAATACATATCTTCTTCACAAACAACTCAGCCTCTGCTGTACTAAGCAGTTCCAGTCCCCAGAAAAAATAAGCAGGTAACTGAAAACAGTTGGTTCACATTTCCTCCAGGCCAGAGAACAGTTGGGATGGTAGGAACTGTGAAAAATGTGAAGGATCTGGCCAGTACAGTAGCATCATCATGAGAGGGCATCTAAACTACAGCTGTCAGTGCAGTGCATAGCCTTGGAGTCCAGAAGGACTCATTGCTCTAGTTGTCAATACAAATTGCAGCAGTAACAAGAAACACCTTCTTTAGCTAAATGATTGCACTTCTTCTCTGTAAACATGACCCTTGCTACACTAGGCCATGCTTTCTTCACCTTTAGATCAGAAGACTAAGGGTGTTTCTTGTTACTGCTGCAATCTGTATGGACAGTATAACTAGAGCAGTGAGTCCTTCAGGACTCCAAGACTATGCACTGCACTGACAGCTGTAGCTTAGATGCCCTCTCATGATGATGCTACTGTACTGACCAGATACTCCAGATCCTTTTTACACGAGTCACTCCCATGATGGACACTCACCATTCACATGCGGGATGTCTCGTTTGAATATGGTGCATGGGGGGAGGGGGGGCTCCTGTGACCCATGCACCACCCACCCAGTCCACACCATGGGGCACTCCAGGAAAATCTGGAGTGTCCCATGTTGCAGAGTAATAACTGATTCGCAATCATTAAGGACAAATGCAGCTGAAGGTTTAAAAACAGAATTTTACTTAAGCTTTCTCAGGCACAGATCCTTAGTTGCATCTAACTAGTAGTAAGACAAAATGGAGTACTGAGAGAATGAGAGAGAAGGGAAGGAGTGGTTACACAAAGGAAGCGCCATTTGGTGGCTCTATAGTCAATTACTGTTCTTAATTCAGCAGGCATTAACTTATGGATGTTGCATACACCAACATCCCATGCGTGGACTGGGTGGGTGTTGCATGGCCATGCATGGGACCGCTTGTGTGAAATGTTCCCCTACACATGGCACCCATGCACCCGCCCCATGCAACAACAATGGACCCCTCCTCCCACCTGTCTCATGTAAACACACCCTGAAACTCAGTCCACATTGGGCTGAAAGTAAACCCACACAGCCAGTGCAACTTGAGCAACATGCTCACCTGTTGGTTCATCACCGAGGTGCTCCTCACACGCTGCTCTCCACTCTTGCACCAAACTAAAGGCCATGAATCCTAATGTACAATGGCCACAAGTGGGATTCAAGCTGGAGATGACTCAAAGGAGAGTTCTAAAGATGATAAAGGGTTTCGAGGGCAAGTCATCCAAAGAAATGTTGAAGGAGCTAAGTATTTTTAGTCGGGGGGGGAGGGAACTAAGGTAAATTTGATAAAATTTCAAATATTTTAAAGGCTGTTCTAAGAAGCAAGATAGATGGAAAGTCAATTAGCCTTAAAAGGAGTGTCTTGTCCTTGTGAGAAGCCCATCTCCCTCATCCAGTCTTATAGCTGGACACATTTCAGTATCTGTGCCACAGGATGGACTAGACTGTCTCATCTTTCCAGATTGCAGCAAAGCCTCCTCCTCACGCCAGACAGGGCATGGCTGCTTCAGGCATGAGTGAGTCTCTTGGACTTTATGACTCTTGGTTTGCAAACAGCAGTTTATATATACGGTTGCACATGTAGCAGTGAAATGGGTGTTTCTGTTTGTACAGGGTTTTTTTTAAAAAATGGAATGAACCACAAACCAAAAATCCAGTGCAGGGGTGTAGAAAATCCTGATTATACTCTTCCACCTATGACTTTGTAATACTGACAGACAGGAATCTGGTCAATCATCCATTGGTTTGTCCAGACACCAAATTTCCTTGCTGCTTGGAAACTGTGTCCAAACATGGTGGAAAGAAGTGAGGTGAATCTGCTGCCAACAGCCTAAGGAATTTTTCTTCATGCTTAAAATTGGGGGGGAGGAGAGGGAGGAGGGTGTAGTAGTATGTTTTTTAGTTTTATGATTTTAATTGTTGAGATACACTGTTGTGAGCCACCTCAAGCTGCCTGTGGCAGGAGGGGCAGGATACTACATGCTTTTAATAAATAAATAATAAATAAATAAAATGGAAATGTTAGAAATGCAAGTGTTTGTGTCCTCCAATGTTACTGATTTCTTTTGGGGGGTAGTACAACACTAACACTACACTGGGGCAATGTTATCAAGCTTATGTTGCTGGAGGAGTCAACCTTTTCATTTATTTTCCATCACATTCCCCAGAACCAGCAGGGGGCACCCCTTTGCAGGTTCCACCTCCCTACCAAGCCTGTATGGCAAGAATGCACAGAGAGACATTCTCAGTGTCTGCTCCACAACTTTAGGACTCCCTTCCACTGGGAGTTCACCAAAGCCAAAGCCTGAATGTTTTCTGGAGGCGATGTAAGAATACACCTATTTATTTGGCCAGGCCTTTAGCAGGTACGGATAAAGCTCAGAAGGGAATTTCAGTGGGAATTTTATACAATTTATATTTTCACCCTAAACCTTTGGAGAAAGATGTGTTAAAAATATAAATAAATAATGAGAATTTCCTGACTTGTGTAATTTTGCAATGAATGAATAGCTTTCCTCTCCCATGTAGTTATTTATTTTATTTATTATTTATTTATTTTACTATTTTTATACTCCGCCCCCTCCTGCTCAAGAGCAGCTTGGGACGGTTTACAAAACATCCATAAAAACACATATAAAATATCATTTAAAACATTAAAAATGATAAAAAGAACTAAAAGGGCAGAATTTCCCACCCCACCCCACCCTATCCGTCCCCCTCTCCAAAGGCACGGCGGAACAGCCAGGTCTTACACTGTCTATGGAAAGAGGGGAAGTCAATGGCCAGGTGGGCCTCCATCGGAAGGGAGTTCCACAGCCTAGGAGCGGCCACCGAGAACGCCGTCCCTATCATCTGGACTTCAGGTGTCCCCGGCCAACCGCAGGGGCCACAATGCAATCTGGGGCCTGAGGTGGTCCCACAGGTAAGCCAGGTCCAGGCCATTTAGGGCTTTATAGGTCGTTACCAGCAACGTGAATTGGGCCCAGAAGATAATAGGCAGCCATTGCAAAGAACGGAGCACCTGTGTAATGTGCTCGTGGCGACCAGTCCCTGTTAAGAGACGAGCCGCCGCATTCTGCACCAGCTGTAACCTCTGGACCATCCCCAACAGCAGCCCCACATAGGGTAAGTTACAGTAGTCGAGTCTAGAGGTAATAAAGGCATGGATGATGGTGACCAGATCTGAGTTCGAAACATATGGCCGCAGCCATCGTACCAGATGTAATTGGCGAAATGCTCCCTTCACCACAGCCTCCACCTGGAGATCCAGGTGGAACTATGAGCCGATGAGCACCCCCAGGCTATGGACCTGTGTGGCCATAGGGAGACATACCCTATCAATGATGGGGGCTATGCCCCCCCCAGCCCTACCCACCAACATCACCTCCATCTTGTTGGGATTCAACTCCAGACAGCTCGCCCTCATCCAGTCCCACACAGCTGCCAAGCACTGGGTGAGCACTGAGACTGCCGAGTCTGGGTCTACAGAAAAAGAGAGGTAAAGTTGTGTGTCATTGGTGTACTGATGACAACACATGCCGAACCCTCTCACGACCTCACCCAAAGGCTGCATATACACATTGAACAGGAGGGGGGACAAAATAGAACCCTACGGGACTCCACACGTGAGGTCCCAGGGAGATGAAGTACATTCTCCAGAACCACACGCTGAGTTCTCCTGGCCAGGAATGAGGAAAGCCATTCAAGAACAATTCCGCCCACCCCATCCTGGTCCTGCAGCCGAGCCACCAACTTCTCATGATCAACGGTATCAAATGCAGCCAACAGATCTAATAGAATTAAAATAGAAGATCTGCCCTGGTCTAATTCATGGCGTAGGTCATCAACCAAAGTCATAAGCACAGTCTCCATGCCAAACCCAGGATGAAAACCAGACTGTGATGGATCAAGGAAACTGACCCGATCTAGATGCCCCTGAAGCTGCCTAGCCATCACCCGTTCAATAACCTTCGCTAAAAAGGGAAGGTTAGAGACTGGCTGATAGGTAACCGGGGAGTCAATGTCAAGAGATGGTTTCTTGAGCAGGGACCTCACCACCGCCTCTTTGAGGCAGCTCGGCACCCTGCCCTTCCTAAGGGAGGCATTGACTACCCCCACAAGCAACGGCCCTAATGTCTCCCGGCAGGCCTTGACCAGCCAGGATGGGCATGGATATACTTCACAACAGGTGGCCCTTACAGTCCCAAGGACCTCCGCCGCATCAGTGGGCGACACCACTGAAATTGATCCCATGAAATCGGACAAGGTGGGTCCTCCACCCCCTCAGGTAATCTACTGTTATAAATGCAGCATTGAAGTTGCGGTGAATCTGAGCGATTTTATTCACAAAAAAAGTCAAAAACATGTCACAGCAGGCACTGGAAGATTCCAGTTCCAGACAGAGAGGCCGGACTGACCAGCCACTGCACCACCCGGAAAAGCTCCGCTGGACATGACTTTCAGATGCTATGAGGGCAGCAAAGAATTCTTTCTTTGCTACCCGCACCGCCACAGCATAAGCTTTTAAACTAGCTTTATGTAACAATCGGTCGGTTTCAGCAGGACTCCAGTGCCACCATCGCTCCAACTGCCATCCTTCCCGCTTCATCTGGTGCAGGTCCTCTGTAAACCAAGGGGACCAACATCGTCAACATTCTGGAAGTGGACATCTGGGAGCCGTTCAGTCAATGGCCTCAGTCAACAAGTTGTTCCAAAAGGTAATGAGGTCATCGAGTGAACAGTCATTGAGATCAGGAGGCAATTTCCCTAGGGCATTCCAGAACCTTTCTGGTTCCATAAGTCTCCGGGAGTGGACCAACTGAACTAGTCCTACACCTCTCCGGGGGCAGACATGTGCCAGGAAATCGGTCTGGAGGAGATAATGATCCGTCCATGTCAAGGGTGTAATTGATACATCCCCACCACCGGATCCCCCGCCTCAAGGCCAGTGCAGAATATTAGGTCAAGGGTATGTCCTCCATCACGCGTCGGGCCCACAACCCTCTGAGACAGTCCCACGGTTGTCATGGCGGCAATGAACTCACGCTCCACTCCCCCAAGGTCAGCGTCCATATGGATGTTGAAATCCCCCAGGACTAAAGTCCTTGGAGTCAGCAAGATCACCCCTGACACCAACTCAGCTAGAGGTGTAGGGATGCTGCCACAGGTAGGTGTCAGTTACTTATCATCTATTTAGTATCAGACTACTGAACCTGGACATTTTTACTCAAATTTTAAGTTAGAATTATTCAGTTTCTTGCAGACTTAGAGAGTAGAAATGGGCCAAAAGTGAATTACCTAGACAAAAATCCTTCAGTTTAAAAAGCTTGTTAAGGCAGAATTATACATTATACTCAAATGTTAACATGACAGTAAATTGTATGTTAAGGCAACTTTATTAAATATCAGACCAATCTATACATTTTTCTTTTCTTATTCATTAATACAAAATTATGACAACTGAAATTAAGTTGCATATGTGTGGTATGGTGACTGAACAATTCTTATACATGATGAGGAATGTATACAGTTTAATTTCAGTTAAGTTATAATTTTTTTAATTAATGAATAAGAAAAGAAAAATGTATAGATTGGTCTGATATGCCACCTTAACAAGCTTCTTAATCCAAAGGTTTTTTGTCTAGGTAATTTGCCCTTCTGTTAAAACTTAATAGTTTTGTTAATGCATGAGCTGGCCCCAGACACAAGAACACTGCAGGTGCACACAGGCTCTCACCCATCCCCCACATCCCCCACATGGAGCAACCTGGGTTTTTTTAGGTTTCTCTGTTAAGGGGTGATGGATGGAGGTGCATGTTACACAGGAGCACACAAGCGACTGCTTTCATATGAGATTCACCTACCCATGCCACTGCGTGGGTGTGTCTTGTGGAAAAGAGATCACACACTCATTCACTCATGTGCTCTCACCTCTCTCACACACACTCATTCTAACTGATCACACACATAGTTATTCAGACACAGTACACACAGGCTCTCATCTCACACATTCATTCACTGATTCACACACATGCTCATCCATACACACTACACACACATGCTCTCACCTCACACACTCATTTAAATTGATCAGTCACACTGTCAGTAGGAGGCGGCAACGGGGGGTGCCCCCACCCCGGGGGACTCTGTGGCGCCGCCCCACAGGGGCTCCAGTTCCAATACCGCAGCTGCAGGAAGCCCCGACGCAGGCCCCACCCCCGCCGGCATGCCCGAGCCCCGCAATACACTCACAGCCGGCAGACACGCCCCCAAGCCCGGGAACAGATGGAGGGATTCCCCCGCCCCAGGAAGCCGGCGCTGGTGAATTGAGAAACCGGCCCCCTGCTTGACTGAGCCTAGCGCAAGTGGAGTGAAAGCGACGATTGGAGACTGTGTCTATTGCCTCGTGAGTCTGTATCTTCCCTAAGCTGATGTACCTAGTAAGAGAGTGAGAGTGAGACTGAGTCCTTGTGTTGCGTGTGTGTGTGTGTGCCCCACCCCGGTCCCTTCTCCCTTTCTTCGGTGCCTGTGGACCCCTTCTAGTGGTGTTGTGTGACCCGCCTCCCTTCTCCCGTGGGGTTTGGTTCACGCCCTCCCCCACCTGGTGTGATCCATCCCTTATCCCTACTCCCCCTCATTCCCCTGTACGCCTGAGCAAGTGTACCCTGGGGCAAACCTTGGCGAACCTCAACTCAGCGGCGCCCTATGATGATAGAGGCCTGTTCTCCTTAATTGGAGGTGAAGGCCACATCTCTATCCTGATGGGCATCCTTCCCCGAGTTTCCTTGGCCCTGAGTGGGGTGACCCTAGGTGGGGCGCAAGTGGAGCGAGTCTGGTATACCCCTCCCCCCCGTGACAAATTCACCAGCCACCCTTGGCCCCAGTACGGGCTTGTGGACTTAATGGATATCTCAAAAGAGATCTCCCAGTTAGTTCATGCCATCCAGTCCGTAGCTATGGACGTAAAGGACCTCCAAGCTAAACAGGGGGACCTAGCTACCACTGTGGGGCAACTTCAAGGGACGGCAGCGCCGGTAGCTGCAGAGGCCCCCGCACCCCCCCCCCACTAGGGGCGGGGGCACCCCAGATGAGTCCATGGGAACCTAAGGGGCCCAACATAGAAAAATTTTCAGGGGATCGACATGCCTTTCAAGGCTTTATGGCCTTGTGTCGACTCACCTTTAGGGTGCAGCCGGCGACGTATCAGACTGAGGAGCGAAAGGTGGCATTTATAATAGGGAATTTGGGTGGGACTGCCTTGGAGTGGGCCACCACCCTCCTAAAGGGAGACAGCCCGCTCCTGGCGCATTATGACGACTTTGTCAAGGAATTTTCATTTTTGTTCGATCACCCCCATCGAACCCGGGACGCGGAGGCCCTCATTTTGACCCTTCAACAAGGGAAGGGGGGAGTCTTAGAATATATTACGCAGTTCCAGCAATTGGCCTTGGAACTACAGTGGCCCAATAGCGTGCTCAAGGTTATGTTTCGTAGGGGCGTTGGGGAGGATATAAAGGATCAGCTGGCCCTAGTGGAAACCCCTGCCACGTGGGAAGCTTTAGCCAACCTCTCCCTCCACATCGAGGAACGGCTGATGGAACGCAAATGCGAGAGACGCCAAGAGTTGCGCCCGGGAATACCTAGATCCTTCCTGCCGATGAGTCCACCCAAGCTACCCGAGCCTGAACCCATGCAACTTGGGGCCTCACGAGGCCCTTTGTCAAGGGAAGAGCGGGAACGGCGACGAGCGTCGTGCTCTTGCTTTTACTGTGGGGAACCCTCCCACTTTATTGGGGAGTGTCCAGCCTTACCTCCCCACCGGCGGGATTCGGGAAATGGCCGGGGCCGAGGCGGGCAGGGGCCACCTCGACCCTAGAGACCCTGAAGACCCCGCTCCTCCCTGCTAGTAGGAATCCCCATTTGCAAATCCCAGTGACTCTAACCTTGTCCCCGCAGAGCTCCTTAATCACATGGGCCTTAGTAGACTCAGGGGCCTCGGGGAACTTTATAGATGGACAACTCATCACTAAATGGTCTGTCCCTACCCGGCCGAAGGAACCGCCCGAGGCGGTGCATTCAATTGACGGTTCCCCCCTTATTTCTGGACCCGTAACCTTGTGCACTCATCCACTGGAGTGCGCAATAGGAAACCATTATGAGCAGCTTTCCTTCGATGTGGTGTGCACCCCCCTTTTTCAAGTAGTTTTAGGGGCAACCTGGCTACAGCAGCATGATCCCTGCATTACGTGGTCAACCAAATGCCTCAGCTTTGATGCTCCCCGGTGTGCCTGGGGTTGTTTGCACTCCAGTCCGCGGGTCGCGGGATGCGCAGGGACCCTGAAGGCCTCCAGGTCTCCGGAGCCAGGATTGCCTACAGCCTACGAGGACTACCACGATGTGTTTAGTAAGGTCCACGCTACCGAACTGCCACCACATCGATCCTATGATTGCCCCATTGACCTCCTTCCCTGAACCGAATCCCCCTTTGGGCGCATCTACGCGTTGGCAGGCCCCGAACTTCAGACCTTACGGGAATACCTGGATGAGAGCCTGCAGCAGGGATTCATCCGGCACTCTAGCTCCCCAGCCGGGGCGCCGATCTTCTTTGTGGCCAAGAAAGACGGAGGCTTGCGACCGTGTGTGGATTATAGGGGACTTAATAGCATTACTATCAAAAACCGATATCTGCTCCCATTGATTCCCGAACTACTGAACCGATTGCAGGGAGCCCGCATCTTCACGAAGCTGGACCTGCGGGGGGCCTATAACCTGTTGCACGTGCGGGAGGGAGATGAGTGGAAGACCGCTTTCCGCACGCGCTATGGATTGTTTGAATACTGTGTGATGCCGTTTGGGTTGGCCAATGCTCCTGCCACCTTTCAGCATTTGATCAACGATATTTTTTGAGATATTCTGGACATTTACATCATTGCCTATCTTGACGACATCCTCGTGTACTCCCAGTCTCTTGAAGAGCACATACCACACGTGCGAGAAGTACTGCAATGGCTGCGAACTAACAAGCTGTACTGTAAGAGGGAGAAGTGCTCCTTCCACATCACGACGGTAAGCTTTTTGGGGTTCATTATCAGCCCAGAAGGGGTGATGATGGACCCCCAGAAGGTAAAGGCTCTGCAAGATTGGCCAGCACCCAAGGCAGTGGAACCCCTGAAACGCTTCCTAGGAAGCGCAAATTATTATCACCAGTATATCCCTAATTATGCGGAAATTACTGGATCCTTGACACAACTTCTGAAGAAGAACCAAGTTTACCGCTGGGGGCCCGAGCAACAATGGAGCTTCGAATTCCTAAAGCGAGCTTTTACCACTGCCCCCCTGTTGCAGCACCCTGACTTTGCTAAACCCTTTTGTATAGAGGCAGACGCATCTGGGCGGGCCATCGGGGCGGTGCTTCTGCAACCCATGGATAAAACAGACACTCTTCTCCCATGTGCCTACTATTCTCGGCAACTCACCCCGGCCGAACGTAACTACTCCATTTTGGATCGTGAGCTCCTGGCCATTAAGGTGGCCTTTGACACATGGAGACATTACTTAGAAGGGGCTCAGAACCTTGTTACCGTGGTCACTGACCACAAGAACCTCACCTTCCTCCAAACAGCTCACATTACGAACGCTCGCCATGCCCGATGGGCATTATTTTTTGCTCGCTTCAATTTCCGAATTCGCTATCGCCCAGGCCGGCTTCATGTGCTGGCCGATGCCTTATCCCGTTATGACGATGAACAACCCCAGGAACTGCCCACCCCTGGGCCTATTCTAGAGAAACGAATCTTTGCAGCTACATATCTGTCCTTAGAAGATCTTCGTAAGGCAACCCAGCAGGAACTCTCCTCCAGAGAGGAACCCACGGAGGACTCCACGGATGGCTTATGGCGGCACGAAGGAAAGATAATCGTGCCCCCCTCATGCCGACCCCACGTCTTGTGGGCCCATCATGACGCACCCACGGCCGGACACCCGGGGGTCGAACGGACCCAGCAGCTACTCCAACGGTTCTTTTGGTGGCCTACCATGGGTCAGGACATTCGGCAACATGTGTCCGGCTGTGCCACATGTGCGCGGACAAAAGTTCCCCGCCGGGCCCCTGCAGGACCGCTGCAAGTTCTCCCCCTACCCTGTGGGCCTTGGCAACGGATAGGACTTGATTTCATCGTTGAATTGCCACCATCACGGCAGTATACTGCAGTTCTAGTCATGGTGGATCATTTCACCAAGTTGGCCCATTTTGTCACCTGCAAGGGCCTACCCTCCGTGAAACGAACGGCGCTTCTTTTTGTCTGACATATCCTCAAGCTACATGGGTGCCCCCTGGAGATCTTCAGTGACCGAGGGACCCAGTTTACTTCCCGATTCTGGAAGGCCTTGTTTCGCTCCCTCCACGTGACTCTTACCCCTACCATGGCCTACCACCCGCAAGCAAATGGCCAGGTGGAGCGAGTGAACCAGAATATGGAACAATACCTTAGATGCTACGTGAACTACCTACAAGATGACTGGTTCACTTGGCTCCCCCTGGCCGAATTTACGTATAACAATGCACCGAATGCGTCACTGGGGACCTCCCCTTTCTTTGTAACCTACGGGTTCCACCCCCGCTTAGGGACAATTGACACCCCTTCTGCCACCATCCCAGCTGCCAGAGCCCTGGCCTCACGAATTCAAGAAGCCCAGACCATTGCCCGACGCGTTCTACAACAGGCACGTCAGAGGTACAAAACCCAAGCAGACAAACACCGCCGTGAGGTGCCTCCCCTGCGCCCAGGGGATTTGGTGTGGGTCGACCGTCGGCATTATCCCTCCGCACACCCTTCTGCCAAGTTGGATGCCAAGTATATAGGACCCTTTCCTGTCACCCGCCAAGTGAACGACGTAACCTACACCATGCAGCTTCCGTCCCACCTACGCATACATCCCACCTTTCACGTTTCTCTATTAAAGAAAGCAGATCCTTCCCAACGACTTGCCCCTAGTCCGGGCCCTGGTCCGGTAGAAGTTACGGCCGCCGGCCCAGAGTATGAGATTCACATCATCCTTGACTCACGGCTCCGGTGGGGCTGCCTCCATTACCTGATAGACTGGATAGGCTATGGCCCCGCGGAACATTCGTGGGAGCCTGCGTCGCAAGTCTCGGCCCCCACCTAACTCGAACATTTCATCTCCGCCACCCATTGAGGCCGGGTCCCTCGTGGGCCAGTGGCCGGCGGCCTCGAGGGGGGGGTACTGTCAGTAGGAGGTGGCAACGGGGGGTGCCCCCACCCCGGGGGACTCTGTGGCGCCGCCCCACAGGGGCTCCAATTCCGATACCGCAGCTTCAGGAAGCCCCGACGCAGGCCCCACCCCCGCCGGAAGCCCGAGCCCCACAATACACTCACAGCCAGCAGACACGCCCCCAAGCCCGGGAACAGACGTAGGGATTACCCCGCCCCTGCGCCGATGCTCAGAGCGGTTGCGGGCACGCACGGGGGCGGGGCTTGGGAAATAAGAGCCAGCGCCGCCAGGAAGCCGGCGCTGGTGAATTGAGAAACCGGCCCCCTGCTTGACTGAGCCTAGCGCAAGTGAGTGAAAGTGACGATTGGAGACTGTGTCTATTGCCTCATGAGTCTGTATCTTCCCTAACCCAATGTACCTAGTAAGAGAGTGAGAGTGAGACTGAGTCCTTGTGTTGCATGTGTGTGTGTGTGCCCCACCTCCGGTCCCTTCTCCCTTCCTTCGGTGCCTGTGGACCCCTTCTAGTGGTGTTGCGTGACCTGCCTCCCTTCTCCCGTGGGGTTTGGTTCACGCCCTCCCCCACCTGGTGTGATCCATCCCTTATCCCTACTCCCCCTCATTCCCCTGTAAGCCTGAGCAAGTGTACCCTGGGGCAAACCTTGGCGAACCTCAACTCAGCGGCACCCTATGATGATAGAGGCCTGTTCTCCAAAATTGGAGGTGAAGGCCACATCTCTATCCTAACGGGCATCCTTCCCCGAGTTTCCTTGGCCCTGAGTGGGGTGACCCTAGGTGGGGCGCAAGTGGAGCGAGTCTGGTATACTCCTCCCCCCCGTGACACACACACATTAAACAAGGGGTGTAGTAGCTAGGGTGAAATGGGCCCCTGGCCAAGAAGTCAAGATGGGCCCCCCTCTTTGTGTCCCGCCAGTGGGCCTAGGGGTGCCACCTGGCTCGGTGGGCCTGATTACACTGTTTTCAAACACACAAGACACCCAAAATACAGCCAGTCTATTAAGCACATTATATTATATAATATAATAACCAGTTCAGTTGTGCCCCCATAATCAATTCATGCTCCCCCACCCCATAATCAGTTCATCTGAGCCCCCGTCCCCCATATAATCAATTCACACTGCCCCTTCCTCACCCATAACCATTTCATTGGTGCCCCTGGGGCAGCGTGAATTGATTATATGGGGGCACCAATGAACTGGTTATGGGGTGGGGATTTAAAGACCGTATTCCTGTTAGCAATAAGTTCATTAAGAAGAGCTAGTAAAATAGCAGCCATAATAATCTCAGAACTATATTTGCAGATTTTCCAAGATAGAATAGATATTGCTTTACATCCTAAATTCCTACCTAAGATAGTATAAGTAAGACAGTTATGAGAATCTGGTCCTTTTTTCACAGGCCTCTCCCACCCATGAACACAAAGAACATGTTCATGGGTGGGGAAGCCCTGTGTGAATGATACAGCATGTGCACCCACAGTGAGTGGGGTGTGTGTGCGTGCGTGAGACCACCTAACACACATCCCCACTCACCCCCCATTTCGTCCCCATGCACGGAGCAACCGGAGAAAACGGCGGTTGCTCCATGGGTGCAGATGAGTGGGGGCTGAGTGGGGATGTGTGTGCAGCTATGTGCACTCCCCGCCCATGCACCGGCACGCCCACGGACCCACCACCCAGCGAAGACATGTAAAAACAGCCTGCAAGGAGGCACTCGAAGAACTGAAGGTTGCTGCCTTTTAAACAAGGTTCTACGAGGTGGCTCCTAACATTCTCACAAAACCCACTCTTCCACCCCCGCATGGAATTTTCTTATAATCCTAGAAAGGGTTGGAAGGAACTGTCATTCTGTGGGGGAGAGTGCTTTTTATTCTAAAGGAGTTTGAGACCATCACGTGGTCTATTATTTGAATATGGTGAGCATGCACAACCCAGTTGTGAGAATGTTAGGAGTCATCTTGAAGGACCTTCTTTACATGGCAACAACCTTCTGATCACTCACATGGGGAGGAGTTGTTTGTAAACAAACAGTTTTATCTCCCAGTCTGATCTCCTGCTCCTGCTGCCACAGCAGCACTGTTATCAGTCAGAGGCAGGTCAGGGATGGGGACCCCCTACACACCTTCAGCCCCCACCCCGCTCTTGGACTCCCCTTCATGGTTTGGTTTATAATCACAGAACACATGTGTTGCTGGAGGAAAGCTAGAATGGTCACCAACCAGAAATCTTTGCTCTACTGACTCCCATTGAATAGCATAGGCTCTGTGTGTTCAATGAGAGTTTTCTACCAACTTAACTATAGGGTGACAACTGTGGCCCTATAATACTCAGCATGAACTTTGAGATAAGCATCACAGAGGAGACAAGGCAGGTCTTACAGAACCACTCAGCTTGCCACAGGCACTCCTTCTATTACTTTTGTAGAAAGCTCAAGCAGTACTGGAGAGTCCTAATTTGAACTTGTGGAGACATAGGAAGATATCAGCAGAGAGGAGAGAACATGAGGTGAGGGAGGAGCTGGGTCCAAGGTCCACACATCTGGGGCTACTGTTACTAAATGCGAGGTCCATTGTGAACAAGGCCCCAATTGTCCGGGATATTATCTCAGATGGGGCCATGGACCTCGCATGTATTACGGAGACCTGGCTGGACGAGCTGGACGCTCCAACCTTGGCCGATCTCATTCCGTCCGGGTATGCCATGCAGCATCAGCCCCGCACAGATAGCCGGGGAGGTGGTGTAGCGATTATTTTTGGAGAAGACTGGCCTGTTAGGAGGTATCCAGTCCAGGAGATTGTGGGTATTGAGGCCCTTCATGTGGTGTTCGATTTGGCTGGGGGCAAGCTAGGGGTGCTGCTGGTATACCAGGCCCCTTCCTGTCCAGTGGCATCCCTTACCACTCTAGCAGAGCTGGCCTCAGAGGTGGTGCTGGGCTCCTCTAGGACTTTGGTCCTGGGGGACTTCAACATTCACGCTGATGTTGGCCTTGTCGGGGTGGAGCGAGAATTCATGGCTGCCATGGCAACCATGGATTTGTCCCAGGAGTCTATCTGCCCGACCCACATGGGGGGACACACCCTCGACCTGATCTTCGGTTCTGACCTTGAGGTGGGGGGTCCAGTTGTGGGGGAGGTTACAGCAGTGCCCTTGTCAAGGACGGACCATTATCTCCTTCAGGCTGGTCTCTCAGCGCACCCCCTCCAGAAGGGGAAGGGACTAGTTAGGATGGTCCGCCCTCAGAGGCTGATGGAACCCCAGTGGTTCCAAGAGGTCCTGAGGGAGTTAACCCTGGACCTGGATGGTCACTCTGTCGATGAGCTGGTCCAGCATTGGAACAGCTTGCTGGAGGAGGCCATTGACAGGGTGGCTCCGAGTCGCCCTCTGCCTTGGTCTCGTCACCACAGGGCCCCTTGGTTTACTGAGGGGCTGCAGTGTATAAAACGAGTAGGCAAGAGGCTGGAGTGATGCTGGCGTCGGACTCGATCTGACTCCGACCGACTTCTCCATAGGGTCCATTTGAGGTCCTATGTTGAGGCTATGAGGACAGCAAGGAAGGAGTTCCTTGCTGTCCTCATAGCGTCTGCAAAGTCACACCCGGCGGAACTGTTTCAGGTGGTGTGGGGGCTGGTCAGTCCGGCCTCCCTCCGCCTGGACGGGGACTTGTCCCAGGCCTGCTGTGAGGAGTTTGTCATCTACTTTGCAGACAAGATCATTCGGATTCAGAGCGACTTCGATGCTGAATTAGGGGCAGTAGGGGGAGAGCGCGAGGGGATGGAGGCCCCGTCTGGTCCAACTTTGTGGGGGGAGTTTCAGGAAGTGATGCCAGCCGATGCATGTCTTGTCCGCATCCAAGACATCCAGTGGATGTCTTGGGGTCTGTGAGGGCCACCTGTTCCGAACTTGATCCATGCCCGTCCTGGTTGGTGAAAGCCTCCAGGGAGACGTTGGGGACGTTGCTGGCGAGGGTAGTGAATGCGTCCTTGCAGCAAGGGAGGTTGTTGCCCAGCCTCAAGGAGGCTGTGGTGCGCCCCCTGCTGAAGAAACCATCTTTGGAAGTGGATGCGCTTGCCAGTTACCGACCTGTTTCTAACCTTCCCTTTTTAGGGAAGGTTATTGAGCGGGCAGTGGCACTCCAGCTCCAGGCGCATCTAGATAACATCAGTTTCCTGGACCCGTTTCAATCTGGGTTCCGTCCCGGCTATGGCACTGTGATGGCCTTGGTGGCCTTGGTCGACGACCTCCGCCGGGAGATGGATGCAGGATATTCAACATTTCTCATCCTGCTAGATCTCTCTGCTGCTTTTGATACTGTGGACCATGGGCTGCTGTTGAGACAGCTGCATGACCTGGGGGGTCTGAATGGGACTGTGCTTGAATGGTTCTGTTCATTCCTCTCGGGGAGAAGCCAGCGGGTGGTGCTGGGGGATGAGACATCGTGCCCCCGCGCTTTATCATGCGGCGTTCCGCATGGTTCCATTCTGTTTCCACTATTGTTAAAGTGTATATGCAGCCCTTGGGGGAGGTCATGAGAGGGTTCGGGGTGCGTTGTCACCAATATGCCGATGATACGCAGCTGTACCTCTCTTTTTCAACTGACCCAGACCCTGCTGTCTCGCTGCTATCCCAGTGTCTGGAGGCCATGGTGGAATGGATGCAGCAGAGCAGACTGAAGCTCAACCCCAATAAGACGGAGGTGATGTTGGTCGGGAGAGCGAGGGAGGTGGTGCCCCCCCTGATTGGGGGGGTTCGCCCTCCTATAGCTCAGCAGGTCCGGAGTCTGGGGCTGATATTGTACGCAGATCTCTGCCTGGAGCGGCTGGTGGAGGCAGTCGCAAAGGCTGCTTTCCGTCAGTTATATCTGGTGCGGAGACTGCGTCCATTCGTCTCCAGCCCGGACCTGACCTCCCTCATCCATGTCTTCGGCACCTCGAGGCTGGACTACTGCAACACGCTCTATGTGGGGCTTCCCTTTTTCCTGGTTCGGAGGCTGCAGCTAGTGCAGAATGCGGCAGCCCGGCTCCTTTTAGGGACAGGTCTTCGAGAGCACATAGCACCTGTGCTCCAGACGCTGCACTGGCTGCCAATAGCGTGCCGAGCTAGATTCAAGGTGTTGATCTATAAGGCCCTTCACGGTCTGGACCCCTCGTACCTCAGGGACTGCCTCGCCCTCCGCACCCCAGAGTGGCTCCTTCGGTCCGCCGGGGGGGCCTTCTTGGAGGTCCCCTGTGTTAAGCGGGGGGCCACAATGGAGAGGGCATTCTCAGTGGCCGCACCTTGCCTTTTGAACTCCCTTCCAGAGGAAGCCCTCCTGGCCCCAAGCCTGTTGACATTTTGGCGTAGTTGTAAAACCTGGCTGTTCGCCCAGCCCTTTGGGGAAGGGGGGAGGGGGGTTAAATGGGTTTTTTCCCCTACCCCTTTTGTTTTAATGTTCCCTGGTCCTGTTTATATTTTATAGTATATGTTTATGTTTTAAAATTTTATATGTATTTTATATGTTTTTATTGTGTAAGCCACCCCGAGCTGTTTGCAGGACGGGCAGGGTAGAAATTCAGAAATAAATAAATATAAAATAAATAAACATCAAGAGTCAATCACCTTTCTACTGATTATTTTTCCTTGAACAAAACATAGCATATATTGCAGGTGCCTTAGGTAAAATCTGTGAACTCTGGCTAGAGGAGGAGGAGGATCATGGAGCAGACTGACAAAATTATTGAGAGTGGGAGATAGCGGCATTTATGTAGTTGCTGGCTGCTTTGCTTTGGAGAGACACAATCAAGGGGTGATTATTAGTTTAAAACTATATCAAAATGAATTCAGCTTGCAAAGACTCCTATTCTGTTAATTTCCTACCATTGTGTGTTGCCAGAAGATAAGCCTGCAAAATAATGGTGGGATGTAGGATTTTTTGCATCACTGAACTCTGCTTATGATTTTTGACTAATTATACTCTTGGCCCCTAGGGAACATTTTTTTCTCCTTTTTAATATTAGAAAGTATAGCATAATAAGCTGATGAAGACATTTAGCTCATTTCTCCCAATGGTACTCATATGGATTGTACGTTTTGTGGGAGAGACAGACAGATGCTTTTCATCTCTTTGTATTACTGAATGCTGAGAATAGGCTGTGTCCCTAGAGCCCAAAGGCTGTAAGACCGACAAACCACTTACTCTGAGTAGTCACAGGCTTTAATGGGACTATTTTGGAGTAAGTGGTTTGTCAATCACTGCACAAGTTAGTGTCCATTCATTCCTGGGCCAGGGCATAGATTTTATTGGTAATGTAAAAACTGCAGTAGCACAACTAGTGCTGGATCCAGGGAAGTTGGGACTCTATTCAAAATGGTCATATGGGACACACACTGTCTCACTCATTACAAAAATGAAAATGTAACCACCATTCCTTTTTTGATGTTCATTTAGCATGATAACCTCTTCATACCCACATATTACACATATGTTGTTATTTCTAGTTTATTTATGGCGGCCCCACATTGAATTGTTGCAGGCCCTCCACGGGCAGTGGCATAGCTAGGTTTAATAGGGGCCTAGGACAAGTCAAATTACTGAGTCCCATACCAACTGGGTTGAGGGACAGGGGAGGAAAACCAGGGCAGAGGCAAGCTGAGGCAGGTATGGGGGGGCACTAGAGTGGGGGGAAATGAGGCACCAGAGGTGACTGGAACTTGAGGGGTGCAGTGTAGGGGCACAGGGAAAAGGTGAGGTCAGGTGCCAGGGATGAGGTGGCAGCCTCTGACAAAAATAGCCCTGACTCTTGGCTTATTGGGGAAGACACAGGCAGCTCCAGCAGAGATAAAACAGGATATTTTGATGTCCTGGTGGGGCTGACTTAACTGGGCCACCCTGAAAGGTCTGGAGCAGTTGTGCCACTTGTCCCACCTATAGCTACACCCCTATCCATAGGCCAGGGCTCTCCGTGCTTGAGGTTCTACCGGCCTGTACATTGTGCTAGTGCTTCTCACACTCATTTTGCCATTTCAAGATTTTTTCTGAAGACCACTTGTTGGGAGCACTAACAGGGCCCCCAAACATATGATGGGGACCTATGCGGTCACACAGTCTGCACTAATCTGGATCTGGCCATGAGTACAACAAAAACCTTTCCATCAGCTTTCTCTCTGAGGCTGGCTGCTTCTAGGATTTTCTCTAGGAAACTTTCTGTCCTAGCACCTCCTTTCCCTGCCTTGCCGTCCCTGGGCATGCACAGGTGTAATTGAGTGGAACACCTGTTGATGTAACAGAAGATGAAGTAGAATCTACAGCTCATTCTGTCTTGGCCATGTTGTCTCTGAAGCACTAATGGGAGTAAACAGCAGTGAGGATATATTTTTTGTCAGTATGGTAAATAGTTATGACTCTAATACACAGGGATCTACTGGGTAAGAACGTGCTATTTTTACTGAGTCCCTCTGTAGAGTAGAATTGCATTTTAAGAGCTGCTGGCTGCTTCACATTTCTCTGTTAATTTCAGGGGTGGGTGGGAACATAGCACAATAAACATGCTTGTAAAAACAGTGGGGGGTTGGGGAAGGGATGTGTTCCCCTTCTATATGATATAGGTTTATAAAATCTTTAGTGGAGTGGAACGAATAGATAGGGAAGAGTTACCCTCTAAAGTAGTCCTAGAACTAGGGGACACTTGATGAAACTAACTGGTGGCAGATTTAAAACAAATAAAAGGAAGTATTTTTTCACTCAATGCACAGTCAAATTGTGGAATTTGTTGCCAGAGGAGGTTGTCAGGGCCAGTAGTATGGCTGCGTCTAAAGAAGGACTGGACAATTTCTTGGAGAATAGGTCCATTAACGACTATTAGCCAAATAGATTACAAGATGGAAATTTCTTACTGCTGGGAGCAGAGGAGTGATCAACAGGGAATGGATTGCCCATTGTGACTGCTGATACTTCTGCCATGCGGCTGTCAGAGACAGGGTACTGGGCTTGATGGACCATTGGTCTGACTCAGTATGGCACTTCTTACGTTCTTATGTTCCATTTTGAATTTGAGACACAGAGGAGACTCCCCTCCTTAATTTCAGCATTGTTCTTGCTAAGTAGCTGGAGCTGGGAGGGAGGACAAAAAGAGAGGCATTCCTGTCAGAGATCTCTTGTCCTCAGAGCCCTACTAACAGAGAGCTGTCACAACAGCACAGTGAGGGACAGAACCCAGGACTCTTAGCATGGTTGCCCCATAGCAGAGCTACACAGCTGCTGTTATTATTATTAGCAAACATTTATATAGCACCAGCAATGTACCTGGCGCTTTACAAAGTAATTGAATAGACACAGTCCCGGCCCTAGGGCTTACAATCTGAGAGACAGGGGGGAGGGGTAGACGATAGAAGGGGAACAGAGGGAGAGACAATGAGTAACATTCAAGAGGATGCAAGGTCCCAGGTGCATGCACTTGGCTTGGTTACATCGAGAATGATGGCTGGTTGGTCCATGTGGTGAGGATATGAGTACATAGACCTTAGGTAACAGATTGTACTGGATGGAGAGTATCAGCAGCAGTTAGGTGAGGGAAGCGAGGAGCCAGGGAGGGCAGAGCGGAAGAGGGAAGAGGAAGAGGGCAGAGCAGAAGAGCGGAAGAGGTGGGTCTTGAGGAGGGATTTGAAGGTATGAAGGGAGGGGGCGAGGCGGATGTAGGCAGGGAGGAAGTTCCAGGCATGGAGGGCAGCTAGGGAGAAGGGACAAAGACAGTTAGGGGAGCAAGGGAGGTGTGGGAGGGTGAGAGAGGGGACAGAGGAGGAGTGGAGTTCACGGACAGGAGTATGGAGGGAATTAGCGCAGAGAGGTGGGGGGGAACAAGTGGTGGAAGAGCTTTATAGGTGAAAACTAAACTATGAGCTTGTGCAGGATTAGTTCAGGAAGGGGGAACCAGTGAAAAGAGGAGAGGAGGGGCTGCACATGGTCAAAGCAATAGGCGAGGTGGATGACCCTGGCAGCAGGGTTTTGAACAGACATAAGGGGAGAAAGGGGAGAGTGGGGGAGGCCAGTGAGAAGGAGGTTACAGTAATCAAGGCGAGAGATGACCAGGGCATGAACAAGGGTTTTGGCAGAGACAGAGAAAAGGGCAAATCTTAGCAATGTTATGGAGGGAGAAGCAACAGGATTTGGAATGACAACAGAGTTGATGTAGGGTTTAAAAGAAAGGGATGAGTCAAAGATGAAGCCTAAGCTACAGGCTTGCGGGATGGGAAGGATGGTGACCCCATCGATGAGGATCGACAGGGAAGAGGGAGAGGAAGGAAAGGGGGGGGGGAGATAAGAAGTTCAGTTTTAGCCAAGTTGAGTTTGAGTTGACATTGAGACATCCAGGTAGAGATGTCAGAGAGACAGCTGGTGAGGCGAGCTTGAACAGATGGAGAAAGAGAGGGAGTAGAGAGATAGAGTTGAGTGTCATCAGCGTAGAGGTGATATTGGAAGCCATGGGAGGCAATGAGTTTGCCTAGGGACAGGGTATAGATAGAGAAGAGGAGAGGGCCACGACAGAGCCTTGGGGAACACCAACTGAGAGTGGAAGGGAGGAGGTGGAGTTAGCAAGAGACATTGAAGGAGCGATCAGAGAGGTAGGAGGAGAACCAGTCGAGGACAGAGCCACAGAAGCCAGGGGAGTGAAGTGAATCAAGCAAGAGTGAGTGGTCAACAGTATCAAAGGCAGCAGAGAGGTCAAGGTGGACAATAATGGAACAGAGGCATTTAGAATGGAATAGCAGCTGTGCTGCTAATGTTGCTGCAGTAGTCTAACAAACAGCTATTTAAATAGTGGGTAGAGTTGCCCCTTCTCACGGTTTGACCCAAAAACTGTTAGCAAATGAGACAGTATCCCACACCAGGTGGGTGTCCACTTGCTCATTTATTAGGTGTTCGCCCCCACCAGCCACGTGGTCACCACTCACTGTACACATAGCCCCCACTCATGGTTGGGTCCCAAAGCATGTGGAGCCAACTGTGCGGGCAAATGTTGGCTAATGTGCACCTATGTGTCTCTGTCCCATAATAAGGTTGTGTGCAGCATCGCATGCGTACAGGCCAAATAGCACCATAGAGTCACGGGCAAAGAGCCTAGAACGTTCCAATGGGCAACCACTTCCGGCCCCTCTCTCCACACTCCTGCTTACTGCGCACACATCATGTCTGCCTTAAAAGCCCAATGTGCCATTTTCAAATAAGCATTCTCAGCTTGTCCTGGTTTGCAGCATGTGCCTGATGCTTGCTCTTTACAACCCATTGCATTCTCAGGAACAACTTGTGGAGCATTACAATCACCAGGGCCATGGCTAATACTGACAGCCAGGCAACATCCAGCACTGCTACCACTACCATACCAATCATTGCCACCTGCCTGCCATGACCACTCCTCCACAGGCAGATCCATGGGAGGAGGATCAGGAAAATATCCCCTGCCAGTCTCGCCACCCAAGCGAGCACACCCAGCTGTTCCCAAAAGGAGTAGATGCAAAAAGAACTAGTATAAGATTCTTGTAAATTATTTATTTATTTATTTATTATAGATTTCTACCCCGCCCCTCCTGCAAACAGCTCGTGGCGGCTTCCAACAATAAATATATAATACATAAAAACAATTTAAAACAATCAATAATAACAATCATATATTAAAACAGGGCCCGGGATCTCAATTAAAACAATAAATAAGGTAGGGGAGCTAAAAACAAAGTTCTTTAATTTTTCATCTGTTATTTATTGGTTAAATAAAGTTCTTGAAGTTTCTATATTCCATGGTTTCCATGTTTCTTCTGGGACAGGAGGGAAGTTTGGGGGAGGGGAGACTTGGAAAACAGTGGTATGTCATAGCGATGAGACACATTGGGGCAGAGGTCTGAAAGGGAAGTGTATGGGGGAGGCGGATGCACCAAAAACAGGGGGTGGGGAGTCCTGTGGCTGTGCAATTGCACATGAGGGCGGGGGCACATAGAGGGAGCATGGGGAACCATGGTATGGCATAACAATAAGTTGTTTCGGGGGCTGGGGGTTTGAAGCACTTACACTTGGGGGCAGGGGGAGCATAGTAGCTGGCTGCATGCCTTTGCCTCTGCACTTCCTATTGCTAGTCCCGGAGGCTGTACACACGCTAACAGACAGGAGGCGGCCACATGGGAGCACATTTGCCTGTATCAGTGAGCATTTACCTGCAGAGTGGGCTCCACATTTTCCAGGACAAAACCATGAATGGGGGTCATAGGGCAGGGGGTGGCTGAACATCTGGTGGGCATCAAAGAGATGTGCAGGTGGTCGCCCATCTGAAGGGGGTAATCTTGACTATTAACCTGTCTGTTTTCACATAGGAAACATTTTTAAAGGCTTTATTGATATACAAAAAGGTAATTTGAAACCGGTGTTCATTAAGTTGTCACTGATGGTAGTTTTTGGTGGTAGCATTGTAGTTGATGGGCTGGCACAAGGCATTCCAGATCTCTCCGGCTATGCGCTGCTTCACTTGGTTCAGCTGGTCCCAGAACAGGGGCACTGGTTCACTGAAGCTATCTGGCGGGGAGGGGGGGGTTCTCCAATGTGGCCCCCACCAGTCTTATAGATATTGTGGAGAACACAGGCAGTGGTTGTTAACAGTGAAGTAGTCTCTAGGTGGAAATAGATCCTAGCAGCTGTTTATCTCCAACACTGCTTTAAAAGCCCCAAAGCCCTCTCCACAACAGAGTGAGTGGCACTGAGCTGGTGGTTAAAGTACCTTTGCTCTGAGGTGTGGGTAATGCTGTATGCCTTCATGAGCCAGGGCTTCAGGGGGGTAGGTAGGTTTCCCGAGAACAACAGGCCTCATGAGCAGCCCTTCAATGCATATTTCAGTGAAGGGTCCAAAGTCTCCAGTGTACATGCAGCCAAAGAAAAGGGACTGATGGAGGATTTAGGCATCATGGTTCTTCACTGATCACTCAGCCAGCACATCCACAAACTGGACATGGTGGTCCACTATGGCTTGGAGAAACATGGGGAAAAATACCTTCTGGTTCAGGTATTCATCCCTGCTGTGGGATGGCCAGATGATGGTGATATGGCTCCCATCGCCCCTATACAGTTCAAGAACCCCTCCCACTGAAATCCCTCCATTACCTCTGCAGTGTCAACCAACTGCACTGCCTGATTGAGCAGCACTTTCACAATCGGTGTTTAATCCTCCACTAGTATGGTGCCTACCATAGAGGTCCTAACACCAAATTTCTGGGTGTGACAGGAGTCTGTAGTGTCAAGCTTCCAGATGTTGATGGCCATGCGTTTCACAATGGGGATGGGTGATTGCATCACTGTGCTCTTTTTCTCCAGTTGAGGCTGGAGGATCTTGGCTATCTGCAAGACGAGGTGACAGGACATCCTGAAGTTTGCAACCCCCTTGGCATCTCCGCACAAGGACAGCACATTCTCCCACCAGTCTGTGCTTTTCTCCTTCACCCAGACCAGTCTTTCCATGGGTACAGCCCTGTGAATGACATCGGTGCTTGAAGTCACCTTTCCCAACAAGTACCTCTCAGCTGCCCCTGCACAGCTATCATCCTCCCCAGCACAGCCTGCTGTTTGTTTATGAAGGTAGGCAAGTACATGGCACCAAAAAAGCAGAAGCTGCCTCTGTGGTTTGTCATGCCTCAGTATCCCAGCCACAGATTGAGCAGTGTGCTAATGAGAGCGGAAGGCATGGATTGGCCACAGGTTCTGCTCAGCAGCAGTAATGAAGGCCTGGAGCACCATAATGAGCACAAGGAAGTTCTTGGCATGCATTCCCATGGCTGCGGTACTGACGTCCATGAACTCTGCAGGCCATGGGACAAATGTTTTCAACAGGTTAAAGAGCTGGGATGCTGCCTAGCTAGGATTGGCTGTGCGCTGCACATGAGCAACGACTGGCTACTATTGGTGTCATGTGTCCTCACAGGACTGGCTGCTCACTGAGCGTATATGAGCTGGTATTGGATGCTAATGGTTGGAAAAGTTTTTGTAAAGCTTATGCTCGATGAGTGTAGTGCTGCACTGGCACTGCCAATTCGGGTAGCTATTAAACTACACAGACATTTCTGTCACAAGCACATTAATACAAACACCAGCTCATCTAAAAATGTTACAGATGCTAGCACCATGGAAGCATGGATTTAACTGGGGTGGGAGGGTTAGGGAAGAACTACTGAATGTTAAGAAATAGGCAGGTGGGGGTATCTGCAAGGCAGTGAAGGTCACTCTGCTCAGAATGTATGTGGAAGCAGAACTGCCCATTAGTTAAAAGTAACATATTTTCTTATCTTTTGAAAGTAACAGTTTTTGCTTGCAACAAGTACGGAAGGTCATAACACCATATGGTGTTTGATTCGATTGAGGCCCTCCATGTGGTGTTCGATTTGGCTGGGGGCAATCTAGGGGTGCTACTGGTGTATCAGGCCCCTTCCTGTCCAGTGGCATCCCTTGCCACTCTAGCAGAGCTGGTCTCAGCGGTGGTGTTGAGCTCGTCCAGGACTTTGGTCCTGGGGGACTTCAATGCCCATGCTAATGCCGGCCTTGTGGGAACGGAACGAGAGTTCATGGCCGCCATGGCAACCATGGACTTGTCCCAAGTTGTCAACTACCCGATCCATGTGGGGTGGCATAGCCTCGACCTGGTGTTCTGTTCTGGCCTTGAGGCGGGTGATCCGGTAGTGGGGGATGTGAGGGCCACGCCCTTGTCATGGACAGATCATTACCTCCTACAGGCCAGCCTCTCAGTGCACCACCTCCAGAAAGGGAAGGGACCAGTTAGGTTGGTCCGCCCTCGGAGGCTGATGGAACCTCAACGGTTTCAGAAGGCTCTGGAGGATTTAGCCTTACACCTTGACGGTCACTCTATTGATGAACTCACTCGAGCTTGGAACATCTTGCTTGGGGAGTCCATTGACAGGGTGGCTCCAAGACGTCTCCTACTGCTGTCTCGTCACTATGGGGGCCCCTGGTTTACTGAGGGGCTGTGGTGTATGAAGCAGGCAGGCAGGCGACTAGAGCGACGTTGGCATTGGACTCGTGTTGAATCCGACCGACTTCTCCATAGGGCAAATTTGTGGTCCTACGTTGAGGCTGTGAGGATGGCAAAGAAAGAATTCTTTGTCGCCCTCATGGCATCTGCAAAGTCACATCCAGAGGAGCTGTTCTGGGTGGTGCAGGGGCTGGTCAGTGCGGCCTCCCTCCACCTGGACAGGGACTTGTCCCAGGCCCGCTGTGAGGAGTTTGCCATCTACTTTGCAGACAAGATCGTTCAGATCCAGAGCAACTTCGACACTGGATTGGGGGCAGTGGAAGTGGAGCACGAGGCTATAGAGCCCTCATCTGGTCAATCTTCTTGGGATGAGTTTCATGAAGTGATGCCAGCTGATGCTGTGGGTGTTCTGGGGTCTGTTAGAGTCACCAGTTGTGAATTAGATCC
The DNA here is from genome assembly GCA_003113815.1 of Sphenodon punctatus. Taxonomy (NCBI): domain Eukaryota; kingdom Metazoa; phylum Chordata; class Lepidosauria; order Sphenodontia; family Sphenodontidae; genus Sphenodon; species Sphenodon punctatus. The sequence goes on from QEPC01007218.1 coordinate 305,782, forward strand.
ATGCCCATCCTGGTTGGTGAAGGCCTCCAGGGAGATGTTGGGGACAGTGCTGGTGAGGGTAATCAATAGGGGCGGGACCCCGGGCCCATTACCGGCTACCGGATTTACCGGTTACCGGTTTCACAAAAACCGGATTCCCGGATTAAATCCGGTATACCGGTGCCGGATTTATTGCATTGGTTTCA